>JAPVLO010000823.1:0-381828 GCA_027257055.1 Cephalopachus bancanus
CCATTTGGCAAGACCTCCTCTCTACAATAAATGAAAAATAGCTGGGTGTGGTAGTGTGTGCCTGTAGTTCCAGCTACTTGGAAGGCTAAGGTGGAAGGATTGCCTGAGCCTGGTAGGTGGAGGCTGCGGTGACCATGAGCGTGCCACAGCGCTCCAGCCTGGGCGACAGAGTGAGACTCCAACTCTAAATAAATAAATAAATAATCTATTGAGTGTTGTCCCTCTTTTTTTTATTTTTAATTTTTTTTTGAAGTTGTGGGGTACAATTCAGGGCTAGGTTTATAAATGTTCATTATGCAGGTACCCTTGTTGATGAGGTGTGCTCACCCTCCTCTCCTGGCAGATTCCCACTACTGTCATTTTTTTTTTTTTTAAGTGTTACAGGAAGCCAGGCGCAGTGGCTCACGCCTATAATCCCAGCACTTTGGGAGACCAAGGTGAGAGGATTGCCTGAGCCCAGGGTTCGAGACCAGCCCAGGCAACTTGGCGAGACCTCATCTCTCCAATAAATTAATTAGCCGAACTTGAGAGTTCACGCCTATAGTTCCAGCTACTTGGAAGGCTGAGGCAGAAGGATCACTTGAGCCCAGCAGGTTGAGGCTGTGGTGGCTGGGAGCGTGCTGCTGTATCCCAGCCTGGGTGACAGAGTGAGACTCCAACTTAAAAAAAAAAAGTGTTACCAGAATTTAACATGGAAGTAGAAGGAGCTAACCTGTAGGCCTTAGACAGTGCTGACATGGGCGTTCAGAGATGAATGAAAGTGAGCTCCAATGCATGGGAAAGAAGGAAGGCTTCACTGAGAAGGGGGGAGCTGAGCAGGGGCGTCTTGCTCTTGGGTTACGAAGGCAGGACCCCTCCGGCCCAGCTCAACAAACAGTGAACTGTAGATGAATGCTGGACTAGCGACACTGCCAGTCTCTTCGTATGGAGGACATTTTCTTCAAAGATCGCTTTCTAATAAGATTTAATTAACAAATCCAATTGACATACTACTTTTCAATACCCACTGCACACACAGGAGTAATCATGCTTCCTGGAGTTCTTCCAGTAACGTTGTTTACTCCAAGAATGAGTTCAAGTCCTCTGCGTAGCCATCAGTGACTTCATTATTCAATGTAAGTGATTAGGATAAGCCTTCTCAGGGTCTATGCTATAACCAGACCACTCCACATGGAGAAAAGGAACATGTTAAAATTAAGGCCACTCTCAGTGGCTAAGGCTTATAATTCTAGCACTTATGGAGGCTGAGATGTGAGGACTGCTTGAGTCCAAGAGTTTGAGGCCAGTGTAGTCAGCATAGTGAGATTTCATCTCCAGAAAAAATAAATAAATTAATTAGCAAGGCCTGGTAGCACACACCTGTAGTCCCAGCTACTTGGGAGGTGGAGGTAGAAGAATTGCCTGAGCCCCGGAGTTGAGGCTGTGGTGAGCTGTGATCATGCCACTGAATTCCAGCAACAGAAACCCTGAATATAAATAAATAAATACTAAATGAATACAAATAAAATAACAAAAATAAATAGAAGGGACTTCTTTTGACACAATGTTCTTTTTCATGAAAGGGTAATGGTTTGAATGATGAAAATGATCCTTCTAGAAAAATACTAGGCTTTCAAAACTACCTTATATGCAAACTTGCACATGAACTTTTGATCCACTACTGTTGGGAGGTAGGGTGAGGGGAAGGGAGGATAAAGCAGGTCCATTTTAGATGCCATCCTAGGGATTGCCAGAATTGCAGTTTTTTTTTTTTTTTTGAGTTGGAATCTCATTCTGTTGCCCAGACTGGAGTGCAGTGGCACAATCACGACCACCACAGCCTCAACCTGCTGGGCTCAGGAGATACTTCGCCTTAGCTTTCCAAGTAGCTGGAACCATAGGTGCGCGCCACCACTCCCAGCTTATTTTTTAAAAATTTATTGTACAGATGAGGTCTCGCCAAGTTGTCCGGGCTGGTCTCAAATCCCTGGGCTCAGGCAATCCTCTTGCCTCCACCTCTCAAAGTGCTGGGATTACAGAAGTGAGCCACTGCACCCGGTGAATTGCAGGATTTTAATAAACAACACTCTTCCGTCCAAAATCAAAGATAGAATTTATTATAAAACATTACTGTACACATTGTCTTATTTTTCTTGCCACAAGATCCACATAAATTTACTCCGTATCTCCTCAAAATGTTTCCCAAAACCCTCCCCCCGTCAAAAAAAAAACCCAAAGAAAACCTTTCTTTTGTGTTGTTCTGAGTGGCTTGGGAAACCCAATCCAGACAGTCCATCAGAAGCATCTTCTAGCTGGGTGCAGTGGCTCACACCTGTAATCCCAGAACTTTGGGAGGCGAAGGCAAGAGGGTTGCCAGAGCTCAGGAGTTTGAGACCAGCCTGAGCAACATAGTGGGACCTCATCTCTACAAAAAATAAAAAAAAATTAGCCAGGCGTGGTGGAACACACCTGTGGTTCCAGCCAGTTGGAAGGCTGAGGCAGAAGGATCCCCTGAGCCCAGCAGGTCAAGACTGTAATAGCCATGAGTATACCACTGCACTCCAGCCTGGGCTACTTCTACTTTAATTAGAGTGAGACTCTAATTAAAAAAAAAAAAAAAAAAAGCCGGGCTCGGTGGCTCAGCCTATAATCCTGCGCTTTGGGAGGCCAAGGTGAGTGGATTGCCTGAGCCCGTGGGTTCGAGACCCGCCTGGGCAACTTGGTGAGACCTCATCTCTACAATAAATCAAAAAATTAGCCGGGCGTGGTAGCGTGCATCTGTAATTCCGGCTTACTTGGAAGGCTGAGGTAGAAGGATCGCCAGAGCCCAGCAGGTCGAGGCTGCGGTGGCCGGGAGTGGCCACTGCACTCCAGTCTGGGCGACAGAGTGAGACTCCAACTCAAAAAAAAAAAAAAAAACCCTGAAAATCAGATAGAGTAAAACCATGTTTTTTTGTTTGTTTGTTTGTTTTGTTGTTGTTGTTGTTTTTGAGTTGGAGTCTCACTCTGTCGCCCAGACTGGAGTGCAGTGGCCACGGCCACCGCAACCTCGACCTGCTGGGCTCCAGCGATCCTTCCGCCTCGGCCTTCCAAGTACCTGGAACTACAGGCGCGCGCTACCACACCCAGTTAATTTTTTGATTTATTGTAGAGATGAGGTCTCTCCCAGTTGCCCAGGTGGGTCTCGAACCCGTGGGCTCAGGCAATCCACTCACCTCAGCCTCCCAAGGCGCGGGATTACAGGCTGAGCCACCGAGCCCGGCAAAGCTATGTTTTAAGGCCTAAAACTGCTGTAATCTCTGAGGCTGGACACTCAAGACTGGTCGTAGGAGGGGTGGGACTTAAAATGAGATTTGCTGAGGGGAGCTGACTTCTCTCCTTCAGGATGGCAATACCTGGACAGAGAACCATGCTGGGCAAGGCTGGGAGAAACCATGGGTTCTAGCTCTGGGGAGAGGACTCAGGCAACAGTCTTGCAAGAGGACACAGCAGCCACCAAGGACAATCAGGAGTTATCTGGGCCTCAGGGAACAGAAGGGGCTGGGGTGATGGGCAAGAGGGCTACACGTGGAGGGGATGTTGACATCTCAATCATGAAGTGTGTGGGTGGAGCTAAAGACATCCCAGAGCTTTCATCTCTCAGGCTTTGGAAAATTCTCGGCATTCTGTCATTCTTTTTTTTTTTTTTTTTGAGTTGGAGCCTCACTCTGTTGCCCAGACTGGAGTGCAGTGGCCGTTCCCGGCCACCACAGCCTTGACTTGCTGGGCTCCAGTGATCCTTCCGCCTCAGCCTTCCAAGTAGCTGGAACTACAGGCACGCGCTACCACGCCCGGCTAATTTTTTGGTTTATTGTAGAGATGAGGTCTCGCTGCCCAGGCAGGTCTCGAACCCGCGGGCTCAGGCAATTCACTCACCTCAGCCTCCCAAAGGTGCGGGATTACAGGCTGAATCCACTGAGCCCGCTGGCATTCTGTCATTCTAAAATTTTTTTTTTTTTTTGAGTTGGAATCTCATTCTGTCTCCCAGACTGGAGTGCAGTGGCATGCTCACAACCAATGCAGCCTCGACCTACTGGGCTCAGGTGATCCTTCTGCCTCAGCCTTCCAAGTAGCTGGAACTACAGGCGTGTGCTACCATGCCCAGCTAATTTTTCTATTTATTGTAGAGATGAAGTCTCACCAAGTTGCCCAGGCTGGTCTCGAACCCGTGGGCTTAGGCAATTCTCTCACCACAGCCTTCCAAAGTGCTGGGATTAGAGGCGTGAACCTCTGTGCCAGGCCTCTAAGATTAACACAACAAATACTAGCTGGTAAGGTGGCTCAGTCTGGGATCCCAGCACTTTAGGAGGCTGAGGTGAGAGGATAGCCTGAGTTCAGAGGTTTAAGACCAGGGCAACTTGGTGGGACCTCGTCTCTATAATAAATAAAAAAGTTAGCTAGTCATAGTGGCACACGCCTGTGGTTCCATCCACTTGGAAGGCTGAGGCAGAAGGATCACCTGAGTCCAGCAGGTCGAGGCTGCGGTGGCTGGGAGTGTGCCACTGCACTCCAGCCTAGGTGACAGAGTAAGACTCCAACTAAAAAAAAAAAGAAAAAATAAGACTGGGAAGGTGGTTTGTCATTCAGCTCCGCGTTACATGTCCTGAAGATCTGAGTGGATGACACTACTGACTATATGAAGCAAAGCCTTCATCCATATCAAACTGAGGACTTTTTTTTTTTTTTTTGAGTTGGAATCTCACTCTGTCTCCCAGGCTGGAGTGCAGTGGCACACTCAGGGCCACCGCAGCCTCGATCTGCTGGGCTCAGGCAATGCTTCTGCCTCAGCCTTCCAAGTAGCTGGAACCATAGGCATGTGCCACCATGCCTGGCTGATTTTTTGATTTACTGTAGAAATGAGGTCTTATCGTGTTGCTCAGGCTGGTCTCGAATCCCTGAGCTAAGGTAATCCTCTCGCTTCCGACTCCCAAAGTGCTGGAATTACAGGCGTGAGCCACCGTGTCTGGCAAATTGAGGACTTTTAAGGTGAGAGTGAGGTGAGGTGTCATAAAAAGCAGAGCACTGGTTAGAAGTCTAGTAGGTGCTGGGAACACAGGGCTCTAGAGGTCCCTAGATGGCACTCACAGTGGCCCCAAATGGCAAGTATGGAAGAGGCCAGAGGAGAAGGGGGAGGACATTTTATCAGGCTCCACTTTGGATCACAGGGAACACTGGGCGACCTCCAGCCTAACGACCCACAGCCACTGTGTCAACTAGTATATGAATGATTTGATGGAGGCCAAGAGGATGTCGTCACATTCATCCAAAGTTTTGAGTCAGTACACAAAAAGAACAGAAACTGTCTACACCCAACGGCATACTGTGAACACTGACATGGTTTTACTTTTGCAGGAAACTCTTGCCCAGGATGATAAAGGTTGTAAATAACTTCATTGTATTTTTATGGAGATTTTCCAAAGGCAGCATTTAAATGAACTCTTGCAACTTTTCAGTAGATAGCATCAAACTGCTGCTTATTCTCTAACTCTTTAAAACCATCACCTTGCCAGGTGCCATGGCTCACACCTGTAATCCCAACACTTTGGGAGACAGAGAAGAGAAGATTGTCTAAGTCCGGGGGTTCGAGACCAGCCTGGGCGACTTGGCGAGACCTCATCTCTAGAATAAAGTAAAATTAGCTGGGTGTGGTGGCTCATGCCTGTAGTTCCAGCTACTCGAAAGGCTGAGGTGGGAGGATCACCTGAGCCCAACAGATCGAAGCTGCAGTGGCTGTAGAGTGCGCTTGCCACTGCACTCTAGCCTGGGCAACAGAGCGAGACTCTGATCAAAAAATTAAAAAAAAAAAACAAAACCCCAAAACACCTCAGTCTATTGCTTCCTCAGACCAGACTTCTGTTTCTTGCATGTGTTTACGAGGGCTGACAATTAAATTCACAAACTCATCCTAGAAAAAGTGCTACAAGGGCCAGGCATGGTGGCTCATGCCTGTAATCCCAGCAGTTTGGGAGATGAGAAGATTGTCTGAGTTCATAGGTTCAAGACCAGCCTGGACAACATGGCAAAACCTCATATCTCTACAATAAATAAAAAAATTAGGGGCGTGTTGGTACACGCCTATAGTTCCAGCTACTTGGAAGACTGAGGTGGAAGAATCACCTGAGTCCAGCAGGTCAAGGCTGCAGTAGCCCTGAGTGTGTCACCGCACTCCAGCCTGGGCAAGAGAGTGAGACTCCAACTCAAAAAAAAAAAAGGAAAGAAGTGCTACATACCTCTTTGCTGAATATCACTATGGTCACCTTGTAAGTGCTCCCCTTGGGAAGCTATGCATTGACACCAGTACCTAGTCTACCCATCAAAGCAATTTGGAATTCTTTTTCCAGAATGGCCATCAGAGCTGTCATTGTATTACCCTTGATGTCCTGAATGTCATCAAAATGTCTTTTTTTCAATATTTCCTTTATCTTTGGGTAAAGAAAAAAGTTATTGAGGGCCAGGTCAGGTGAATAAGGAGGGTGTTCCAATAAAGTTATTTGTTTACAGACAGTGCCATGTGAGCTGGTACATTATTGTGATGTAAGAGCTCCTTTGGGACCATTTTTGCACACACCTTTCTCATGCCAAAATTTTCCCATTTCTCTATTGATATTTATTTGATCTGTCATGCTTATCACAGTCAGCCAACAATTTTGATGCACAATTCGATGAATTTTTGCAATGTTTTTGTCAGTTCTGCTCATTACTGGTCGTCCTGACCTCTTTTCATCTGTGACACTTTCTCTCCCTTCAGAAAAACGCTTAATCCATTTGCACACCGCTGTTTTCTTCATGGCATTATCCTCATAAACTAACATGTCCCTGATTTCACTTCTACTCTTGCCAAGTTGAACAAGAAATTTAATGTTTGTTCGTTGCTGTCATTCAAGCTGACATTCTTGTGATGGCACACAAAAACATACGGCAATAATGAACACCACTCAGCACAATAATGAACACCACTCAGCAAGACACTGCCACATGTCAGCACGAACACAGCTGTGAGACACTGATATATGAAGGTTATGAAGCCTTATGGAGTTGTTTATCCAGTGCTGCCATCGTAAGCGCACAGTGGCAAGTTCACGTACTTAATTGTCAGAACTCATATGCCATAACTCAAATGTATGTGCTTATCTTTTTTTTTTTTTTTGAGTAGGAATCTCACTCTTGCTCAGACTGGAGGGCAGTGGCACACTCATGGCTACTGTAGACTCCACCTGCTGGGCTCAGGAGATACTTCCACCTCAGCCTTCCATGTAACTGGAACTACAGACATGTGCCGCCATGCTAGCTAATTTTTCTTGATTTTTATTTATTTATTTTTTGTGTGTGTGTCGGAGTCTCACTCTGTTGCCCAGACTGGAGTACAGTGGCTGCTCCCGGTCACCGCAGCCTCGACCTGCTGGGCTCCAGTGATCCTTCCGCCTCAGCCTTCCAAGCAGCTGGAACTACAGGTGTGTGCTACCACGCCTGGCTAATTTTTTGATTTATTGTAGAGATGAGATCTCACCAAGTTTCCCAGGCGGGTCTTGAACCTGCGGGCTCAGGCAATCCACTCACCTCAGCCTCCCAAGGCGCGGGATTACAGACTGAGCCACCAAGCCCAGCATTTTTCTTGATTTATTGTAGAGATGAGGTTTCTCCAAGTTGTCCAGGCTAGTCTGGAACCCCTGAGCTCAGGCAATCCTTTCACCTCCCAAAGTGCTGGGATTGTAGGTGTGAGCCACCACGCCCAGCACATTTATCTTTCTAAATAGCATCATTTTACAGGGCACAGTGGTTCAAGCCTGTAATCCCAGAACTTTGGGAGGCAGAGGCTAGGGGACTGTCTAAGTTCAGGGGTTCAAGACCAGCCTGAGCAACATGGTGAGACCTTGTCTCTATAATAAGTCAAAAAAATTAGCCGGACCTGGTGGCAGATGCCTGTGGTTCCAGCTACTTCGAAGGCTGAGGAGGAAGGATCACCTGAACCCAGTAGGTTGAGGCTTTAGTGGCATGAGCCTGCCACCACACTCTAGCCTGGGCAACAGAGTGAGACTCTGACTCAAAAAAATAAAAAATAAATAAATAGCATCATTTCACCAAGGGTAATTTAGAATTATAGTGACCAGTATGAGGAACTTCTGATAGGAACAACATTATTCACCTGAGAAATGTTTTAGAATGGAAATTCCAGTCAGGCGCAGTGGCTCAGGCCTATAATCTCAGCACTTTGGGAGACTGAAGTGAGAGGATTGCCTGAGCCCAAGGGTTCCAGACTAGCAGCAACTTGGTGAGACCTCATCTCTACTATAAATCAAAAAATTAGCCGAGCGTGGTGGCGTGTGTTGGTAGTTCCAGCTACTTGGAGGGCTGAGGTGGAACAATCACCTAAGCCCAGCAGGTCAAGGCTGGGGTGGTCATGAGTTTGCCATTGCACTTCAGCCTGGCTGATAGAATAAGACTCAGACTCAAAAAAGGAAAAAAAGAGAAAATTTCAGCTGGGTGCAGTGGCTCATGCCTATATAATCCCAGTACTTTGGGAGGCGGAGGTGAGAGAATTGTCTGAGACCTGGGGTTCGAGACCAGCCTAGCCAACTGGGCAAGACCTCATCTCTACAATAAATAGAAAAAAATTAACTGGGCATGGTGGCGCGTACATGTAGTTCCAGCTACTTGAAAGGCTGAAGCAGAAGGGTCACTTGAGCCCAGCAGGTTGAGGCTACGGTGGCCGTGAGTGTGCCACTGCACTCCAGCCTGGGCGACAGAATGAGACTCCCACTCAATAATAATAATAATAATAATTATAATAATAATTTAGAATTAGAATTGTTTTAGGGACATAAATTCAGAATGCCCAGATATAGAGTAGTTAGTTGCTATAGTAGTAGGAACCTCAAATCCAAAATGATGAAAAAGAATGGGAAGACCCCCAAGGTACCTTAAAAGACCGTGAAGGTCGGGTGCAGTGGCTCAGCCTCTAATCCCAGCACTTTGGGAGGCCGAGGCTCGGGGATGTGAGACCAGCCTGGGCAACTTGGTGAGACTGCCTCCCTACAATAAAAACAAAACAAAAAAATTACCCAGGCGTGGTGGTATGTGTCTGTGGAGGCTGAGGTGACCGTGAGTGTGCCACTGCACTCCAACCTGGGCGACAAGAGTGAGACACCAACTCAGAAGAGAAAAAAAAGACCATGGACCGCATAGGGAACCAAAGGGAAAGCTGTGGATGTTGGTCAAGGTCTATCCTCATTCTTCCCTCTGAAAGGAAAATGTGATCTAACTTAGTTCTTTGAGAAAGGTCTGTTGGTGCCTACAGGGCAGGCCCTTGAGTATCTGGCCACAGCATTTGGGAGGGATCTTGGAGTGGATGTGACCTAGGTCTAGAATGGGGCCGGGCACAGTGGCTCATACCTCCCAGCACTTTGGGAGGCGGAGATGAGAGGATTGTGTGAGCTCAAGGGTTGAAGACCAGCCTGAGCAACATGTGACACCCCATCTGTACTATAAATTAAAAAAATCAGCCAGGCGTGGTTCCAGTTACTTAGAATCACGCCTGTGGTTCCAGCTTATAAGGGCCTCACCTTATAAGCAATAAACTCATTGGGTGGAGTGGCTCACGCCTGTAATCCCAATCCCAGTACTTTGGGAGGCTGAGGTGAGAGGAATGCCTGAGCCCAGGAATTCAAGACCAGCCTGGGCAACTTGGCGAGACGTCATCTCTACAATAAATCAAAAAATTAGCCAGGCATTGTGGCCCATGTCTGTAGTTCCAGCTACTTGGAAGGCTGAGGCGGAAGGACCGCCTAAGTCCAGCAGGTAGAGGCTGTGGTGGCTGTGAACATCCAACTCAAAAACAAATTCAATAAAATAGTCATTCTCCAATTCCCTAGAATACCAAACTCAAATACTATTTTATCTATCTTGAAAGACTCAGGAGAGTAGGCGCTTTACAATTGTAGATCTGTGTTAGGTTTTCTTTGGTGTCTCTTTAGATAAAAAATAGCCAATACTTTTGTCCTCTAAAAAAAAAATCAACAATACACTTGGACTGCTGTGCATCTGAGTCCACTGAGGGGCCTTTTTCTACTTTTCACAAGTGTTCAAGCAGGAACCCCAGGGTCTTAAATTGCCCTGTGAGTCTATTCTTATCTAACACGCGGACAAATCTTTTCTGTGTTCTACAGATGAGAAGCACTCTAAGACCGATTCATCTATCTGCTTCCTCTTTTCGCTCAGAGGGGGCATAATTTGTCAAAAGAAAGTGTATTACCTAAGACAAAATGTATCCCATGGTGGTAAATCTCCAGACAACCAGCTGTGCAGAATGCTCCCGGCCAAGATCTAAGAGATAATTATGAGGATTCTTGGGTCTTTTTGGTCACTATAGAACAGTACGATCCCAGCTTTTCTGAAAATTTCATGCCATTATTTGATTAAATAAGTCCTCAGAGGCGGGGTGCAGTGTCTCATGCCTATAATCCCAGCACTTTGGGAGGCCAAGGTGAGAGGACTGCCTGAGCCCACACAGATTCCAGACCATCCTAGGCGAGACCTCATTTCTACAATAAATCAAAAAATTAGCTGGGCGTTGGTAGCACTTGCCTGCAGTTCCAGCTACTTGGAAGGCTGAGGTGGAAGGATCACCAGAGCCCAGCAGGTCGAGGCTGCAGTGGCCATGAGCTCTTTGATCCTGCCTTTTTCTGGGTCTACCTAAGTATCATAAACCTTTCAACCCATAAGTATAATAGAGAGTTCAATGAACGCTTATCTTCATGAGAATCTAGATCAATAGTTTGCCAGCCTTTCTCATGATCGGGGCAAAAGCCTCTTCACCTTGTCTAGGAGCAGCTAAGGCTTCTGTCAACCTGGTTTTAGGGTCTACTTTAAGCCAGATGGTCCCTCATGCTATACAATCCTTGTTGCTTGCTGGATTTATCAGCAAGTGAATTTACCTCCTAAGAACTCCATCACCTTCTTGGAAATGCTATAGAGACTGTCAAGGGCTAGCTAGCCTTCCTCACTTTATAAGCAGCAAACTTGCTGGGTGGGGTGGCTCACGCCTATAATCCCAGGACTTTGGGAGGTCAAGGTGAGAGGAATGCCTGAGCCCAGGTGTTCAAGACCAGCCCGGGCAACTTGACCAGACCTTGTCTCTACAATAAATCAAAAAATTAGCTGGGCGCGCATGCCTGTAGTTCCAACTATTTGGAAAGTGTGAGACTCCAACTCAAAAACAAGACAAAACAAAACAAAACAAAAGCAATAAACTCAGCTCGCTTATCACCAAGTTGTTTGTATGGCATTTTTTTTGAGTTGGAGTCTCACTCTGTCGCCCAGACTGGAGTGCAGTGGCCGCTCCCGGCCACCGCAGCCTCGACCTGCTGGGCTCTGGCGATCCTTCCACCTCAGCCTTCCGAGTAGCCAGAATTACAGGCGCGCGCTACCACACCCAACTGATTTTTTGATTTATTTTAGAGATGAGGTCTTGCTGCCCAGGCGGGTCTCGAACCTGCGGCCTCAGGCAATCCACTCACCTCAGCCTCCCAAAGGCACGGGATTACAGGCTGAGCCACCAAGCCCAGCATTGTATGGCATTTTTTGAACTGATGTGTGTGAAAGGAGTCTATTAGAATATGTTCTAAGCTCTTATCTGCAAGATTTCAGATGATTGGCCAGGTTCGGTGGCTCAGCCTGTAATCCCAGCTCTTTGGGAGGCCTAGGTGAGTGGATTGCCTGAGCCCGCGGGTTTGAGACCCGCCCGGGCAACTTGGCGAGACCTCATCTCTACAATAAATCAAAAAAATTAGCCGGGTGTGGTAGTGCGTGCCTGTAATTCTGGCTACT
This sequence comes from Cephalopachus bancanus, assembly GCA_027257055.1. NCBI lineage: Eukaryota > Metazoa > Chordata > Mammalia > Primates > Tarsiidae > Cephalopachus > Cephalopachus bancanus. The sequence continues at coordinate 11,842 of JAPVLO010000823.1, forward strand.
CAGAAGGCTGAGGCGGAGGGATCGCCGGAGCCCAGCAGGTCGAGGCTGCGGTGTTCCGGAGCGTGCCACTGCATTCCAGTCTTGGCGACGGAGTGAGACTCCAACTCAAAAAAAAAAAAAAGACTTCAGATGATTAAAAAATAACAACCATACTTTCTTTCTTTTTTTTTGAACAAGTATAATTTATTATGGACAAATGGTTGGAAAAATGTTACTAATATCCATGGATAAGTTCCTTAAGTCACATGTAAAGATAGACTATTAAGTTTCCTTTATTTTTCTGTTGAATCAAGCACTAGCTACCATGTTACAGTTAGATATTTTGGGGCCTTCCAAATGTTAGCACAGTTAGCACTGCCTTATTAATCATCAAATAATAAACTAGGTCCAAGTGGTTATGTCCACATCTAGATTGTTCAGGTGATCAGGAACTCTTTTATTTGTTTGCTTTAGCCTTGAGTTCTTGGTTATATTTCCAAATACGAAAAAGCTGAGAGGCTCCTGCTGTCCCCACAAAGAAATTAACAGCAAACAGATTCCAATTCTTTGGAACAATTACAAGTGAATATCTTGACCAAATAAACCCTGTAGCCATCAAAACAGCAGACTGGGCTGTGCTGAGTTTTTCTGCAGGTCTGGCCATGTCAGCCAATCCAGCACACACCAACCCCCATTTCATAACTGGAGCCCAGAAAAAAACTGTTTTGGGGCCGGCCGGGTGGTTGTAAAACGGCCTCAATTTCTTGGGCAACATCAGCTCCACCTTATCGAGCACCTGGTGGTAGGTGGCCCGCAGGCCTCGAACACCAGCAGGCAACATCTCCGCCGCCAAGTGATCTTGGGCAGCCAGGCGGGAACGTGGTGGTGTCTTTGTCCCTGGCTGCTCTGCTGCCCCTTCACTTTGGCTGAGGAGGCCTGAAGTTAAAAGGGGCTCTTCGGGCCTTCCGTGCCCCAACTAAAGATGCCGCACAATTCTCTTGTTCCCTTGTGAAGTGAGGCTCGTGAGCGAGAGACTACGGAATTCACCGTCTTCTTTCTCTACTACTTTTTTATCCAAAGAGAACCGAGGACTTGGCTAAAGTGGCCTGAATCCACTTTTCCATGGTGAAGGCAGTCACTGCGTGCAGCGGCCTCAGTCTCCAGGATGGTCCACAACCACACTTTCTATTTGCCTTTTATTTTGGTGCTGCTGATACAATCTCGGCTACTCTGTTCTTGTTCCCAGTCTCTTACCCGCTGAGAAATGTTGGTCACTAGAGGGTCAGGGTCTTGACCCTGCTGGAACGGGGCATACAGGAGTCAGGGGTGTGTTGAGTCTCTTACCCCCTGATAAATGTTGGTCGTGGGGGTCTTGACCCTGCTGGAAAGAGGCACCTAGGGGTCAGGGATGTGTTCAGTCTTACCCCTTGAGGAATGTTGGTCACGAGAGAGCCAGGATCTTGACCCTGCTGGAAAGAGGCGTATAGGGGTCAGGGGTGTGTTCAGTCTCTTATCCCCTGAGAAATGTTGGTCACTAGAGGGCCAGGGTCTTGATCTTGCTGGAAAGAGGCGTATAGGGGTCAGGGATGTGTTCAGTCTTACCCCCTGAGAAATGCTGGTCGCGAGAGGGCCGGGGTCTTGACCCTGCTGGAAAAAGGCGAATAGGGGCCAGGGGTGTGTTCGTGGTGTTGAGAACAGTTTGTTATAAACGTGAGCCATGAAGACTGTGTTCCTCCCCTCGCCTCTCCGTACCCACATACAGGAGTGCCAGTGACCTTGTCAAAGAAACAAGAGGCTTTTGAGTGTTCTAACACTCTTTCCCAGCGTTCTGCATCCTGGGGGTGGGGTTATTGGCAAAGGACTAGGGAGGAAACAGGGAGGAGCAGAGGTCTTCTTTCTATTGAGGTCACCTCCCTCTTATCAACCCCGCTGTTCACTCCCTGCCCCAGGTCTGACTCCCAGGAATGTCAGGCTTGGGCAAACCACGGTGTGTTCTCAGGTCACTCTAATCCGACCTCTCTCTCCAAGTGAAATCCGGTTCGGGTGACCATCAAGGGCAGCCAAAGGGTAACAAAAAGCCAGTTTGAGGAGTTGACAGGAGGAGGCTGCTTGAGGAAACTGTCTCATAATTCCCACTGCCAGAGTGGTCCCAATTTTCCTTCCTCTACCACCTGGCCCGTGGGGGTTCAGAACAGTGCCCAGGTGCTCAGAGCAGCACCCCTGTCAGGAAATCCTGCCCCCCAAGCAAGGGATGGAGGTGTATTTGGAACCCGGGGAGGAGGGGCTCCACAGGGGAGGTGGGTGTGAGGTAGAGGCAGGAAGATTGTCACCAACAGATCTCCCTGTGTGGCTCCAGAGGCCCCATGGGACTCAGCACCTCTGAGCAGAGCTTGGGGCTCTGCTGGACATTAAAACCTCCCCAGGTTACAGTTGTCCAGGCCAAGAAACTGCCAGTTTCCTGACACTGACAGCCCTCAAACTCACTCTCGGGGCTGCTGCCACGTGTCAGGCACCGTGAATACATCTGCAAGGAAGGGAGGAAATGGGGGCCCCCCCGTCTAACTCTTAGGGGCTCAAAAGCTTGCCCTGACCCCGCGGTCTTTAGGATTGCCCGTCGGCGCCACACAATCGATCTACTGGTGTCTTTTTGGTTTCGTTCTCGGTCTCTGTGGTTTCTCACGCAGTGGTCTGTAGGCCGAGGAGGCAGTGGGGCGGGGCACCCGTCTCCGGTCTCCCGCGGCGGGTGGACCTAGGCCGCCTCCCCCAGGCGCCGCCCTGGAAGCCTTTGAACTTCTGGGCACCCCCACAGCGCCGGGCTAAACCCCGCTAAGCGCTCCGTACTGCCTTGATCACAGTCTCAGACACTTGGATGAAGAAACACACAAATACCAAGTTGGAGAAGCAGCTTAGAGCCTGTGAGAAGTCGAGGCGGTCAGGATTCCGCAGGAAACAGGGTCGGTGGCGGCGAGTCAAGCTGGAAGCAGGAACCCGCCGGCGAAAAAGAACACACACGCGCGCTCGGAGCGGGGCAGGGTCGAGGGCCTGGGGACCGGCTGTGTCCCCCCGGGCACCGCGGAGGCGGCGCGCCAGGCCCGGGCGTCCCGGCCCGCTCCGGGGAGGCTGGCCGTCGGGGCCTCTCCCGGATTTGTGACGTGCCGGGGCAGCGGCGGTGACGGGGCCACCGCACAAAGCCGGGTCGCCGGGCGGGGGTCTCCCGGCCGAGAGCCCGGTGGGATGGGGATGGGGCCCCGCGCAGCATTAGAGTGAGCTCCGAGTCGGCGGCGGCGGGGGGCGGGCGCCGGGGCGGCCGCGATCGCCCGGCGCGCGCCTGGCTGCTGTGGCCGCGCTGGCCGCCCGCGCGCCCGGCTCGCCGGGGCCCGGCCACGCCCCCGCGGGGGTGGAGCCGCGGCCGGGGGCGGGTCCGCAGCTGGCGGCGCCCGGGCCCGGGGTGGGGGCTGTGGCAGCAGCTGCAGCGGCGGCGGCGGCGGCAGCGCCAGGAGCTGCTGCGGCAGAGGCGGAGGCTGCTCCTGGGCGCGCCCGGGCCGCGCGGCCGGAGCCGCAGCCCGGAGGCGCCGGGCGGTGCGCTGGGTGCTGCCGCTGCCGCCGCCGCCCGCCCGCCGCCGCCGCCCGGGCCCCCGCCGCCCCCCGGGCCCCGGCCGCCGGCCGCGCCGCCGGCGACCCCGCCCGCGAGTGCGCCCCAGCCGGGACGCCGCCCCCGGCCGGGTCTCCACTTCTCGGCCGCACCTTCCATGACAGCGCCGCCCGCGCGAAGATGGCTGCGAAGGGCGCGCACGGCTCCCACCTGAAGGTGGAGGGCGAGCTGGAGCGCTGCCGCGCCGAGGGCCACTGGGACCGCATGCCCGAGCTGGTCCGGCAGCTGCAGGCGCTGGGCATGCCCGGCGGCGGAGGCAGCCGGAGGGCCAGCCCGACCGCCGCGGCCGCCTCTCCCGACGCCGGTGAGTGAGGGCAGGGGCTGGCTCGCCGGCAGCGCGCGCGCGACGCGCCGCCTCCTCCAGGAAGCGCGCCCGGCCGTCCTCGCCGGCGGCGGCCGCCCACGCTCCCGCGGTGCTGGTCTTAGGAGCCGCCGGGGTAGTTAGGAAAGTCCTGCCGCGGGAGGAAGAGTCACATGCGGGTTGGGTGCTTGGGAGAAGAGAGACAAACGGCTGTTGCGCTCTGCCCTTTAGGGTCATGTGGGTAACCCCGTCTACCGTGGAATGGTGGTGTCTGCCGGTAGCAGATCGGTGCGGGGGCTGACGCTTGCCCCCCACCGCGGTCCGGGCGGGGGGTTCCCTAAACTCCATCCTTTGAGGGCTGCGTCCGTCTCTCCTTCCCCCCCAGCCCGCCTTTTCTCCCAAGGAAAGTTGAAAACGGAGCTCCCTCGGCCGCAGACAGGGGTGGGGGGTGACGAGCGCCAGGGTGGGGTGGTGGAGCAAAGGGGAAGAGGGCCGGCAAGCCTCAGTTTCCTCATCTGTGGCGATCTTGGGACCCATTCAGGCCTGGCAGTCGGTGGCTTTAGCAGTAGGGCTGGTTTGGCCGGGCCGGGCTTCTGTGTTGGGGCGGGAAAGCACCCTGATGTGGCAGCGGGGAACACCCCGCCCCAGTGTCTAACCTCAGATGGAGTTCCTAGTGCCTTCGGCTCAGCCTGGAGAGCTCTCCCAGAGCCCTCTGGGTGCACAGCGACTCAGGAGCCTTTGTGGGAAAAGGCAAGGAGCAATTAAATATAGAAAGAGTTTTCAAAGACTGCTCAGCCTGGGAAAGGTTCTGTGGGGGAGAAGGAATGATAATAATAGTAATAGCTAATTCTTATCTGGTGCTTATTGTGTGCCAGACGCTATCCTGAGCACTTTAATCAACCCCACGAAGCAGGTACTCTTGTTTGCCCCACTTTACAGATAAGGAAACCGAGGCACAGAGGCGTTAAGTAACTTCATCATGTAGCCGATAAGTTGTGGAACCAGGATTTGAACCCAGGTTTCTGAATACATCCTTTTAATCACGTGCACTATCACCTCTCCAAGATGTATAGTATAGGTGGGGCATGGTGGCTCAACCTGTAATCACAGCATTTTGGGAGGCCGAGGTGAGAGGATTGCTTGAGCCTAGGGGTTCGAGACCAGCCAGTCTGCGCAACTTGGCGAGATGTTGTCTCTATAATAAATCCAAAAAAAAAAAAAAAAGAGATGTATAGCATGGAATCCCTGCCATTGGAGAGCTCCCAACATGAATGGGGAGGCAGGGAAGTGATCAGAGGGCAAATGCGGGTTTGATTGTGGTGCCCAGAGGAAGGGGAGACGATTTCAAGGAAGCAGCTGAACTTGTGCTGGTCCCTGACTGGTGTTTGGGAAGGGTAGGATATGTCTGTCCAAAGAGGAGGAAGGATAGGATACTGAGGGGGCTGCGAGGCAGGGATGGACCATTGGATTGAGGCCTGGAGGTGTGTCTGATGGGCAGTGGGAAGAGATCAAAGTGCATGTTTGGGAGAAGCTGCTAAGCCCCCCCCCTTTGAGGGCAGAACAGACACATTACGGGTTCCCCTGTGTCCCCTGTGTGGAGTAGGGCTGGTGAGGATGGGAATGAGAACTGACTTCTGCAGAAGGCATGGGTTCCTGGGTGAGGTGTGGGACTGAGTGAAATTGACCCCGCAGAGAAACATACAAGGCCAGAGCAGGAACTGGGGCGTCCTTACATCCCCACGGGGCTGAGTTTCCTAAGCTGTTCTGCAGAGGTCTCAAGGAGGCTGAACAGTTAATGGGTATTCCAGGAAGTAAGGGCTTAGGGAACCAGCCAAAAAAGTTAAGAAATTGGGAATAAATAATGAGTTCAGTGATGGCAAACAGGCTTTTTAATTTTATTGATTTTATTTATTTATTTATTTATTTATTTATTTATTTATTTATTTATTTATTTTGAGTTGGAGTCTCACTGTCATCCAGGCTGGAGTGCAGTGGCAAGCTCACAGCCACAGCAGGCTCAACCTGCTGGCAATCCTTCCGTCTCTGCCTTCCAAGTAGCTGGAACTAGAGGTGCGAGCCACCATGCCTGGCTAATTGATTTATTGTAGAGACGAGGTCTTGCCATGTTGCCCAGCCAGGCTCGGTAGCTCAGCCTGGTCTTAAACCCATGGGATCAGGCTAGTCTTAAACCCATGGGATCAGGCAATCCTCTCCCCTTGCCCTCCCAAAGTGCTGGGATTATAGGCGTGAGCCATCGCGCCCGGCCTATTTCCTTTTTTTTGAATCAGAGTCTCACTCTGTTGCCCAGGCTTGAGTGCCATGGCATGACCTCAGCCCACCACAGCCTCGACTTTTGGGCTCAAGTGATTCTTCTTCCTTCTTCCTGCCTCCTGAGTAATTGGGACTATAGGCATGCACCACCACACCTGGCTAATTTTTAAATTATCTGTATAGAAAAGGTCTCACTATGTTGTCCAGGCTGGTATTGAGCTCCTGGCCTTAAGCTATCCTCCCACTTTGGCCTCCCAAAGTTCTGGGATTACAGGCATGTACCACCAGTTCTGGCCCAGATAGGGTATTCCAAAACATGCACTCATACATGGATACATGTATATACATCATGCATACATACACATACACACAGGAACATGAGGAAGGAAAACAACTGACCCCCCCCAGCCTATGCATTGAGGTTTTTTTTTTTTTTTTTGAGTTGGAGTCTCACTCTGTCGTCCAGACTGGAGTGCAGTGGCCACTCCCGGCCACCGCAGCCTCGACCTGCTGGGCTCTGGTGATCCTTCCGCCTCAGCCTTCCAAGTAGGTGGAACTACAGGCGCGTGCTACCACGCCCAGCTAATTTTTTTTTTAAATTTATTGTAGAGATGAGGTCTCATCAAGTTGCCCAGGCGGGTCTCGAACCCGCGGGCTCAGGCAATCCACTCACCTCAGCCTCCCAAGGTGCGGGATTACAGGCTGAGCCACCAAGCCCGGCTTAGTTTTTGATTTATTGTAGAGATGAGGTCTCGCCAAGTTGCCTAGGCAGGTCTTGAACCCGTAGGCTCAGGCAATTCACTCACCTTGGCCACCCAAAGCATGGGATTACAGGCTGAGCCACTGAGTCCGGCCTAGACTACTGTTTTTTTTCTCTCTATAGTGTTCCTTGATCACTCAAGGAATTGAGAGCATGTTCTTTTTTGAGTTGTTGGTGTTGACCTTCCCGGACCCAAGAAGAAAGATTCTTAAAATCCCACCTGGCCTGTTAGACTCTTACAAGATAGTGACCCGAAGCTTCAACAGTTACATAATTTGGGACAGGTACTGAGCAAGGAAGTTGAACCCTATCGTACTGAGGCCTTGAGTCCCAGCTGTGTCTGATGTTTCCTACGGAAACTAAAAGTAGCTCCCAGAAGGTAGATTCCATTTCAGGGAGACAGGAGGGAGGCTGAGCTGTTGGAGGCCTCTTTCTGGTCTGGTGGGATGAAGGAACAGGAGACGCCTCCGCAGACAGGCCCCTGCACCCTTTTCCTGTCTGAGAAGTTCTCTCCTCACCACCGACTGGGGAAGGTACACTGAAGACATGTTTGTACATTTTCTTCAAACTCACATCCGGTTTATATTTGGTCAGGATGGAGCAGGGGAACCCCAGAATACTACTGCTGGCTTTGCTGGGTTTGTTCATCTAAAGGCAAAAAGCCCACCTGAGTGATTAATCAAAACGGAGAAGAAACCTTTATTATGAAAAACGTCCAAGGCATGAGTCCCACATACCCATCAGCCAGCTTCAGTGATTGTGAACTCATCAAGTCCCCTTTGAGCTGCGCCCTACCCGTTTCTCCCCCGCACTTCAGTTTTTCAGTTTGTGTTCATTAAATAAGAACTTTTTTTTGAGTCAGAGTCTCACTCTGTTGCCCAGGCTGGAATGCAGTGGGCATGCTCATGGCCACTGCATAAATAAGAATGTTTTTTAAAAAGTAGCCGGGCTCGGTGGCTCAGCCTGTAATCCTGTGCCTTTGGGAGGCTGAGGTGAGTGGATTGCCTGAGCCCACGGGTTCAAGACCCGCCTGGGCAGCAAGACCTCATCTCTACAATAAATCAAAAAATCAGCCGGGCGTGGTAGCGCATGCCTGTAATTCCGGCTACTTGGAAGGCTGAGGCGGAAGGATCGCCGGAGCCCAGCAGGTCTAGGCTGCGGTGGCCGGGAGCGGCCACTGCACTCCAGTCTGGGCGACAGAGTGAGACTCCAACTCAAAAAAAAAAAAAAGTATAGCCACTGTATCATTATTGTGCCTCAAGAAAAAACTGACAATTACCTTTTTAAAAAATTAATTTATTAGAATCAGGATCCAAAAAAGGCCACACATTGCATTTGGTTGCTAGGCTGGGTCTCCCCCTCCTCCACCCAACATTTTATTTATTTATTTATTTAGGTGTTGGAGTCTCACTCTGTTGCCCAGGCTGGAGTGCAGTGGCATGCTCACAGCCACCATAGCCTAGACCTACTGGGCTCAGATGATCCCTCCGTCTCAGCCTTCCACATAGCTGGAACTACAGGCACGCGCCACCATGCCTGGTTAATATTTTGATTTATTGTAGAGATGAGGTCTCACCAAGTTGTACAGACTAGTATCGAACCTGTGAGCTCAGACAGTCCTCTCACCTTGGCCTCCCAAAGTGCTGGGATTATAGGTGTGAACCACCGCGCCTAGCCCACCCAACATTTTAATATGAAAGTTTCAAACATACAGCAAAGATCAGAAAAATTTCCAGTGAACACCTGTATACCCATCAGCCTTTTACTATATATATATTTTTGAGTTGGAGTCTCCCTCTGCCACACTAAAGGCCACTGCAGCCTCTACCTACTGGGCTCAGGCGATCCTTCTGCCTCAGTCTTCCAAGTAGCTGGAACTATAGGTGCGCGCCACCACGCCCAGCTTATTTCTTTTTATTTTATTTATTGTAGAGGTGAGGTCTTGAATCTATGGGCTCCCAAAGTGCTGGGATTATAGGCATGAGCAGTCACACTCGGCCAGAAAGGTCTTCTTCTTTTTTTTTTAAGGTGGAGTCTTGCTTTGTCGCAGCCTCTACATGCTGGGCTCCGGCGATCCTTCCGCCTCAGCCTTCCAAGTAGCCAGAACTGTAGGTGCGCACTACCAAGCCTGGCTAATTTTGGGTTATTGTAGAGACAAGGTCTCACCAAATTGCCCAGGTGGGTCTTGAACCCACGGGCTCAGGCAATTCACTTGCCTTGGCCTCCCAAAGCACTGGGATTACAGCTGAGCCACCGAACCTGGCCCAGAAAACTCTTCTAACTGCCCCTGGGCAGAGGGAAGCTGGAGCATCTCATTCAGCTTGGGATAGGGAGTGGGTTTCTGACACCAGGGTGACAAAAAGCTACTTATTTTGCCTTTAGAATGACAGGGAAGCCTTTATCCACCTGGATTCTTATTAATCACTGAAAAATCTAGAAATTTATTTATTCATTCATTCATTCATTTATTGTCGTGGTCTCCCTGTGTTGCCCAGGCTGATCTCGAACAACTGAGCTCAAGCAATCCTCCTACCTTGGCCTCCCAGAGTACTGGGATTATATAGGCGTGTGTCACCTCACCTAGCACTAGATCTTTTAATTTCAAAGAAGAGAGGAAAGGAAGGGAGAGAGGGCAGGGAGAAAGTGAATTTTTGCTGCCTGCTGAGTGCCTGCTAGACAAACAACAATAGACAGTGGAGAGTGAATAGGGCGGGGTAAGGCCTTCCAAGCCAGGACTAAAGTGTCAGTATATGAAATTGCCTGAAACTCACAGGTATGTGAAAGTGAGGACATTCTATCCCTGCTTTTGGATTTGCTGTTAGCTTTTTGTTTTTTTGTTTTGTTTTGTTTTGTTTTTGAGTTGGAGTCTCACTCTGTCGCCCAGGCTGGAGTACATTTCCAGGCTCACGGCCGCCTGAGCTGGGCTCGCTCAAGTGATCCTTCCACTTCAGCCTTCCAAGTAGTTGACACTACAGGCCTACGCCACCACGCCTGGATAATTTTTTTATTTATTGTAGAGATGAAGTCTCGCCAAGTTGCCTGGACTGGTCTCGAGCCTGTGGCCTCGGGCAGTCCTCTTGCCTCTGCCTCCCAAAGTGCTGGGATTACAGGTGTCAGCCACCGCACCCAACTGAATTTGATTTTTATTTATTTGAGTCAGCTTTTTTTTTTTTGGTAGGTTATCGTTACTAGCTGTGGTCCTAATAGTATTGTATATCTTTATTGTCATCTATAAATTGGGATGTCTATCTTTTGGGACTGCACAGATTAAATGATACTATATAATAAAGTCCCTGTCACTTACTAAGCTCTCAGCAAATGTTAGTGCCCCTTCCACAAAGTCACTTTTGTGGTTTACAGATATGTGGTGAAAGATCAGTTTTTTGTTTAGATTCCCAATCTGTTATGCTCTGATACTTTTATAAAATACAGTAAAAGTGAATTACTAGAAAAATTAAAGTACAGAAAGTGCTACATCCCAACTTTTTATTATTAGATTTGACAGATTAAAAATTACTCTGTCAAATTTCGAAACGATAACCTACCAAGTTTCTGCACTCATCTCCTGGGGATTGGACCACAAGCATTCAAAGACTCGCCTGCCCATTCTGACTAGCCGGGTTCAGCCGGCGTGTCCATTATTTGGAGAAAACCAGCCCAGGAAGCTGGTTTTTCCTGGCATGAAAGGCACCGAGCCAAGAGCTGCGGGGAGTTCTGGGCCGGGCAGGTGGGTGGCGAGGCTGGCGGGATGACCCGATGGCGCAGTGGTCCGATGGGCTCGGCTGCGGATCAGGCCACGTGCCCTCGAGCTGTGCCAGCAAGCAGAACCTCCCACCGGGGCAAAGGGGCGGGGACCTGCTCCGGAGAGTGGAGTCTGGGGCGGGGCCGACGTGCAGAGGGGCGTGTTTCCCTGCCTAGGAGCTCAAATCCCTAACGATGACTTTACAGATGCAAAGCAGATTAGTGCGGGAGAGCGACTTGCCCAGGGGCTCACAGCTCAGGACCCGTGCACTCTCTGCTGGGCAGCTCACCCCTCCTCCTAGCGAGATTTGGAAATGAAGAAGATTGCCTTGTATTCCTGGGCTGACTTAAATTTTGTTAACTAGGTAATGTATTCACATGGTACAAGGTACCAAAAAGTAAAAAGTAAAACGCCTCCCTCCAGTCTCCACCCCTGTTCTCCATCAGCCAGCCAGGTCATTGGCGTGTGTGTGTGTGTGTGTGTGTGTGTGTGTGTGTGTGTGTGTGTACCCATCACATATCTGTATACATGAACATGCAGTGGCATAGCACATGCCTTCTTGTGCACTTTGCACTCTTCTCAGTTCATTGCGGAGTTCATTCCATAACAGTACTTACAGAACGCCAGCCTTCCTTCTTGTGTCCATGTGGTGTCCCATTTTATGACTGTACCATGCTTTACTTAATCAGCCTCCTGTTGCTGGACATAAAGGTGACCTCCACTTTTGTGCTAGTACAACTAATGCTACAGGATTATCTACTATAGTGTACAGCGGTCCCCAACGTTTTAGGCATAAGGGACTGGTTTCGTGGAAGATATATATATATATATTTTTTGAGTTGGAGTCTCACTCTGTCACCCAGACTGGAGTGCAGTGGCTGCTCCTGGCCACCGCAGCCTCGACCTGCTGGGCTCTGGGGATCCTTCCGCCTCAGCTTTCCAAGTAGCTGGAATCACAGGCGCGTGCTACCACGCCGGCTAATTTTTGAATTATTGTGGAGATGAGGTCTCACCAAGTTGCCCAAGCAGGTCTCGAACCCGCAGGCTCAGGCAATCCACTCACCTCGGCCTCCCAAAGTGCTGGGATTACAGGCTGAGCCACCGATCCCGGCTCGTGGAAGATATTATTTCCATGGACTAGGGGGAAGGATGGTTTGGGGATGATTCAAGCACATTACATTTATTGGGCATTTTATTTCTATTATTATTATTTTGAGTAGGAGTCTCACTCCGTTGCCCAGGCTGGAGTGCAGTGGCACACTCGCAGCCACCGCAGCCTCGACCCTGCTGGGCACAGGTGATCCTTCTGCCTCAGCCTTCCAGGTCACTGGAACTACAGGCATGCACCACTACACCCAGCTAATTTTTTGATTTATTGTAGAGATGAGTTCTTGCCAAGTTGCCCAGGCTGGTCTTGAACCCATGAGCTCAGACAGTCCTCTCACCTCGACCTCCCAAAGTGCTAGGATTATAGGTGTGAGCCACCTTGCCCAGCCTATTTCTATTATTATTACATTGTAATAGGTAATGAAATAATTATACAACTCACCATAGTGCAGATTCAGTGGAAACCCTGAGCTTGTTTTCCCACAGCTAGAGTATCCCATCTGGGAGTGATGGGAGACAGTGATACCCGAAGTGTGTTGCTTATGTCCAGTCTACTCTGTAATCTCATTTTGGTTGCTGTCACTGCAGAAAACTCTGCTTCACAAAGGTAGGATGTTGGAAACGGAAGCTTTTCAGTGCTGATCTGACAGGAGGGGGAGCTCAGGCGGTAATGTGAGCGATTGGGATGTAGCTGTAAATACAAATGAAGCTTTACTTGCTCACCCACCACTCACCTTCTGCTGCGTGGCCTGGTTCCTAATGGTCCACTGATGGACGGTACTGGTTGGGGACTCCTAATCTAGTACATAGGTTATTTAACACGTATGCAAGAACATCTGTGAGAGTGGAATTGCCAGGTCAATCAGGATGTACAAAAATCATTTTGATATATGTTGCCAAATTGTCTTGGAGGTGCTACCAACCGTTTGCCAGCAAGGGATGATGGCTTGAGCCAGGTCCTTTTTTGATCATTTCCTCAAAATGTTAATTTTAAAAATCATGAGGTAAGCTGGGCTCGGTGGCTCAGCCTGTAATTCCATGCCTTTGGGAGGCTGAGGTGAATGAATTGCCTGAGCACGTGGGTTCGAGACTCACCTGGGCAACTTGTGAGACCTCATCTCTACAATAAATAAAAAATTAGCCGGGCGTGGTAGCGCACACCTGTAGTTCCAGCTACTTGGAAGGCTGAGGCGGAAGGATCACCGGGGCCCAGCAGGTCGAGGCTGCGGTGGCCGGGAATGGCCACTGCACTCCAGTCTGGGCGACAGAGTGGGACTCCAACTCAAAAAAAAAAAAAAAATCATGAGGTAGGTCACAAAGGATCCTCTAACAGATGTCCTCAGAGCAAAAACCTCATGTGACTGTGTTCCTAGAGGCCTGTTCTCTGTGGAGAATCCCCCCTTAGGAAGGGAGATTCTTCTTCAAAGCCATGCAGTTTGGGGCTAGTGGCTTTGAGGTGTGAGCAAGCTCACTCCTGAAAGTGAGGAGAGAGTGACAACCCCCTGGTAGGTCTGAGAACACTGTCCTGGCAGCAGAAGGAGCACTTTCTGTGGAAAGATGGCACCCAGCAGGCATGTCTAGAGATTGGCCCTTAATTCCCTGAGCCTGATGGCTTCCTCGCGGGGTAGGTGAGAAGAGTCCCTTCACTCGGCAGGTATTTATTGGGCGTCTGTATTGAATGGTGGGCCTATTACTTGCCCTGGTTGCTGGAAGAGGCAGTGAGCACAGCCACGGTGGCCCATGGTGAGACCACCCTTGACTGCAGACCCTGCATACCAGACCTGGTTCCCATGCTTCAGTCACCTCTGATGAGGTAGTAGGAATACGGTGGTCAAGAGACTGGAGTTTTCGTTGTGGTAGGGGACAACGAAAACCACCTGCTTGCTGGATATGGTGGCTCAGATTAAAACCACCTGCTTGCTGGGTATGGTGGCTCACGCCTGTAATCCCAGCACTTTGGGAGGCAGAGGTGTGAGGATCGCCTGAGCCCAAATTGACCTCAGCTCAACAATAAGTCGAAAATTTGGCCAGGGCATGGTGTTGCATTCTTGTGATTGATTCCAGCTACTTAGAAAGCTGAGATAGAAGGATTGCTTGAGCCCAGCAGGTCGAAGCTGCGGTGGCCGAGAGCATGCCACTGCCCTCCAGCCTGGGTGACAGTGAGACTCCACAAAACAAAACAAAAACACCTGCTAGTGATGAGGGTGGCAGATGAACTGCCCTAGGTGAGAACAGTCCAGAGAGTACAGGTACTAGATGTGCTTGAGGATTTGTCTTGGCTCACAGGTAGGTGGGTTCCCACCTTAACTCTGCCTTGGCTACTAGGTTATCCCTGGGTAACATTCAAATACCTTAAAAGTGGAGAAAGCCAATTATGGTGATGCAGAAATTAGGAGTGTGTGAACGTGCATTATGAAGCCACCTATTTTTCCTCTTTGTCTTTTCTTCTTGGTTTAAAAACTTACTACCCACAGCAGGGAATAGTTGTCACTTGGTTCTTCGTTTTAAATTCTGAAATTCTGGGAATTTGTCTTCAAGTCCCGAGAACTCTGCCTCCTAGCCATTAAACCATAGCAGAAAATAAACCCAAAGGGGCAATTTTTACTGTGAATTCTATGTGGTAGAATGCCCATGATTTTTCTTTTTCTTTTCTTTTTTTTGTTTTTTTGTGGGTTTTTTGGAGTTGGAGTCTCACTGTGTCACCCAGGCTGGAGGGCAGTGGCATGCTCCCGGCCACCGCAACCTCGATCTGCTGGGCTCAGGTGATCCGTCTGCCTCAGCTTTCCAAGTAGCTGGAAGTACAGGCACGCGCCACCATGCCTGGCTAATTTTTGACTAATTGTAGAGATGAGGTCTCGCCAAGTTGCCCAGGCTGGTCTCGAACCGACAGGCTCAGGCAATCCTCTCACCACGACCTCCCAAAGTGCTGGGATTATAGGCGTGAGCCTTCATGCCTCGCCTTTTTTTTTTAGTTGGGTCTCACTGTGTTGTCCAGGCTGGAGAGCAGTGGCATCATCACAGCTCACTGCAGCCTTGACCTCGTGGAATCTGATCCTCCCACCTCAGCCTGCCCAGTACCTGAGACTATAGGCACATGCTGCCACACCCAGCGAACTATTTATTTTTTTACTTTTACTTTTTTTGAGTTGGAGTCTCACTCTGTCACCCAGGCTGGAGTGCAGTGGCATGCTCACAGCCACCGCAGCCTCGACCTGCTTGGGCTCAGGTGACCCTTCCACCTCAGCCTTCCAAGTAGCTGGAACTATAGGCGTATGCCACCATGCCTGGCTAATTTTTTGATTTATTGTAGAGATAAGATTTCGCTATGTTGCCCAAGCTGGTCTTGAACTCCTGGGCTCAAGCAATCTTCCCACCTTGGCCTCTCCAAGTGCTGGGATTATAGGCAAGCCACCAAGCCCAGCCCCATGTTTTTTCTTTAAAAGTTGTTAACATTTATGAATTAGTGCTTCTTTATTTCCTTGGACCTGAGCCATTCGTGTGCTGGGTAGGGTGGTTGGGGGTCCAAGGGGTCTGTGCCACTCTACATCTGCCTCATTTCAGATCACTGCCCCCACGTACCCACTCTGATCCGCACCTTATTTTTCAGATGACTTTGGGAAATTGCTGCTGGCCGAGGCCCTCCTGGAACAATGTTTGAAGGTGAACCACTCCAAAATAAAAGACTCCATCCCTCTGCTGGAGAAGCATGAGCCCAAGCTGAATGAAGCCAAAAATTACCTGAGCGGTATCCTTAATCATGGGAAGCTGTCGGTGAGTGGTGCCCACAAGCTTGGGGCCTCCTCTCCTCTCCTGCCTCCCATCTGGGGTCCAGTCCTCCCAGGGCCATCTGGTCACCTGGGCAACACATCTGTCTTGCGAGTTGGCCTTGCCCTTACAGGTGTGAGCTACATGTGACTCTCAAGTACTTGAAATGCAACTAGCCCATCTTGAGATGTGCTGTAAGATAAAACAGACGCCAGGCACGAAGGCTCAAGCCTGTAATCCCAGCATTTTGGGAGGCCGAGGCGAGAGGATTGCCTGAGCTCAGGGGTTCAAGACCAGCGGGGGCAACATGGTGAGACTTTATCTCTACAATAAATCAAAAACTTTGCAGGGTATGATGGCACATGCCTGTACTTCCAGCTACCTAGAAGGCTGAGGCTGAAAGATCACCTGAGCCCAGCAGATCAAGGCTGCGGTGGCCGTGAGCATGCTGCCGAACTCCAACCTGAGCAACAGAGACTCCAACTAAAAAAAAATAAAAAGATAAAGCAGACACTGGATTTTGAAGATGTACAAAATGAAGGATATAAAAAAGCATTAACTTTTTATGTTGATTAAATGTTCAAATGGCAATTATTTTGGACATAGAGTATTGGGTTAAAAAAAGCATTTTTATTAAAATTAATTTCACCTATATTTACCATTTTAATGTGACTAAAAAACCTTGTGCTGGGTGCAGTGACTCAAGCCTGTAATCCCAGCCCATTGGGAGGCAGAGACGAGAGGATTGTTTGAGACCAACCTGGACAATTGGTGAGACCTCATTTCTACAATAAATAAAAAAATTAGCCGGGCATGATGTCACGGGCCTGTGGTTCCAGCTACTTAGAAGGCTGAGATGGAAGGATCATCTGAGTCCAGCAGGTCAAGGCCTCAGTGGCCAAAAGCATACCACTGCACTATAGCCTGGGTGACCAAAAAAAAAAAAAAAACTTGCTAGAACTTTTTTTTCCCCATGGCCCCCACCTGAGGCCCGCCATCCAGCTACTGCCATCCCCCAGCGTAGAGCATTTTAAATTATATAAGTGACTCACATCTGTGGGCTAAGTTGTGCTTGTATTGGACAGTTTGGTTGACCCTAATGTGTGCCTGGCTCTTTGGGCTTCTTGCCCCGGGGTGGGGTTAGGAGGTTTCAGGGAAATAAGATCTCAGTGAGCCTTAGATCTAACTAGAAGCAGGCAGGCATGTAGAGTTGACTAGGGACAGAATAGCCTTATAACAGGGTAAGAGTCAGTTTTAAGTCTTTGTGCATTTATTGACCACCTACTGTATGCAAGGCACTGAGGGAAGGTAGAGTGGGGAGCACAGTCACAACTTTCTCTAGATTTTTACTGCTCAGTGTGGCCCATCCACCAGCAATGTGGGCATCCTTGGGAGGCTGGTTAGAAGTGCAAAGTGTGAGTCAGAATCTGCGTTTCAAGAGGATCTCTGGTGATTCATGTGTGCATCAAAGTTTGAGGATGTGCTAGGTAGATTATGATGTATTCTGAGCTATAATAGGGGCATGAGTATGTCATTAGAAACCCAAAGAGGGAGTAATTTTTCTTTTTTGGGGGGAGGGTTTGAGTCATCCTCTGTCACCCTGACTGGAGTGCAGTGGCATGCTCGTGGCCACCATGGCCTCAACCTGCTGGGCTCAGGAGATCCCTCTGCCTCAGCCTTCCAAGTAGCTGGAAAAACAGGCACACGCTACCGAACCCGACTAATTTTTTGATTTATTGTAGAAACGAGGTCTTGCCAAGTTGTCCAGGCTGGTCTCGAACCCCTGAGTTCAGGCAGTCCTCCTGCCTTGGCCTCCCAAAGTGCTGGGATTACAGGCTTGAGCCACCACGCCCAGCCAGGAGGGAATTTTCAAGAGGTGAGGTATTCCAGAGTAAGGTAGTCACTCACTTGACCATCTGTTCTGATGTACCATGTGGCAAAGCATGAAGTTGTGCACCCTGAGGGCAATCGAGATGAATCCAGCATGGACCCTGCCCTCAAGGAAGTCACAGGTCTATGGGGAAGATAAGTCCTATCAGCAGATACATAGCTTTATCCACAGTGGACCATGACACCTGCTGTAAGAGTGCTCTATACGAGGAGGCAAGTCCTGGGGACACTCCTTGGGGAGGGCGAGAAGCAAAGGACAGAGTCTGGGTGATGGCAGTGCTAGAGTTGGCCCCTTCTGGGGGCTGGATCTGGCTGGGAATGGGGGTAGGACATAGAGATAGGGCTGGACATTTCAGCCTAAGAAAGCAGTGTGTCATCTTAGGGTTCCCCTTATATAGAATCTCATTGGCCAGGAACGGTGGCTCATGCCTATAATCCCAGCACTTTGAGAGGCCGAGGTAAGAGGATTGCCTGAGCCTACGGGTTCGAGACCAACCTAGGCAACTTGGTGAGACTTCATCGCTACAATAAATTAAAAAAAAAAATTAGCTGGGTGTGGTGACATGTACCTGTAGTTCCGGCTATTTGGAAAACTGAGGTGGAAGGATGGTCTAAACCCAGTAGGTCGAGGCTGCAGTGGCTGTGAGCATTTCACTGCATTCCAGGCTGGGCAACAAAGTGAGACACTGACTCAAATAAAATAAAATAAAAATAATGATAATAATAATAATACATTAGCATCCAGGAGCAGTGACTCACACCTGTGGTCCCAGCACTTTGAGAGGCCAAGGTGGGAGAATTGCTTGACCCAGGAGTTTGAGACCAGCTTGGGCAGCATAGCAAGACCTCATAGCTACAAAAAAATTGAAAAAAATTAGCTGGGCATGGCAGCACATGCCTGTAGTTCCAGCTGCTTGGAAGACTGAGGTGGAAGAATCACCTGAGTCCAGCAGGTTGAGGCTGCAGTGGCCAGGAGCATGCCACTGCACTCCAGCCTGGGTAACAGAGTGAGACTCCAACTCAAAAAAAGAAAAAAAAAGAATCTCTTTAAAGTCAGTCAATGTAGCAGGAACAGAAGGAAACAGTGGGCAGTTAGGTTGTGAAGGTACTTTGGGGCCAGAGAATGGGTAGAACATCAGACCAAGGAGTGCTGGGCTTATTCTGTAAGAGAAAGGAAGAGGGAAATGCACTAGAAATTTAAAGTTACTGCTTTTAGGACTGGGTGCAGTGGCTCAGGGCTGTAATCCCAACACTTTTGTTTTTGAGAGCACCCTGGGCAAAATAGTGAGACTTTGTCTTTACAAAAAATAAAAAAAATTAGCTAGGCATGGTGGTGCACAACCGTAGTCCCAGCTACTCAGGAGGCTGAGACAGGAGGATCACTTGAGGTCAGGAGGTTGAGGCTGTAGTGAGCTGGGGTTGCATCACTCCATTGCAGCCTGGGTGACAGAATGAAACCCCATCTCAAAAACTTTAAAAAAATATTGAATTTTTAAAAATGTAATGTAGGTTTATGATAAGTCAATCAACAAACAAGCAAGTAATTTGAATAATAAATTCAAGTCCTTGATTGCCACCCTCACCCCAGGCCTACTCCCATCCTCAGAGTTGAGCTCTGGTTACTATGCCTTTTTTTTTTTTTTTGAGTTGGAGTCTCACTCTGTCACTCAGACTGGAGTGCAGTGGCCGCTCCCGGCCACCGCAGCCTTGACCTGCTGGGCTCCGGCGATCCTTCCGCCTCAACCTTCCAAGTAGCTGGAACTACAGGCATGTGCTACCACGCCCGGCTGATTTTTTGATTTATTGTAGAGATGAGGTCTCGCCAAGTTGCCCAGGCGGGTCTCGAACCCACGGGCTCAGGCAATCCACTCACCTCAGCCTCCCAAAGGCGCGGGATTACAAGCTGAGCCACCGAGCCTGGCTTCTTTGTGTATTTTCAAGCATATGTACACAACAGAGAGCTTTTTATAGTCATAGGATATATATTTAGCAAGTTGCTTTTGTTTACTTGGAACCTTCTCTATGTCAGTACCACATTTTTTTTTTTTTTGAATCGGAGTCTCACTCTCTCTCCCAGGCTGGAGTGCAGTGGCATGCTCATGACCACTGCAGCCTTGACTTGCTGGGCTCAGGTGATCCTTCTGCCTCAGCCTTCCAAGTAGCTGGAACCACAGACGTGTGCCACCATGCCCGGCTAATTTTTTAATTTATTTTAGAGACAAGGTCTTGCCATGTTGTATAGGCTGGTCTTGAATCCCTGAGCTCAAACAGTCCTCTTGCCTCCACCTCCCAAAGTGCTGGGATGACAGGTGTGAGCCACCCCGCCTGGCAGTATCCCCATTCTTTATATTGGCTGTTGTGGTAACTGTTGTGTCTACCAAATCCCATTTATTACATACAAGGTTTACCATGTCTTATTTTATTTTATTTATTTATTTTTTTTGAGTTGGAGTCTCTGTCGCCCAGACTGGAGTGCAGTGGCACACTCCCGGCCACCGTAGCCTCGACTGCTGGGCTCCGGCGATCCTTCCGCCTCAGCCTTCCAAGTAGCTGGAACTACAGGTGCGCGCTACCACACCTGGCTAATTTTTTGATTTATTGTAGAGATGAGGTCTCACCAAGTTGCTCAGGTGGGTCTCGAACCCGCGGGCTCAGGCAATCCACTCACCTTAGCCTCCCAAAGTATGGGATTGCAGGCTGAGCCACCGAACCCAGCATATTTTCTATTTTTATTTTTATTTTTTTTAAGTTGGAGTCTCACTCTGTCACCCAGGCTGGAGTGCAGTGGCATGCTCATGGCCACCCCAGCGTCGACCTGCTGGGCTCTGGTGATCCTTCCGCCTCAGCCTTCCAAGTAGCCCAAGCTATAGGCGTGCATTACCACACCCGGCTAATTTTTGATTTATTGTAGAGACGAGGTCTTGCCAAGTTGCCCGGGCTGGTCTCGAACCCACAGGCTCAGGCAATCCACTCGCCTTGGCCTCCCAAAGTGGCTGGGATTACAGGCTGAGCCACCAAGGCTGGCCTACTATATTTTATTAAACAAAGAGAGACAGACAGACAAAAGCACCAATAATATGAAGGAATCCACTGTTATACAGGCCAATGTCCAAAACTTGATGTTGATCGGGCAGAATAAAATATTCAAAGTCCTTTGTGGGATCCTCTATCTCACCCCAAAGGCCAGGGTTTAGTGGGGGGATCTTTCTTGTCACAGTCCTGGGTGGATTCCTGTGCATCCCCCGCAGCTCCGATGGATGAGAGGGAGGGAGAGGTGAGTGGGTCCTGAGGCCCCTCCTCAGGGTACCTTGAAACCTCTACCCTAGGTCATCTTTCAGATCATGCCCAGCTCAGTTCTGGGGAAGTTGGTGATAACAAGCCACTGGTCGTCACCTTTGCTATCCACTGAGCTCCAGGCATGGCGGGTCCCACGGAGGCCCCACAGTAACCTTCTGCCATGGTACCCCCGTTTCTGAGACCCGAGAGCAGTGATCACTTAGCTAAGGACCACACGAGCAGATGTAGGACTTGAACCCAGGACTTTTGTCTTTACATCCCAAGCCCTAGTGCTCCCTGCTGCTCCTTGGTGCTGCCTCTCAGAGTACTGGGGTGGATATAGAATAATGACCCAGAAATGGATTAAGTTAAGGATAGTTATGGTGCTTCTGCTTTTATAGTTCTCACTGCAGTCTGGGAAGGATTTCCTCATCTCTTCTTCCTCATACCTGGGTATCTCCATGAGGTCATTCTTTCCTTTGGGTTTTTTTTTTTTTTTTTTTTAGTCAGAGTCTCACTTTGTTGCCCAGCCTGGAGTGCAGTGGACCCTCATGGCCACCACAGCACCAACCTGCTGGACTCAGGCGATCCTTCTGCCTCCACCTTCCAAGTAACTCGAGCTACAGGCGCACGCTATCACGCCTGTTAATTTTTTTTTGATATATTGTAGAAACGAGGTTGATCTCGAACCCCTGGGCTCAGGCAATCCTCTTGCTTTGGCCTCTCAAAGTGCTAGGATTACAGGCTTGAACCACCTCACCCAACCTTTTTTTAAAATTTGAGTTAGAGTCTTACTCTGTCACCCAGGCAGAAGTGCAGTGGCACTTCTCACCATTTGCAAGACCTCATCTCTACAATAAATCAAAAAATTAGCCGGGCATGGTGTCACACACCTATAGTTCCAGCTACTTGGAAGGCTGAGGTGGAAGGATCATCCGAGCCCAGCAGGTCGAGGTTACAGTGGCCGTGAGTGTGCCACTGCCTTCCAACCTGGGTGACAGAGTGAGAGTCCAACTAAAAAAAAAAAAAAAATCAGCAAAACGGTACCATCCTATTACCATTGCCTCGTAAAAGAAAAAAGCAGCTTAACACCGTACAGGAGGATGGCTATACTTTCGGGCTAAGAGCAGCTATTTAAATAGTATAAATTTGGCATTATGAAACATTCGCTGTATTGTCTAATGTTTCTCCCCCACCCCCCCATGGTGGAAGCTCTGTTATAAATTGTCCTTGGTTCTCCAAAGCCATCACTAGCCACACCCCAACCGTGTGCCTGAAATGTGGTCCTCTGAGCCTTGCTGCCCTTCTCCTGGGTGCAGTAGAAGAGGGCCATAATGATAAATACTCATACCCTGTATTTATCGTGCTCCTTTCTGAAGAAAAGTTCAAAGCTCTCTTCTGGACTTTGCCCGATTCATCATCCTGGCAGTGCTGTGCCGGATGTGAGGAGCAGGTGTTAGCATTATCTCCACTGCACCCATGAAGAAAATGCAGCCCAAGCAGGGAGGAAGAGGGCCCGCAGCTTGAGACATGAGCAGGGAATGGTAGAGTCATTGTCCAGCCTGGAGGGACTATGGGCCACATACCTCTGGGGACGTGTCATCTGTGGTATTGACCCAGGAAGTGGACGGCTTATCTGGGGAGACTAGCCAATGCCCTTGGAAAATCCAGCTTTTAACTGGGTGTGGTGACTCACGCCTGTAATCCCAGCACTTTGAGAGGCAGAGGCGAGAGGACTGCCTGAGTCCAGGAGTTCCAGACCAGCCTGGGCAGCTTGGTAGGATCTTGTCTCTACAATAAATCAAAAAGTTAGCTGGGTGTGGTGGTGCATACCTGTGGTTCCAGCTACTTGGAAGGCTGAGATGGCAGGATCGCCTGAGCCCAGCAGGTCAAGGTGGCGGTGGCCACGAGTGTGCCACTGCACCCCAGCCTGGACGACTGAGTAAGACTCTCACTCAAAAAAACAAAAACCAAAAACTCCAGCTTTTGAGAGTACATCAGTCATCAGACAGAGCAGTCAGGTGGGCAGAGCCTGAATTGGCCCATCTGGTAGAGGCAATGTAGGAGTTCAGCTGAAGGGAGCTTCTGGTAGTCAGGGAGGCTTCCGAGAGGAGGTGGCCTCAGAGACTAGAAGAGGAACTGGTGAGGCTGAAGGGAAAGGGACCTGAGTGAGCAAAGGGAAAGGAGGAATGTATCTTTACAAATATCAAGAGACTAGTGGGGAAGGGAATTTGACTTCACAGAGCCTAGTTGTGTCATACTCCTGTTCTCTTAGTTGACTCCTGAGATGGTAGTGGATGGTGGAAGTGGCAGATGTTCCTCTTGGGCTCACAGGTGCCCGGGCTCTTTTTTTTTTTTTTTTTGGGTTGGAGTCTCACAGTAGCCCAGGCTAGAGTGCAGTGGCATGCTCACGGCCACCACAGTGTTCACCTGCTAGGCACAGGTGATCCTTCCACCTCAGCCTTCCAAGTAACTGGAACCACAGGTGTGGGCCACCACGCCCAGCAAATTTTTAATTTAATGTAGAGACGAAGTCTTGCCAACTTGTCCAGGCTGGTCTCGAACCCTTGAGCTCATGCAATCCTCTTGCGTCAGTCTTCCAAAGTGTTGGAATTACAGGCGTGAGCCACCGCACTGGCCTGTCTCAAGACTCTCACCTCCCTGTGGGGACTGGGCAGCACCTCCCTGCCAGTGACAGAGGCCAGAGCCATGTCTCCAGGGAGTTTTGTGGACAGCTCGATGCCTGTGTGGCAGGGGCAGTGCCCAGGGACTTGCCCTCAAGAGGTTATGGGCCTCTAAGTACAGGAATAGAAGCACGCGGTTGGAGCCAATGGCCTTAGGAGGTGACGGTCTCAAGGGGGCTGGGTTCATGTCCAAGACCAGACCTCTCGGGCCTGAGTGACTCAGCCCACGGCTAGCTTAACCTCCTTCTGGCAGCCTGGTGTGCACTGTCTGCGGAAGGAGCCCAAGCTAGGATGGGATGGCCAGGGCAGGCCAGACCTCCTCAGGCCCTGATGCAGGCCTCTGTAAGGTGGAGATTGGAGTGTAAGCAGCACCTGAGAAAGGAGGGGGAGGAAAACGGGTTTGAATTCAAGCACTTTGGCCCGCTTGCTTCTGCACCTGGACCCACTTCTGATTGGACGAGGTTCTGCCTTTGAACCCACTTCTTTTTTTTTGGCGTCAGAGTCTCACTCTGTCACCCAGGCTGGAGGGCGGTGGCATGCTCCCGGCCGCCACAGCCTCGACCGGCTGGGCTCAGGCAATCCTTCTGCCTCAGCCTTCCAAGTAGCAGGAACTACAGGTACATGCCATCATGCCTGACTAATTTTTCTTGATTTGTGGTGGAGATGAGATTTCTCCAAGTTGCCCAGGTTGGTCTCGAGCCCATGGGCTTAGCAATCCTCTCATCTCGGTCTTCCAAAGTGCTGGGATTATAAGAGTGAACCACCGTGCCCGACCTTGGACCCACTTCTAATTGGATGAGGATGGTGACCCCACAGGTTCCTTCTCTTCTTTTGTATCCTACACTGCTGAGGTGGCTTTTCCTCCCCCGCGAAGGTCTCACCGCTGTGGGTGGAGGCAAGAGCTTTGGGACCCTCACAGGCTCTTCTACCTAATTATGTATTTGCATGTATGTGTATAAAAGCAGGCCCCCAAATGATAAGCTTCAGGCTCCATAAAACTCGGCTCAGCCCCTGACTCCCCGCTTGAGCTCAGAGGAAGGGCCTGAACTCCTGAGTGCCCAGCCTGGGCTGCCGCCTTTGGGGCCTTTGGGAGAGAAAGACAAGCAGGCTTTCTGGAGTCTCACCGAGTACACTAACACACACATGAAACAGGGACTCATAGAAACAGCTTCATTGAGAGCCACAATGTAGGGGATGGACTGCAGGTGTGGAGAGGAGGGAGCTGTGTGCTTGCATGTCAGGGTAGGCTTCCTGGAGGAGTAGGGGAGTTCTGAGCAGGGTGTTAGGCAGATCATGGCTCATGGTTTGGTGGGGCTCTTCATCCCAGGGTGCCTGGTAGGGCAGGGGACAAGGCTTGGGGCAGGAACCTCCTAACGTGTCCTTGTCCTTTCAGCCCCAGTATATGCGTGAGGCCATGTTGATCCTGGGAAAGCTGCATTATGTGGAAGGTTCGTACCGAGACGCAATCAGCATGTATGCACGGGCCGGGATTGATGATATGTCCCTGGAGAACAAGCCCCTTTATCAGATGCGGCTGCTGTCGGAGGCGTTCGTCATCAAAGGTAGCTGTGGGTGCTGGCCTGGGCTCCCTACCACCTGCGTAGCCCGATGCACTCTGGCCCCCAGGGGCCCGTGGGGTTGGGTCCAGAGATGCTATGCCCCTGCTAGTGCCCAGCCACACCAGTGGTGACCAGTCAAGCTGACAGCAGCCTGGTGCCCAGGCAGGGATGCCAGAAGACTTGGGCTCTTGCCCTGGGTTTGGCGACAGTGATTACCTCACTATGTGCCCTTGAGCAATCACCTCTTCACCTTCCTTGGCCTCAGTTTATTTGTCTGTAAGACAGGGTTGTCATACCTGCCTTCCCAGGGTTACCGTGACCAAGAGGCATCAGCTAAGATGTGTGACCAGGTTGAGAAAGACTGAAAAAAATGCCCTCTCAAAGGGAGGCTGGCTGTGCTGCCTGGCTTTGGCCATGGGTCAGGTGTTGGATGCTGTGGAGGAGTCTGTCACTTCTCAGGCATCTGTTGGGCACCTGCTGTGAGTGGCCCGGGGTGGGCGCTGAGACCCAGTGATGGGCAGGTCAGAACTAGTTCCTGCCCTAGAGGAGATCACAGCCTTCCCAGGGCTGGGGAACTCTGGACGGGACTCAGGGACACAGGGTCAGGGATGTAGGTGTGCCATGAGGGGGACTCTGGACAGCCCACTTGGGAAAATCGTGTCATTTAACTGAACCCTGATTGTGTTAAGTGTTAGTAAAAGTCATCCGACCCCAAACTTTGTGCTTTAGGCTCCATCATCCCTGGGTCCCTGGCCGCAGGAGCCCCCCTGCCCAGCCTACTGCCTTGATTCTTGGATGTTTGATTATCTCCCTGTTCTAGCACAAACCAGTCTCCAGAGAAAAGTCTAGAAAATTCCCATGGGGATTTGGTGCTAGCATTAGTAGAGCATGTGTCACCCTATTTTCTATTATAGATGGGGACATTATCTCCATCTTACATATGGGGAAACTGAGGCCCAGAAAGGATAGGTACCTTGCCCAAAGTTACCCAGATTCATGGTGGCGCCAAGACTAGAAGCTCCATTCTCTGATGTTGGCCTTGGACTATGGGCCTCCCCCCTTATACCCCACAACACACACGCGCACTGGGTCCCGGTAGGTGTGACTGTGATGTCTGTGGAAGGCATACCCCCCTTGACTCTGGCTGGTGGGACTTCTTGAGGGCTGTTTATCCACCCTTGGATCCTTGGGTCCCCGTTGAGTCCACGTCATCCCAGGAAACCTGGCGAGCTTGTCACGCTGGGCAGACCCAGTGCTACCTCGCGGGAAGGCAGGGGTCCATCTGGGGTGGCCCAGTCTGTGGGAGGGGAGGGGTTCTTCTTTGCGCCTCCAACACAGGCCTCTCTTGTGGGTGCTCGACGTTTGGCGTTTGGGTCTCTTGGGTCTCCAGGAAACCATTTCTGCCATGGATGTCCCGAACCGAACACCCTTCCTTGGGTTTCCTTTCAGTCCTTTCTCCTATAAACCTGGCTCAGTACATATTGCTCCCTGTCTCCTGCCTCTCCTCTCTCCAGCATGCCTCCAGCTTCTTGGGGGATCACAGTCCCGGTGGTCAGAGGTCCTGCAGGGGAGGTAAGGAGCCGGGCGTGCCGGTGCGGGCTGCTCGGTCGTGGGCTGTGCTGCTCTCCTTCCCCCCGCGACTGCACGCGGCTCCCCTTGCCTGCCTCCTCTCTGCCTGTCCCCCCTGTCCTGTTGCAGTGACTCCACCTGCTGCTTGGCATGCTGAGGTTTGCCTGACACTGTGTGTGCTCGAGACCATGCACGTGGCCGCCGGGATGTGTGTGATGTTGGCTTTCCTGGGTTTGGGGAATCCGGGTGGGTCTCTCGAATAGAAGCCACACCCAAAGGGGGGTGAGGACATTGGTCATCAGTCCTGATCCTTCTGTGAGCATGAGGGTGGTTGCGGCAGGGGCCAGAGTTCACAAAGCGATGATATTTCTAAAGCCCCCCTCCGTGCCAGGGGCAGGCCCTCGTGGAATCCCCCCAGTAACCTTCCCAGTCCGTGGTCTCCTCATTCCACGTCACCGACGAGGAGTTAAGGTTGGAAGAGGTGAGATGACTCCTGCGAGGACTCACAGGAAGTGGCAGAGCTGGGACTTGAACCCGGAGCGCGTAAACACCCTGTGATGTTGCAACTCAGAATTTTAGGCCGAAAGGAATCAGACATGGTCTAGGCCAAACCCTCATGTTACAGTTGAGGAAACTGAGACTGACTGAAGTGAAGCAACTCACCCAGGACATCCAGCTAGCCCCTGTTTGAACTGGAATCCCCTGTCCCCAGACAACCTCTCAGCCTCAGCCTCTGACCCTGGCTGCCTGAAGGAGCCTGACTGACTTGCCCCAGCAATCCTAGGCGGGCTGTCACATCAGAACTTTCTTGACTATTTTGCTTTGGATTCTGCTCTGTGGCTCCATTTGGGACCATCTGGAGGGATGGGGAATTTGGGTCTCAGACACATCTGACTAGAGAAAGGAGGACAGGGTCCGTGTGTCTAGGAGGAGCCTGAGCCGGCCAGGCTGGAGGCTCCGTGGAACCCTTGGGGTGGGCGTCTCCAACATGAAGCTGCTGTTCTCGTTAGGGGAGTCAGGAGCAGGTTCTGGGTCTCTACACCCTACCCTCAAAAAACATAAAAACACACTCCGCTCACCCTTGCTCCCCTTCAGAACAGAGGGACATGGCAATGTGACACTCTGAGGCATCACCCACAAGGAAGCCACCTTCCTCTGAGGTGGGAAGTAATGTGCATCTGTGTGTTGGATTCAGAGATGCTTTCTTGACCAGGTGTGCAGTAGCTTGCACCTATAATCCCAGGACTTTGGGAGGCCTAGGTGTGAGGATTGCTTGAGCCCAGGAGTTGAAGACCAGCCTGGGCAACATAAGGAAACCTTATCTTTACAAAAAAAAAAAAAATCAACAAATTATAGCTGGGCATGGGAGTGCTCACCTATAGTCCCAGCTTTTCGGGAGGCTGAAGTGGAGGGATTGCCTGAACCCCTGAGGTAGAGGCTGCGGTGACTCGTGATTGTGCCACTGCACTCCAGCCTGGGCAACAGAGTGAGACCCCGACTCAAAAAACAGACAGACAGCTAGGTGCAGTGGCTCATGCCTGTAATCCCAGCACTTTGGGAGGCTGAGGTGAGAGGATTGCCTGAGCCCAAGGTTTCGAGACCAGTCTGGGCAACTTGGGGAGACCTCATCTCTACGATAAATTAAAAAGGAAATTAGCCAGGTGTGGTGGTGCACACCTGTCATCCAGCTACTTGGAAGGCTGAGGTGGAAGGATCACCAGAGGCCCAGCAGGTCAAGGCTGCAGTGGTCGTGAGTGTGCCACTGCACTCCAGCCTGGGCGACAGAGTGAGACCCTGACTCAAAAAAATAAAAAAAAAAAAAACAATCTGGAATGCTTTGGTTTTGAGGCCCTTCTCGGAAGTCTTGTCCACAGCGCTGCCCACTCGTAACACCCTTGGTGAGCCCTGTGCACTGACTTCCAGTGCTCATGGCTGTCAGCCCTGTCTTCAGCTGAAATCCAAGTCCCTTGAAGGCAGATGATCATTTCTTTTGCAACCTTCGACCAGTCTCTCTCTCTCCCTCTCTGGAGCCCCACGTGTCAGCTAAACGAGGTCTGCTCCTGGCGCCCCACGTGACCTATGAAGGACTTCCCTTCACTTTTTCTTGGGGCCCCTGGCCTTAACTGACACATCCTGTTTCTTCACCCTGCATATAGATGAGTCCTGCCATTCCCTTCAGACACAGCTCAGGCACCTCTCGTGCCAGGCGCTTCTCTTGGTTGTTTGGCCTGCAGTGTTCTCAGCCTCTTGTGAGCTCGCATGGCCCTGGGCCTGGTGCATACATAGCCATTCTTCCCAGACAGATGTCAGTATGTTCCTTCCTCCGGGCGTCTGGCCCCTTGTGGTTGTGTCTCCCAAGGTTCCTGGCCCACCTCCCACAGGAGAAAGTAAAACTTGCCAACAGTTGATTCAGCCAGCACCTGCAGGGGTTGCAGGATAAACAGTGAGGGTCCTTTCCCTGAAGGGAGTGGCAGGCAGGTGAACAGAGCCTGCTCCTGGCCTGATGTGGCCGGGGTTTGGGAGGAATGCCCCTGGTGGCTGGTCGGTAGCTCATTAGCGTGGCCCGCTGGGGCAGGATCATGGACCTCCTGCCTGGCCACCTGGCTGTCCTGTGGGAAGCTTAGCCTTGACTGTCGACCTTTTGGCCACCTGAGAGGACATCTGTGGAGGCTTCCCCCGGTGCTGCTGTGGGCAGCCCAGCTCCTAACAGGCGTGGAACAGCTAGGCTACCTGATGGGCCGAGCAGTCCAGGGCCTTGTTTGCCAGGTTTGGAGGCTCTACAGCTCTAAAACTCCACTGTAATAAGCCTGTGGGCGGTTGGCATTGGGTCATCTCCATGGGTAAGGACCCAGAGCCCAAGACTGTGTCGACTCAAAGTCCTTGGTTCTGTCCCTTGGGGGCAGCAGGCCCCAGGGCTCCCCTCACCTCCCCTCCCACCCCTACTTTAGTGGGTAAGTGATGTGCTGGGCTGGGGAGGAGCACGTGCCCTGGCTCTGCAGTAGCATGGTGAGAGCCTCAGCAGAGTCCTTGTGAGGTTGTGTGTGTGTGTGTGTGTGTGTGTGTGTGTGTGTGTGTTGTGGAGGGTAAGGCCTTTCCTAGACCCAACCTACCTAGCTTCCTTCCTTCCTCTCTCCCCCCCCACCCCCCTCTCCACCCTTTCCCCTCCCTCCTCCTCCCCCCTACCCCCTCCCTCCCTCCCTTCTCTTTTCCTCTTTTCTCTTCTTTCTCTTCTTTCCTTCTTTCCGTGAGTCTGGGGTCTCTGTCACCCACACTGGTGTGCAGTGTACACAATCATAGCTCACTGTAGCCTCAACCGCCTGGGCTCAAGCAATCCTTCTACCTCCGCCTCCTGAGTAGGATTTACAGGTATGCATCACCACGCCTGGCTAATTTTTATTTTTTGTAGAGACAGAGTTTCGCTATGTTGTCCAGGTTGATCTTGAACTCCTGGCCGTAAGTGATCCTCCCACCTTGGCTTCCTAAAGTGCTGGGGTTACAGATGCGAGCTATTGTGCCTGGCCTCCCAGGCTTCTCTCCTGATACGGTCTCCCTGCCTCCTCTGGCCCTGCCCTGCTTGCATCAGGGGCAGAGAATCTCCAACTTGAATATCTGCCTTGACTCTTGGTTGTCTTGCTCTGTTGTCCATAGGCAAAGCTTCCTGGTTCACAGAGGCTGCCAGGAGTGACACTTTTAAGGCTTATTTATGGTAGGTCTTGCCCTGGGTGCCAGAAGGTCCCCAACATTGGCCAGTATCCTGAAATGTTCTACCACATGCCCTCAAGCTCCAGCCTCCACGTCCCAAGGTTTCACCTGAAGACAGCATAGACTTTTCAAGCTCGTTTTTGATGGTATAAAGGAAAAAAAATTGAAAAAAAGAAAGATGAAATAGGCTATACTATTTCAGCCAGCACTGCTGCTGCTGAATGTCTGGAATTCTAATTTCTTAGCTGGGAGATGGCAAAATTCTCACTGCCCCACCTGACTCAACCCAGACAATCCTGTATTTCAGGAGTTGTCCTAACACAGTGCTTTTGGGGATCGGTTTCTGGCTAACTAGACGTATGGTTTTAATGACAAAAATGCAACTAGCTGGAAAATAACAGCAAAGAGGGAGAGGGACTGGATTTTTCTTTCTTTCTTTTTTTTTTTTTTGGCATGGGAGTCTCACTCTGCTGCCCAGGCTGGAGGACAGTGGCATGCTCATGGCCACTACAGCCTCAACCTGTTGGGCTCAGGCAATCCCTCCACCTTAGCCTTCAAAGTAACTGGAACTACAAGCATGCACTACCACGCCCAGCTAATTTTTTGATTTATTGTAGAGATGCGATCTCACCAAGTCCTAGGCTGGTCTCGAACCTGTGGACTCAGGCAATCCTCTCATCTCAGCCTCCCAAAGTGCTGGGATTCTAGACGTGAGATACCGTGCTTGGCCCAGCTCATATTTTGATTTTTTTGTAACTACTCAGTCTTGCTATGTTGCCCACACTGGTCTCGAACTCCTGAACTCAAGCAAACCTCCCTCCTTGGCCTTCCAAAGTGCTGGGATTGGAAGCATGAGCTACCATGCTCAGCTATCCTCTTTTTTATGTTGGTCTAAACCTTAAGGGTGATTCCCTGGCTGCCAGGATACTTCAGGGCCTGCTTTTTTGACATCTCAAGCCTTAGCCAGTTCAGCCCTAGAAAGCCCTGGGTGCATTGTCCACCTCAGAGGGCTATTCCTGGCTACTATCTTCCTTCTCCTCTCTGTTGCTGTGGCACAGACTCAGTGTGCTATTGATGTGGACAGTGACCCCCACTTCTCCAGTCATATTCTGCCTTGAGCCCAACAGACCTTCCTCATTGGTGCCTACTTTGGGGCTTCCTGTGGCTCCACGCCTGGGTTGTGTAACCCCTGAAAACCGGTCCTGCCCCGTATTTCAGCCTAGCCGGGCTGCTTTCCCCTCTGCCTCACAGCCAGCTCTGGGGATGCCATGGTGCCGTGACCCGGTTCACATGAAGTCCTGTGGTGCGATGCTAGATTGTGAGGCCGCTGCAAAAGTCAAAAAGCAAAATACACGAAGCAGCTGTGAGGATTATGATCCGCCAAGTCTCTTCTCTTCACCCCTTGAGGGGGTATTTTTTTTTCCCTGTTCTCTTTTGGTGGGTGTAACTCCAAGCTATTCTGTGCTCGCCTAGGATCTTGTGGTTATTAAAACTTTTAAAAATAAAAGAAAGAACACCAAGCTGCTCCCAGGACAGGATATGGTGGCATATTTGGTTTTTGTGTTGTTAGCCCTGGTATGGCAGGAATTCGGTGTTGATTTGGGTCTCCTTCTGGAAGGGGCGTAGGCTGTGTGCCTTGTGGGGACAGGGGCTCAGCCCTAGTGTCACTGCTGCCTAGCCCCCAGGTGAGAGGCTGGCTTCTAGATGGTGAAGGAAGAGCAGGCTGCAGGGAGCTTGGAGGAAAGCCAGGTGTGTCACTAAACCCTCATTGAGTCCTTCCTGGGCTGAGAGAGACAAAACGACAAGACACATTTTCTGCTGACTGGGGAAAGATGGTAAACAGAGTCACAAAGTGGGGACAGGGGCTGCACAGGCAGAAGTCGGTGTGATTACGCATATCCTCCCTGGGTAGCCTCTTATGTCTCTGGCAGCTATCTTATAAGTAATCGGTGGGGCATTGGAGTGTGAATGGGGCTTGGAGAGATATATTTGAGGAGCCAGCATCAACACGAAGGCCTGTCCCTTGTGGGTCACCAAGGGTGAGGGAAGACGACAGGCAGTCTGGGACGAGAGAACAGACCCCAGACTCTATAGATACCCGAGACCTGGAGCTAATCTTCACTCTGATGCTTTTAGCTGGAGGTGGTCTCGCAATTCAACTGTTTTTCCTGAATGAGATAGCCCCGGAGAAGGGTTACCCCTACCCCAGAGGTCATTGTGAGAAGCACTTGGAAGTATTCTTGAAGAGCATACTTTCTACTCCTTATGATATTTCATCTAATTTAATGATCCTGGCCATACCACGAGCAAGGCCTTGTTAGTACACCCATTTTATGTTTAAGGATATAGAAACTTAGATCTCAGACACATCTTGTTTCCTACAGGTTAGTATGCGCTTTATTTTTTTTTTGAGTTGGAGTCTCACTCTGTCGCCCTGGATGGAGTGCAGTGGTACACTCAAGGCCACCCCAGCTTCAACCTGCTGGGCTCTGGTGATCCTTCCACCTCAGCCTTCCAAGTAGCCAGAACTACAAGCGCATACCACCTCGCCTGGCTAATTTTTGATTTATTGTAGAGACGAGGTTTAGAACCCTGGTCTTGAACCCGAGGGCTCAGGCCTCCCAAAGTGCTGGGATTACAGGCTGAGCCACTGAACCCGGCCTAGTATGTACTTTTAAAAATAAAAATAGGCAGTTTCTCTCACCCATGCCAGCTCTGGCATATCTCTCTTTCCTTCCTTTCTTCTTTCTTGCTCTTTCTCTCTTTTTTTTTTTTTTTTTTGTTTTGAGTCTCAGTCTCACTCTGTCACTCAGCCTGGAGTGCAATGGCACGCTCAACAACCACTGCAGCCTCAACCTGCTGGGCTCAGGCGATCCTTCTGCCTCATCTTCCAAGTAGCTGGAACCATAGGTCTGTGCCACCACAACAGCTAATTTTTTTATTTATTGTAGAAATGAGGTCTCACCAAGTTGCCTAGGCTGGTCTCGAACCCCTGGACTCAGGCAATTCTTTTGCCTCTGCCTCTCAAAGTGCTGGGATTATAGTTGTGAGCCACCATGACCTGGCTCCTCCTTCTTTTTCTAATAAACTTTGTCTTAAAACTTTAAAAAATAACAAAATAAAGGAAAAATAAGTTCATGGTCTATTTTACAATTTGCTTTCTTTAAAGTTAATATTTTATGAGTTGACCAGGCTCAGTGGCTCAGCCTGTAATCCCAGCACTTTGGGAGGCCGAGGCAAGTGACTTGCCTGAACCCACAGGTTCGAGACTTACCCAGGCAACTTGGTGAGACCTCATCTCTACGATAAATCAAAAATTAGCCAGGCGTGGTAGCACATGCCTGTAGTTCCGACTACTTGTAAGGCTGCGGTGGAAGGATCGCCTGAGCCCAGCAGGTCAATGCTAGGGTGGCCGTGAGCGTGCCACTGCACTCCAGTCTGGGTGACGGAGTGAGACTCCAACTCAAAAAAAAAAAAAATTAGCTGGGCTCGGTGGCTCAGCCTGTAATCCCGTGTCTTTGGGAGGCTGAGGTGAGTGAATTGCCTGAGCCCGCGGGTTCGAGACCCGCCTGGGCAGCGAGACCTCATCTCTACAATAAATCAAAAAATCAGCCAGGCGTGGTAGCACATGCCTGTAATTCTGGCTACTCGGAAGGCTGAGGCGGAAGGATCGCCAGAGACCAGCAGGCGAGGCTGCGGTGGCCGGGAGCGGCCACTGCACTCCAGTCTGGGCGACAGAGTGAGACTCCAACTCAAAAAAAAAAAAAATTTATGAGTCATTTGTCAATACAGAAAAATGCTGTAAATATCTTCATATCATTTCATTGTAATGATCTATCATAATTTTGTGACTTTGTCCCCTGTCATTGCTGTCGTTGTACCTGTGTGCTAAATCCGTTTCTGGCTGTTCAGGGATCCAGCTCACGGGGTCTTCGTCTCTTTTTTTTTTTGAGTCGGAGTCTCACTGTCGCCCAGGCTGGAATGCAGTGGCTTGCTCACGGCCACCGCAGCCTCGACCTTCTGGGCTCAGGCGATTCTTCCACCTCAGCCTTCCAAGTAGCTGGAATTATAGGCACACACCACCACGCCTGGCTAATTTTTTGATTTATTAGAGATGAGGTCTCACCAAGTTGCCCAGGCTGGTCTCGAACTCTTGGGCTCAGGTAATCCTCTTACCTTGACCTCCCAAAGTGCTGCGATTATAGGTGTGAGCCACCATACCCTGCTTAAATCTCTTTTTTGCCATTATAAGTTGTGCTGCAATGAATTTGCTTGATGCTAAATTTTTGCATACATCACTTTTTTTTTTTAGAAAAGATGTATTTCGAGAACATAGATTTACTGGGTTCGAGAGTTGTATTTTTTGGAGACTTTGATACAGAAGCCAAATTTCCTGTCCCTCCCACCTTTTTTTCATTAAAAATAAATTAGACGCCAGGTGTGGTACTCATTCCTGTAATCCCAGCTCTTTGGGAGGCTGAGGCAGGAGGATTGCTTGAGAGCCTGATAGTACAAGACCATCCTAGGCAACATAGCGAGACCTCGTCTCTACAAAACAATTAGCCAGGCGTGGTGGCA
Organism: Cephalopachus bancanus; assembly: GCA_027257055.1. Classification (NCBI taxonomy): domain Eukaryota; kingdom Metazoa; phylum Chordata; class Mammalia; order Primates; family Tarsiidae; genus Cephalopachus; species Cephalopachus bancanus. The sequence goes on from JAPVLO010000823.1 coordinate 46,677, forward strand.
CACGCCAGTAGTCCCAGCTACTTGGAGGCTGAGGAGAAAGGATCTTCTGAACCCAGAAGAGTGAGGCTGTGGTGAGCTGTGATTGCGCCACTGCACTCCAGTCTGGGCGACAGAGTGAGACTCCGTTGGAGTCTCACTCTGTCGCCCAGACTGGAGTACAGTGGTTGCTCCCGGCCACCGCAGCCTCGACCTGCTGGGCTCCGGCGATCCTTCCGCCTCAGCCTTCCGAGTAGCCGGAATTACAGGTGCGCACTACCACGCCTGGCTAATTTTTTGATTTATTGTAGAGATGCAGTCTCGCCAGGTTGCCCAGGCGAGTCTCGAACCTGTGGGCTCAGGCAATCCACTCACCTCAGCCTCCCAAGGCGCGGGATTACAGGCTGAGCCACTGAGCCCGGCAAAAAAAAAAAAAAATTTTAAATTGCGATCTGGGCACAGTGGCTATAATTACAGCTATCTGGGAGGCTGAGGCAGGAGGATCACTTAAACCCAGAAGTTTGAAGAGCAGTCTGGGCAACATAGTGAGAATCCCATCTCAAGAAAAATAAAATTGTGTTAAAATATACATAAAATTTACCATCTCAACCATTTTTAAGTGTACGGTTCAGTACTGTTAAGACACAGTTGTGCAACCGATTTCCAAACATCTTTACTATTTGCGTTGTTATGCAACCATTCTCCAGAACTCTTCTTATCTTGCAAAACTGAAACTGTATATCTATTAAACAGCAAGACCCCATTTCCTCTCCCCCCCAGCCCCTGGCAGCTCCCCTTCTGCTTTCTGTTTCTATGAAGCTGACTACTCCAAGGACCTTGTATTAAGTGGAATCATAACAGCATTTGCCTTTTTGTGTCTGGCTTATTTCACTTCACATAATATCCTCAAGTTTTATCCATACTGTAGCATGTCAATTTCCTTCCTTTGTAAGGCTGACGATCATGGCATTGTATGTTTTTTTTCTTTTTGAGTTGGAGTCTCACTCTGTCACCCAGACTGGAGTGCAGTGGCCGCTCCCAGCCACCGCAGCCTCAACCTGCTGGACTCCGGCGATCCTTCTGCCTCAGCCTTCCAAGTAGCTGGAACTGCAGGTGCGCGCTACCACGCCTGGCTAATTTTTGACTTATTGTACAGATGAGGTCTCGCCAAGTTGCCCAGCCGGGTCTCAAACCCGTGGGCTCTGGCAATCCACTCACCTCAGCCTCCCAAAGCGCTGGGATTACAGGCTGAGCCACCGAGCCCGGCTGACATTGTGTAGACCACATTTTGTTTATCCATTCATCTGTCCATGGACATTTGGGCTATTTCCGCTTTTGGCTATTGTGAATAACACTGCCGTGAACCAGGGTGCACAGGCATCTCTTCAATTCCCTTTTCTCAATTCTTTTGAGTATATACCCAGAAATAGACTCATATGGTCATTCTTTTTTAAATTTTTTGAGGAGAGGCCATATTGTTTTACACGCCCTCACTTGCCCACTGAGTATGATCTGTGTGGGCCCTCTGCCCGGCCTTGAGGCTCCCTCCCTGGGGGCTGAGTGAATTGCGTTTTTTCCCCCTCCTTCCCCCACAGAGTACCCAGCTCCGGGTTTAGCCGTGGGTCCTGTGCCTTTCTACTTTCAACTGGGCTGGGTAGGCGGGAGGGAGGGGTCCACCCATCTGGAAAGAACTGTTCCATTCCAGGGGAAGCTATCTGTTCTCCACCTCTGCAGGGCCTGAGGCTTCTAGGCTCCTCCGGCCGGGCTTCTTGGAAGGGCGGCTGTCTGGATGTGGTGAGTCATCTCAGACTGGAGCCGGGACCAGCCTGGTGCTGGGCCTTGGGCTGTGCCAGGATCCACCAGCCTCTAAACTGACGGTTCCCAGTTAATGAAAAAGCAAGCCCTCCTCTGGAAAGGGACCTCTCCTAGAGCTGGGTGTTGATGTGGAAAGGCCCCTTCTGCCAGAGGGACTCACTAAGCAGTGCCCAGCTCTTTCCAGTGGCCTGGCTTCCTGCCTACCTCACAGGGCTGCGCTAAAAACCTGGATCTCTTGAGGGCTGGGCTCGGAGCAACCCATCTCCATCTTGGATCTCGTGTCGGTTTGGTCACTTTTGTGCAGAAGTGCTCACGGGACAGGGTGGAGAACCCAAGGGTCCGAGTCCCCCGGCAGGTTTCTAGTCACATATTTGTGGGTAGGAAAATGGACCTTCCTATCAATCAGGGAACAAACATAAAGTCAAAATGCTCCCCACTCCTTTTTTTGAGTCAGAGTCTCACTCTATCACCCAGGCTAGAGTGTAGTAGCACACTGATGGCCATTGCAGTCTCAACTTGCTGGGCTCAGGCAATCCTTCCACCTCAGCCTTTCAGGTAGCTGGAACCACAGGCATGTACCACTACACCCAGCAATTTTTTGATTTATTGTAGAGACGAGGTCTCACCAAGTTGCCCAGGCTGGTCTCAAATTCCTGGGCTCAGGCAGTTCTCTCGCCTCCACCTCCCAAAGTGCTGGGATTATAGGCGTGAGCCACTGCGCCTGACGATATGCCACTTCTTATGGGCAGAACCAGGTGACTGGATTGTGACTTTGCTTAGGAAAAACCATTGCCAGCTCCAGGAACATTTTTGGTCTGTGTATGTTGGAAGAGACTTTACAGAGGACCACCTCAATGCATGTATCCCTTCTCCTTTGAACTTTTATGTTTTGTTGTTTTGAGTTGGGGTGTCACTCTGTCACCCACACTGGAGAGTAGTAGCAGGATCTCGGCTCACTGCAGCTTCAACCTACTGGGCGAGCCTTCTGCTTCAGCCTCTCAAGTTGTTGGGACTACAGGTGGACCACCACACCTAGCTAATTTTTTGTTTTTGTTTTTTTGGTAGAGACAAGGTGTTGCTATGTTGCCCAGGCTGATCTCCGATTCCTGGGTTCAAGCTATCCTCCCACCTTGGCCTCCCAAAGTGCTGGGATTATAGGCATGAGCCACCGAGCCTAGCCGATCTTTATTTCTCTGAATTGTAACTGCTTCCTTCAAAAAAGGCATTATCTCCATTATATTTAGATGCATTTTTATGCAGTGAGATGTTATGAGTTTTAAGTGTATATAACTTGATGAGTGGAACTAGTATAAATACTCATATAACCAGCACCCTAATAAAATATTACCACAGAAAGTCCTCTTGGGACCTTTTCCAGTTGATCCTCACCACCCCAGGCAACCACTTGTTGTTTTAGTATAAATGAATTTGCCTTTTTGTTGTTTTGAATGCCATATCAATGAAATCGCACAGCATATACTTTTTGATGTCTGGCTTCTTTTGCACAATGTAATTTTTAAAAATTTCTGAATGGTGTTCCATTGTATAAATATACCACAGTTTGTTTTTGTTTATGAATTTTTCAAGAACCTTCTTTTCTGTTTTCTTTTTTGGGGGGGTGGTCAGAGTCAGCCTGTTGCTCAGGCTGGAGTACAGTGGCACAATCATGGCTAGCGCAGCCTCAACCTCCTGGGCTCAGGCAATCCTTCTGCCTTAGCCTTCCAAGTAGCTAGGAGTACAGGCGTGTACCCCCACGCCCTGCTACTTTTTTTATCTTTTTGTAGAGACGAGGTCTCGCCATGTTGCCCAGGCTGGTCTTGAACCCCTGGGCTTGGGTAATCCTCTCATTTTGGCCTCCCAAAGTGGTGGGATTACAGGTGTGAGCCACCCACCACTCCTCTGGGCTCTGCCTCCTGTATCCATGAATATGTCCATTTGTGTATCTGTCCTTAAACTTCCTAAACATGAAGTCCTGGACTGTCACTAGAGTGCAGTGATCACTCAGAAATGAGCAGAGAGGATAACAGTAATGCAGGAAAAAGGCACACTCAGAGGAGATACCCCCACGATGTTCTGTTAGTTGAGAGCTAGCAAGACTTAACTCCAACTGGAGGGCTTCAGGGAGGAGGTGGCTTTGCTTTGAACTTTTCAAGGAGGGTGGGATTTGGGATTCTGGAGAACCATGACGAGGAGGGCCCTGCTGGGAGTGGCAGGAACAAATGAAGCACAGGGAACGAGGAGGCCCTACAGACCACTGATCCTAACTTCACTGTTGTGTGGTGGCCACCGGAGGCTGAGGACCAGAGCTCAAACCTGCCAGCAGCTGGGCTTAGAGGTGGGGCAGGAGAACCCAGCCTCAGCACACCTCTCTGGGGACCACAGGGCGGTCATGTTAGAACAGAGCCACTCTGTGTCCTCTGAAGTTGGCCGTGTCCTGCCTTCTGCAGTTGGTCTCCCGGGCCGGGCCTCCGAGCAGTCCGTATGTTTGTTCCTGCAGGGTGGACAGACACGTGCCTGGGAGAAGGGGCTGGCACCGCTCCCTGCTGGCCTCCTCGACTTTCTCTGCTCCCTCCCCCTTCAGTCCTCTGCAGCAAGGAGCTTTTCCCTCCTGGTAGTGAGTCATTTGGCAGGAGACACGCTGACACGCGGTGACCCGGGTGACGGAGTCTTTGTGTTGAGCAAGGAGCCTGACGTTCCGTTCTGTGCCTGTCTCTCCCCAGGCTGAGGCACCCCGACCTTTGGACCTAGTCACACCACAGCCTGGCAGGGGGCAAGGTCACCGAGTCTGTATTTGTTGGGATCCAGCTAAGGAAAACAACCCCAATGCCTTACCAACTGTTTGCAGAGTACTTTGTACTCTGTCAGGCATGATCAGACTTGTCGTCTTCCATCCATGCAGCCAGTGCTTGTCCAGTGCCTACTGTGTGTCAGGCGGTAGAAAGGTGAACACGACCAGGTTGATGCCTTGAAGGAGCCTACAGGTTGGGTGGGGAAACGTGTTGAACAAGTCAGAAATGGTGAGACAGAGGCTCCAAGGACACCGGGAATATCAAGAAGGGCTTTGTGGAGGAGATGGCATTCAGAAAGTGAGCTTGGGTGGATTTGGTGGGAAGGATACATTCCAGAGCAAGCGAGGAAGGCATCCTCCAGTCTAGCAACTGGGAGCAGGAGGTTGGGTGCAGATGTGGCAGGTAGGGAGAGAGATGAGGCTGGAGACAGGACAGTGATGAGCCGTGGAGGCCCTGGGATGGAAACTTAGGAGTTTGGACATCACCCCACAGCAGTGAGGACCCCTGGAGAGTTTTAGAAGGATCCCCCTGGGGAGTAGAATGAGACTGGAGGCAGGGAGGCCAGTTAGGAGACTGATGTGGTCACCCTCACCCACTTAAGAGAGAAAGCCTGAATTAAGATAGCTGAAGAAGGGGGAGGGGAGACTTTAAGTGTTAAGGACTTGGTCATCAGGTGGGTGTTGGGGCTTCTAACGGAGGAAAGAGTTGAAGATTCTACGGTGATACATCCCATCAGCAAGATCATGGAGGGCACCCACTATATGGAAAGGGGCATGTGGGGCACCGTGGTGAGACAGACACGGGTTCTGTCCTTGGGAGCTAACCATCTGGAAGGGCAGCACTTTCTGGTCAGGTCTGTGTGAGCTGCAGGGATGGAAACACAGTGTAAACCGGCTTTGACAAAGGAAGGGAGGGAAGGAGAGAAGGAGGGAGGGAGGGTGGGGAGGAGAGAGAAAGAAAGAGGGAGAAAGAAGATGTTAGCTGTAAGCTGTGTGTGGTGGTGTGTGCCTGTAGTCCTAGCTGCTCGGGAAGCTGAGGCAGGAGGATCACTTGAGCCCAAGAGTTTGAGGTTACAGTGAGCTAGGATGGCGCACCACTGTGCTCTAGCCTGGGTGACAAAATAAGATGCTGTCTCTAAAAAAAAAATAAATAAATAAATAGTAAAGGGGTATGTGTGTGTTGAGGGGGGTGGGGGTTGTTTAATGACTCATACAGTGGAAAGTTTTAGGGGTTACAGCTTTAGGCAACACCGAGTCTAGGTGCTCAAACACTGTCTTCAGGAATCTGCCCATCTCTGTCACTTCTTATCTTTACGCTGTACAGACTTCATTTCTTCTTCATGACGAGAGTTTAATTCACTGCTTTTCTTGTCTTAAGAAAAAACAAACCTGTCACAAATATAGTTGTTTGTCTTTATGGCATATATTTCTAGTAATTTATTCTTTAAGAGTTTTTTGTTTTTTGGCCTTGGAGCTTTTATTTATTAATTTAAAAACTTAAAATTGTGGTTAAAAAAAAACAAACAGAAAATTTACATCTTAACTTTTTTCTTTTTCTTTTTCTTTTTTTTTTTTTTTTTTGAGTTGGAATCTCACTCTGTCACCTAGACTGGATTGCAGTGGCTGCTCCTGGCCACCGCAACCTCAACCTGCTGGGCTCCGGCGATCCTTCCACCTCAGCCTTCCAAGTAGCTGGAACTACAGGCGTGCGCTACCGCACCCGGCTAATTTTTGATGTATTGTAGAGATGAGGTCTCACCAAGTTGCCCAGGCAGGTCTTGAACCCATGGGCTCAGGCAATCCACTCACCTTGGCCTCCCAAAGTGCTGGGATTACAGACTGAGCCACCAAGCCCGGCCTTCTTTTTTACTTTAGTTGGGGGCTCACTCTGTCACCCAGGCTGGAATGCAGTGGCATGCTCACTGCTCACCATAACCTTGAACCTCCTGGGCTCAGGCAATTTTCTACCTCAACCTCTCAAGTAGCTGGGGTTTGCAGGCATGTGCCACCACTCCTGGCTAATTATTTTTTGTAGAGACGAGGTCTATGTTGCCTAGGTTGGTCTCAAAACTCCTGGGCTCAAGTAATCCTCCCACCTCAACCTCCCAAAGTACTGGGATTACAGGTATGAGCCACTACACTTGGCTACATTTTAACCACTTTTAAGTGTCCAGTTCAGTAGTGTTATTTATATTCATGCTGGGTAGACTTCATTTGAAGGCAGGCTTTCCCTCACCTTTCCAGCCTGACCTCTGGTACCTGCTAACGATCCCAGTGGAAAGAGTGACAACTCTGAGGCTAGTTCTTCCTGGCCCAGACTAGGCCAGGTGCTCACTCTTGGCTGGTTTCTGTGGTCTTGTGGTCAACTGAGACTGCAGGAGGGGGGCCAGAGGAAAAGCAAGGTGCCCTCCCTGAAAGATGGGAAGTAGGTGTCCATTCAGTCAGATAGGTCACTTATGCAAGGAGGAACTATAAAATGCTATAAAGTGCTGTGTAACCTGTGTACCTGTGGGGTGCTGTGCTAGGGACTGTGGCCATTCACAGAGGGTCACATGGCCCACCTGGGACTGTCAGCAAGTGGGGGAGAGAAGAGCCTACTGAAGATGGCCACAATGTAGCGTAGAAGGTATGAGCACCTAGAGGGTGGATGCTTCAAGTCTAACAACCAGAGGAAGCAGTCAGGAGCGGCTTCCGGGGAGTTGGCTGGCTGGGTCGGCAGGAGTTGGGCTGGGGTGACGTGGAGTGACTCCCCATGTGCGGCCTGGGTGCCCTCTGTTGGCACATTGCTTGCTCCCGGCCACTGCTAACACCACCAACGCTTCAGCTTCCTCCCTCCCCTCCGCAGCCCTCTGCCTCTCACTGGCTGCTCCAGGGTGTATGTTCCCAGGATGAGCCCACCTTGGGCCCCTGGGGAGGACCTGGAGTCAGGGGGCCTGGGCAGGGTGGGGCTGACATACTTTCTTCCTCCTGCAGGCCTCTCCCTGGAATGCCTGCCCAACTCCATTGCCTCCCGCTTCCGCCTGACCGAGCGGGAGGAGGAAGTGATCACTTGCTTCGAGAGGGCCTCCTGGATTGCCCAGGTGTTCCTGCAGGAACTGGAGAAGGTGAGCTGGGAATGGTGACGCCATGGGGGCAGCTGCTTTCTGTTGAGTACCTACTTACTGTGCAGATTTTAAAAAGGCCTTCCTCTGTCCCTTGAAGATACTCTATTGTATCGGTTAGGAAACTCATTCTAGAATGAAGCTCTTCATTGCTAGAAATAGTTTTGTTTTGACTTGTTTTGTTTTTTTTTGTTTGTTTTTTTGGGGGGTTTTTTTTTGAGTTGAAGTCTCACTCTGTCACTCAGACTGGAGTGCAGTGGCCGCTTCCGGCCACCGCAGCCTCGACTTGCTGGGCTCCGGCAATCCTTCCACCTCAGCCTTCCAAGTAGCCGGAATTACAGGCATGCGCTACCACGCCCGGCTGATTTTTTTGATTTATTGTAGAGATGAGGTCTCGCCACCCAGGCGGGTCTCGAACCCGCGGGCTCAGGCAATCCACTCACCTCAGCCTCCCAAAGGCGCGGGATTACAGGCTGAGCCACCAAGCCCGGCTTGTTTTGTTTTTTGAGTCGGGGTGTCACTGTGTTGTCCAGGCCGGAGTGCAGTGGCATGATCTCGGCTCACCGCAGCCTTGAATAGCCTCCTGAGTAGGTGGGACTACAGGCACATGCCATCACACCCACTGCCACTGTTGAGACGAGCTCTTGGTACGTTGCCTAAGCTGGTCTTGAACTTCCAGGCTCAAGCGATCCTCTCGCCTTGGCCTCCCAAAGTGGTGAGATTACAGCTGTGAGTCACTGCACCCAGCTAGATGGCGTGTTCTATCGCAGAGTGGATAGGATCGGCGCCCTGAAGGAGATGGTCGTGAAAGTGGTCATGAACTGAGAAACTCAAAGCCCGGGAGACACTGACACCAGCACCTGTTTTTGTGATGGGCCTATTTGGAGGCATCCACCTGAGCCCTGGTCAGTTCTCTCAGAGCAGGGATTCTCAAGTTTAGCACCACTGACATCTGGGGCTGAATCATTCTTTGTTGTGGGGGCTGCCCTGTGTATTGTAGGATATGTAGCAGCATCTCTGGCCTCTACCCACTAGCTGGCCTCTACCCACTAGATGCCAGCACCCCCCCCCATTGTGACAACAATGTCTCCAGATACTGCCAGATGTCCCCTGAGGACAAACTGACTCCCCTGTTGAGAGCCACTGCCTCAGAGTCCCTCCGCTTGATTGAGCTTGAGGAGGAAAAGAGAAGTGGTTGGGGGATCATCAGCAAATAGGGGACGCCAATGCCTGTTCCCTGACAGAGGACACCGAAAGACTCAGCGTGGCCAAATCCACCTCCACTGAGGTCACAAAGATCACCACCGGACAGTGAAGTTTTAGGAGCTCTTCACGTTTGGATTGTGTGTGGTTTGGAGAAAACTTTCATGAAAAAGATAAAGTCTCGGCCAGGCTCGGTAGCTCAACCTGTAATTCCGCACTTTGGGAGACTGAGGTGAGTGGATTGCCTGAGCCCGCGGGTTCGAGACCCGCCTGGGCAACTTGGCGAGACCTCATCTCTACAATAAATCCAAAAAAATTAGCTGGGCGTGGTAGCGCGTGCCTGTAGTTCCAGCTACTTGGAAGGCTGAGGCGGAAGGATCGCCGGAGCCCAGCAGGTCGAGGCTGCGGTGGCCAGGAGCAGCCACTGCACTCCAGACTGGGTGACAGAGTGAGACTCCAACTCAAAAAAAAAAAAAAAAAAAGATAAAGTCTCCCACTCAGCTGGATGCCTAAGCTTTTAGACTTTTATTTATTTACTTTTTTTGTTTTTGAGTTGGAGTCTCACTCTGTCACCCAGGTTGGAGTGTAGATGCTCATGGCCACCGCAGCCTCAACCTGCTGGGCTCAGGTGATCCTTCCGCCTCAGCCTTCCAAGTAGCTGGAACTACAGGCATGTGCCACCACACAATTTTTTTTTTTTATTGTAGAGGCGAAGTCTTGCCAGGTTGCCCAGACTGGTTTTGAACCCCTGGGCTCAGGCAATCCTCTCTCCTCCACCTCCCAAAATGCTGAGATTACAGGCGTGAGCCACCATGCCCAGCGGCTTTGGACTTTTTTTTTTTGAAGCAGGATTTATTAAGAGGACAGAAAAGCTTTCACAGTGGGAAGGGACCTAAGGGGGTTAGCCCGACTTTGGACTTTTAAAAGGGGGTGAGGGTGATGAGCTACAGTGGTGGCTGGGGCTGGAGTCAATGCCTGGTGGCAGGGGGCAGACGAATGGGCCGGAGAACTGGTTGTCTCAATCTGAGGAAGGGCAGGCCACAGAAACTTCGTGTGTCCCTCCTGAGACCCAGTCCTGACCTCCGACTTACTAAGAACCTCTTTTAAGTCTGCTTCGCCTTCTGCTCAGCGTGGCTCTCAACAGACAGGGAAATCTTCCTGCAGCAGAGGGTGGGAGTGTCGATTCGAGCCTGACTGCTTGTCTCCACCACCCACAACCTGAGCAACCTCAGGACAAGAAGAGAGCCTCTCTGTGCCTCAGTGTTCTCCACTGTGAAATGGAACTGAAGGCAGTTCCAACCTGATAGGGTTGCTCTAAGGACTAAATGAGTGAATGAATTTAAAGCTCTGTGATTGTTGAATTAATGTTAGACTTGGGGCTTGTGGACATCCAAAGTTTGGATGGGGAGAGAGTGCTTTCAATATATTTTTAAATCAAAATGAGTTGACCAGGCACAGTGGCTCATGCCTGTTATCCAGTACATTGGGAGACCGAGGTGGGATGATAGCTCAAGACCAGGAGTTTGAGACCAGCCTGAGCAACATAGTGAGACCCTCTCTCTACAAAATTTAAAAAAAAAATAGCTGGGTATGGTGGTGCATGCCTGAAGTACCGCTACTGGGGATACTGAGGCAGGAGGATTGGTTAAGCCTGAAACGTGAGGTTACTGCTGGGCACAGCTGTAATCCTAGCACCTTGGGAGGAAGAGACGAGAGAATTGCCTAAGCCCAGGAGTCAAGACCAGCCTGGGCAACTTGGCAAGACCTTGTCTCTACAACAAATCAAAAAATAAGCCAGGCATGGTGGTGTGTGCCTGTGGTTCTAGCTACTTGGAAGACTGAGGTGGAAAGATCACCTGAGCCCAGCATATTGAGCCTATGGGGTCCTTGAGCTGCACTTCAGCCTGGGTGACAGAGTAAGACTCCAACTTAAAAAAGAAATGTGAGGTTACAATGAGTTATGATCATACCGCTGCATGCCAACCTGGGCAACACAGTGAGAACCTGCCTCTGAGAAAAGAATAAATAATTTTTTAAAAAAGAAAAAAAAAGTGAATTAGGTTGAGTTTGGTCCAAGAATTGTACCATGTGCCCCTGAGCAGCTGGGACTGAGATGGTAATTGGGCCACCTTCCACAGCTGGACTGACCCTCGCTCCCTCTGCCTCAGAACTTTGAGACAGTGACCTCCTCTCTGCTCACCTTTCCAGACCACAAATAACAGCGCATCGAGGCATCTGAAAGGCTTTCACCCAGTGGACTATGAGCTCACCTACTTCCTGGAAGCCGCCCTCCAGAGCGCCTACGTGAAAAACCTGAAGAAGGGGTAGGTGGTGGCAGCTGAGGGGCCTGGGCACCTCGCCGTGGGCTGGGGCTTCTGACGTGGTCTTAGGCCTGGTCCCCCTCTTCTGTGGCCTGAGCACGTGGGGTCTCCTGAGAGGATCGGGTGCGGGCTGGCTGGCTTGTGTCACAGCTTTTCAGGTGGAGGGGAGGGCCCAGCTTCAGGATACTTGCCTGTGCTTCCAGGGAGCCACCGAGGAGAGAAACAGGCGTGATTACCTGGAGAGGGGAGAGTGTGGGAACCTGGGTCCTGGGAGGTGATGTTGGAAGAGCGAAGGACCATAGAGAGCCAGTCTGCTTTGTCCCCTGCTGTCTGCAGCATGGGGCAAGTCATTTGGTTTCTCTGAGTCTCAGGTTCCCCAAAATCAACTGGGACAGTAGGTTGGGCATGGTGACTCACTTTGGGAGGCTGAGATGGGAGGATCATTTGATCTTAGGAGTGACCTTGTCTCTACAAAAAATTAATCAGACGTGGTGACACATAACTATAGTCCCAACTGTTTGGGAGACTGAGATGGAAAGATTGCCTGAGCCCAGGAAGTCGAGGTTGTGGTGAGCTGTGATCATGCTACTGCACCCCAGCCTGGGTGACAGAGTGAGACCCAGACTCCCAAAAAAAAAAAGGGAAAGGATTCCTATTCATTTCAGCTTTCAGGGTATGGTGGTGAGGTGTGAAGGTAAGTTTAAATAAAGGCCCGGTGTCATTCTGGGATTGCCACTGTCCCTGCTGATGGGGGTGACAGCAAATCTTGTTTTCTTGCATGCTGTCTTCCTTCGGCTTTTGTTTCTGGGTGAAGTAGGCCCTCTCTGCCCCCCCACATGAACAGTGGTAGGATGGCCGATGTTGGGTGCCAGGCCGGGAGTGGCAGCTTCATGGGGTGTGTTTGGGGAGTAGCGGGGGTGCGGGGAGAAGCTACCAAATCAGAAGGGCATGTTGCTGGTAAGTAGCCCTGGGGTGGGTCTGCAGGTACTCGGTCCTGTCGGCTGGCAGTGTCTTCCCCAGTCTGGGAACTTCAGAATGGGGGCCGGGGTCCCCTCCTATCTCGGCAGCAGAGACTTATGCCTCTCGGTCCCCTCCTCTGCCTCATTATATTCCTGTGCAGACACTGGGCTGGATCACTGGTGACAGGAAGGAGTTCCTAAGTGCTGAGGGTGGCCAGTCCCCAAGGGAGGCTCGTCACATCTCACCTCACCCAGGCTCCAGCCGGCGCCAGTATTCATCTCCTCCTCATAGGCGAGGTGACCCAGGGTCAGGGGCACACACCTTTCTCCTCAGTGATCTGGTGTTCTCTGAAGCTTGTGTGCCATTTGTGTTGTATGCTGTATTTTGTTAGGTTTCACTTTATCCATTCTTTTCATTTAACCTGTTTTTGAATAGACGATTCTTGCACATGGTACCTTTTGAGTAGGAAAACAGAAACTTACTGTTTTCTCCTGTGGTGTGCTCGTAACACAACGGGAGTTCTCTCCAGCTCTCAACTGGTTCTGAGTGTCCAGCAATTGACTTGTGACACCAGCGGGAGTCAGCGCAGACCCCCAGGCTCGGTCCCACGGGACTATTCCCCCTTCCACTTCAGACGCCAGTCACAAGCAGCAGGCCCTCAGGTTACCCACAACTTCTATCTGACTTTGCTACAAATCAGAGGTTCCCACGACGTCTTCACAGGTTCTGTTTGCCAGAGCCCAGGGCCCAGTGGCTGATAGTATTGTGCAAAACAAGGAAACTCAACAACAGCTCAGTGGCAGAGATGCCCAGGGCAGGGTGTGGGGAGGAGGAGACAGACAGCTGTGCCCCCAGGTGTGCCACCTTCCCGTGCCAGCAGCCCAGAAGCTCTCCAGACCGTGTGCTTTGGGTTTTTAGGGGTGCCTCAGTATGTAGGTGTGACCGATGACTGATTAAATTGTTGGCCATTGGCACGAGACTGGACCTTTAGCCCCGCTCTGATCCGTTATAGAAAAATATGTTAACTCTTACTTTAGATAATCACTGTTAACATTTTCATGTATGTCTTCTGTGTTTTTCTATGGATAGCTATGCAGCTATGTTTTTTCTTTTCTTTTCTTTTGAGTTGGAGTCTCACTCTGTCGCCCAGACTGGAGTGCAGTGGCCGCTCCCGGCCACCGCCGCCTCAACCTGCCGGGCTCCGGCGATCCTTCCGCCTCAGCCTTCCAAGTAGCTTGAACTACAGGCGTGCGCTACCACGCCAGGCTAATTTTTGATTTATTGTAGAGATGAGGTCTCGCCAAGTTGCCCAGGCGGGTCTTGAACCCGCGGACTCAGGCGATCCACTCACCTCAGCCTCCCAAAGTGCTGGGATTACAGGCTTAGCCACCGAGCCCGGCTTTCTTTTTTTTTTTTTTGAGTTGGAGTTTCACTCTGTCTCCCAGGCTGGACGGCAGTGGCACAATCATGGCCACTGCAGCCTCGACCTACTGGGCTCAGGCTATCCTTCCACCTCAGCCTCCAGAGTAGCTGGGACTACAGGTGCTGTGATCGTGCCACTGTCCTCCAGCCTGAGTGAGCCTGAGGGCATGTCCTGAATCTGCAGAAAGAGGCAAAGCCTCTGAAGCTTTCTAGATTGTTGGGTCTGACCCTTATGTGGGGGTGGATCTCCAGGTGCCCTGGGGCCTGCGGGGGAGGCAGACTGATGGACGCACAGGGCTCTGGCCCAGGCTGCTTTTCCATCCAGCGGGCATCTTTGGCCCATCAGAGCTGCTTCGCTTTCAGGGTCCCCGAGGCCCTGAGCGTGAGTCTTCAGCTGCTTGGAGAGGGAGAAATGGAGTTGCTTGCCCAGAACTCAGAGCAGGCCGTGGTAAGCCACTCCCAGGAGGCAGAGGTGGTGGTGATTGCTGTAGCAGGCAGATGGGCTTGGGCCCTGGGGGCTTTGGGCTCAGCAGTCTTGCCCCAGCAGACCCCCTCCTGGAGGAGGTCTGTGCGCTCTTCCTTCTCTGTCTCTCCACTCTGCCCTTGCTATGGTGGGGCAGGCGTTGCATGAGTCCCTGTCTTTCCTTTAGAAAGATCCCATACAGCGACAGGCCGCCTCCCTGCTCTGTCCTCAGGCCTGGCAGAGTAGGAGAGTGGGGAAACACAGCTTTGGAGCCAGCACACCTGGGAGCAAATCTCAGCTTTGCTGCCGGAAGCCTATGTGTCTATAGGCAAGTCCCTTGCCCTTTCTGAACCCCTGCTTTTCCTAACTGTAAGGTGAAGTGAGGCCCCGCCTGCCTTTTGTCATCCTTGTGGGGATCAAACCATGCGTGAACACCTCCCAGGGGTGCCTGACACATCACTGCTGCTTGGAAAGTCAAAGCCTGTGTTATCATTCATTTTTATTATTTTCTGTGCAGTCCACTGCTGGATGGGCTGCTGGTCCGAATATAAATGTTGCACCTTTTGTTTTCCTTTTTTTAATTTTTTTTTTTTTTTTTGAGTTGGAGTCTCACTTTGTTGCCAAAGCTGGAGTGCAGTGTCATGCTCATGGTCACTGCAGGCCTGACCTGCTGGGCTTAAGCGATCCTTCTACCTCAGCCTTCCAAGGTGTGCACCACCACACCCAGCTAATTTTTTGATTTATTATAGAGGCCTTGCCAAGTTGCCCAGGCTGGTCTCAAACCCCTGGGCTCAGGCAATCCTCTCACCTCCACCTCCCAAAGTGCTGGGAGTACAGGCGGTGAACCACTGTGCCTGGCTCCTTTTTAATTTCTTAAATGCTAGGCCAGAGGGGTGCTGGTGTCCCTGTTGGGACGTGTAGGCCTAGAGCGCCGAGGCAGCTCATCACGAGGGAGGGCTGACCATGGGGCCAGCTGTGGCCTGGAGGTGGCACACTGAGGATAGCTGCCTAATTCCTCCTCCACTAGCTGCTTTTTTTTTTTCAGTTGCTGAGTTTTGGTTTCAGAGAGATGGTGGCCCAGGGAGTGGTTCCTGGTTTTGCCTAGGCGGTTGGAGCTGGAACCACTGTTACCCTCGCCTGGCTCTGCTCGGGGCCACCTAGAGCCCCCTTTCCTGGGGGAACACCCCTTCTCCCAGTTGTGAGTTCCCAGGCACGAGTCTGGGGGTACCAAAAAGGCACGCCTTCAGCTCCCTGCCTGCAGAGATTTGGAAGGAGGGGTAGGGTCACTACCTGAAGACTCATCAGCACCTTACAAAGCCCTTTGAGAACCCAGGGAAGTTAAGTGGGCTACAGCCTGCCTTTATAAATACATTTTTCTTAGAACGTAGCCCCGTCCACTCATTTAATGTCTTCTCACCACAGCATTGAAGAATTGCAATGGAGACCTTGTGGCAAAGCCTAGAATATTTGCCATCTTTCTTTGCCCTTTATAAAAAATCATTTGCTGACCCCAACTCTAGAGAGTTTGGGGAGTTTCTCCATCTCAGGGACCTTTATAGGCCCACAGGGCAGAGGTTCTTATGTTTGAAGGCCCTGTGGAGTTGATTTTGTGGCAAGGGGAAAGCTTTATTTTTATTTATTTATTTATTTATTTTTGGAGTCAGAGTCTCACCCTGTCACCCAGACAGGAGTGCAATGGCACGCTCACAGCTACCGCAGCCTTAACTTGCTGGGCTCAGACGATCCTTCTAACCCAGCCTCCCAAGTAGCTGGAACTACAGGCATGTGCTACCACGCCCACCTAATTTTTTGATTTATGAGGTCTTGCCAAGTTGCTCAGGCTGGTCTCACACCCCTGGACTCAGGCTATCCTTTCAAACTCCCACCTCCCAAAGTGTGGGATTACAGGCGTGAGCCCCCACACCTGGCTTAGTTTTAATTTTAATAGTCTATTCCTTCATCCATTCATTCATTTACGGATATTCATTGTGATAGTCACGCCACGTATAAAGTGCTAAATTTGTACAAGTCAGTTGTTAAGAGCTTTGCTTACATACATTCGTCAGACTTCCCAAGAGCCGTCTGAGGTAGCATCCCTGCTTCAAAGATGGGATTTGAGCTTGAGCTCAGGTGTTCAAGGCTGACCTGTGATCATGCCACTGCACTCCAGCCTGGGCAACCAAACAAGATGCCATTTCTTAAAAAAAGAAAAAGAGGCACCGAAAACAAAAGTGACATGTCCTGTGTAGAGCCAGGATGTGTATGCAGGGCCCAGCTAACTTTCTGAGTTGTCACTCCTCATCACTAGGCTACACTGCCCACAGCAGAAATCATGTTACTGAGACTCTGCTACCGCCCTCAGGTGCTCCCAGCCTCTCTGCTCTCCTGAGGATGCTTATGTTCACAGTTTCTGATGTGGTAGGCACCCTCACCATCTGGAGGAAGTTAGAGGGGCCTAGGGGATTGAAGGTCACTCTGGGGCCCTGGGCTAGTTCCTCCTCTACCCCTCTAGCTTGGCTTCCTCCCCTCTAAGATGGGGGCTTCTGTTTGTCGGTGTCCCTGGGCATTTGAGGATCCAGTGAGATGGAAGGGGGACAGATCACCTTAGTACAGGATTCAGCTCAGAGGGACGGCCGTGAACTCCCTCTCCACGAAGGTCCCCCACAGCCACCTCTGGGGTCCTCCGGCTCCCCTTCTGTGAGACATCAAGAGCAGCCAGGGGAGGACAGGGAGAGAGACAGTGGTAATCTCGCACCTGCTGGGCACCAGGCCACACCACGTGCTCAGTATGCAATACTCTGGGAAGCAGGCCAGGTGATCCCACATCACCAACAAGGGGACAGAGGCTTAAAGAGGTTGGATCATCCACTTAGCCCACCCACTTGCCCAAGCTCACCCACTGGAGTCCAGCTTTGAGTTTGTGTGGCCTGGAAACTCATGCCATTCCCATGTTTTGGGTGTGGAAGGGCAGCCTGGGGGACATGTGTGAGAAGGGATGGGGTCTGGGGACGTCTGGGAGCCAAAGCTCATCCAGGGTGGTGGCTCGGGGCTCTTTTTTCTCCTCTGGGACCCTGAATCACCATCCTCAAAGGATGGCACCTCTCCTGCAGGTGGTCCCACCCCTCTCCAGAGTCTGTTTCCTCCAGTCTGCCTTCTGTCACTCAGGCTGTGTGTGAGGGTTGTGGGTCTGTGTGTTTGAGTGAAGGGGCAAAGACGTTAACCAGCCATCCCTTTCCAGGAGAACCTGAGTAATTTCGGTCACTTCTCCATTCCTGGAGCTCTGTCCCCTCTGTCTCTTACCTCCTGAAATACACACTTTAGTTCTTAGAGCCACGATACTGGCTCCACCCTGCTGCAACCTCGCCAAGCAAACGGGAATGAAAACTGAATCATTGTGGCTTTCCAAGTAAACAGCCCAAACATGTGAACGTTTCTGAGTGTCAGTAGCAGTCCCAGGACATGTGTCAGTCACTCAACTCCTCTGTCTGTTTCCTGTGGTCCCATTCCGTCCAGAGGTGGCCCCGGGATGGTATTTAAAGCAGCTTTTGCAGCCCTGTGTGCCTGACTGGGCTGGAAATAATTTTCTTTGCACCTTTCCTCATAATGGTAGTTGATTCTGAATACTTTCTGCATACCAGGCAGGATGCTAGTGCTTTTCTGTGTAATCCTGTGAAGCAGAAACTAGCACAATCTCCATTTTATCAAGGAGAGATGAAATAATGTACTTAAAGTCACGGAGCTTAGAGCCCATGAACTTGGTGCTGAACCTGGGACCGTCCTGCCCACGGCTCCAACCCAGCACAGCACCTGCTCCCAGCGGGTCTACGCCAGTGAGCGATGTCATATTGTCCTGTAATGTGTAATGCCGTCCTCTCAAAGTTATATCCTCCTAGGTGAATCGCCACTTCCAATATTTTTCTTATACTTTTGTTGTTGTTAGGAAGTTAAACATAATATAAAGACACCTCAGCCTCGGATCTCTTGACCCCACACTGTTGCTATTTGGAGCCAGGTGACTCTTCATCGTGGGGGCTCTCCTATACATTGTGGGTTTGAGTGACATCTCTGGTTTCCACCCACTAGATGCCAGTGGCACCCTCTGCCTACATGTGACAACCAAAAATGGCTCTAGACCTTGACAGATGTCCTGGGGGGAGGAGACAAAGTAGCCCTCAGTTGAGAACCGCTGTCTTAACTTGTGGAGCTGGAAGCAGATGTCCAGAGTGGTTTGAGACCCTGATACCTGACATTGGACAGGTCTTCTTTCCCAGGGCAGCTGTGAAAAGTCTTTTAAGGGGCTGCAGAGCCATTTTCTGCTGGTTAAACTCAACTCCTGCTCACCTGAGCGCTTGGGGTATTGGGGAAGGTGGGAGGAACCCTTCCCAGGACCCAGAGAGCTGACAGCCCAGCGGGGCAAACAGGTCTAAGGTGAGGAAGCCTAGAGGACAGCCCAGCAGTTCTTGTCCTCCCCATCAGCTTCTGGGTGCACTCACCCTCACTTTTGGGGTTCAAGACATGAGCAGTGTGAAGTCCCCTCTCCTGTGGGGCTTGCATCTCAGAGGAGCTGACCATGCAGAAGTTCGGCAGTGCTCTGTGCTAGGAGCAGAGAACCCTGGGAGGCAGGACGCTCCCTGGGTGGATGGACCCCAGGGCAGCTGAGGGACTGCTCAGTGTGTGATGAGCTTCCTCAGGACCCAGGAAGAGGGAGGGGTGGCGGAACCTGCTTCCCACCTGAGCTCACTCCTACCTGGCTTGGGGTGGACCCAGTCCCCAGAGGGTCTGAGGAGTCCCTGCTGAGAATAGGGTGAGGCCGGGTGGCCACCCGCAGTGCCTGCCCCAGGGTCCTTCCTTGTCCCTCCATCTAAGGATTTGACCTGACTTAAAGAGTGTGGTGTTGTTCGTTGTGCACAGTGGGTGGCAACTGCTTGACCCCAGATGGCTCTCTGAGCTCCAGCGAAGTCCGCTGGCCAAGTCCGAGAGGGCCGCCCAGTTACTCATTTGGCGTGAGTGAGGGACATTCATTTTTTCCAGGGGCCTTGCCCTATTGATCCGGCAGTTAATTCCCCC
The DNA here is from genome assembly GCA_027257055.1 of Cephalopachus bancanus. NCBI lineage: Eukaryota > Metazoa > Chordata > Mammalia > Primates > Tarsiidae > Cephalopachus > Cephalopachus bancanus. Next base: position 65,793 of record JAPVLO010000823.1, read on the forward strand.
AGATGACTTCTGCCCCTTGCTGTGTGACTGATGACAGGGTTTCTAATTGAGCTAGTGCCGGAAACACGGGCCTGAAAGGACCCTCGGGTATTGGGAGATTTCCCCCCCCATGCAAAGTGTCGGGGGGCTGGGATTCCCGGGGGCCTTTGGTTCCCCTCACTGCCACTGGAGGGCAGCCGTAGACTCTGGTTGGAGCTTCGCCCCAGGCAGTTCTGCGGCTGCCCAGCTGCCAGGAGGGGGCACCTTTCTGACGAGCTTTTAGGGGACCCTGGCAGCTGGGACCGGAGTCCTGGCTGTAGGGGAGGCTTGAAAAAGGAGCTTGGTTCATTTTTGCGTGAAACAGCTCCAGGGGTGAGACTGGGAGGGCAATCCTGGGGAGGGGGCCATGCGGTGCCAGGGAAGCTGTCTGTCCCCGTCAGTGTTTCAACCTGCATTAGGACAAGAGCCTGGGCATCTCCCAAGAACAAGAGCGTGAGCCGACGCTGCTCCTTCACCCAGAGTGGGCAAGCGGCCATTTCTCTGCGGGTCTGTTTTTTCCCTTCCTTCTGCCCAGACCTGGCAGCAGCCAATCTCTGCTTGGGGCTGGAGTGAGCTTGGGCCATGTGCGCTCAACCAGGTGGGCTGTATGTTTTGTGCCTGTTCTTTAAAAACATTTTTTTTTTTAAGTATGAAAGCAACATGTGTTCACTGTACCCAAACCAAACAATAGAGAAGGGAGTGTATGTGTTTTCTAAGGGAGTTCCCCGGGGCTTGGCAGGTAGTTCAGACCTGGGAACACACTCTCCCTTTCTGTGTGTGTGTGTGTGTGTGTGTGTGTGTGTGTGTGTGCGTGTGTGCGCCTGCTCCACCTTGCCATCCAGGTGTCAGTTGGAGAGGCAGTGGAGACCCCGAAGGAAACCCAGCCTGCTGTTTGGGGTGACCCCCAAGAGGCGTGTGTTCCATCAGCAATAACTTTGTCTTGTTCCCGGCAGCCACCTGGTATCTGCAGGAAGGGCGGGAGTCAGATTGTTCTCAGGGGGGTTCCTGTGCCAAAATCACCCAGCAGTGAAGCCCATGCTGAGAGCCTCATGGTGCTCTGGTCATGCTTTGGGGCCCAGGGTGACTTCTGGGGCTCATCCCAGCCTCTCTTGATGCACAGCCTTCGTTTACTATTGGCACCACCACCTCAGCCTTCCCTGCTCCCATCTCCCCACTTGCACCCCTCGCTGGAGAGGAAAGAGCCCATTGTCTGGGTCTCCTCAGTGCCGTTTGAGGGGGATGTCACAGTTTGGGGCTGGGGGTAAAGAGAAGCATTGTAGCTTTTGAAACACAGAATTCGGATCTGTGGCGGACATGAACAGCTTGATAACCATTTGAACTTCACCTGACCTTGTCCCATGATTCAGCCTCCAGCTGCTGGGATCTGCCAACTGGCCATGCTCTTCTGGGTCTCTGACCGGAAGCCTCTCATCTACGATGAGCGGAGCCAGCCCTGAGCCAGCCCTGAACTGGGAATTTGTGGGCAGGGTCATGTGCACCAGTGTCTGTTCAGGTTCCCTTTTGCTGTCAATTCCACATAGTTTCTCATTCTCTGTTTCAAATCAAACCAACCCCTCCCCTCCAATATTGGTTGAGCACCTACTATGTGCAGAGCACTTATTAAGTCAGGAGCATGGCTAATTGAACAGTTGTGAGCTCCTGACCTTCAGGGCCATGAGCAAGATAGCAGTTCGGTCTCTTAGTTCATTCCACCAGTATTTGTTGTATGCCTGTTGTGAATGGTGTTGATGACCAGGCACTTGGTACACAGTAGACACTTTGGAAAGGCTTTGCCCATTGAGTCCTTAGAGTTCTGAAGTTCATATGACCAGGAGAGGAAAGAATCACACAGCTGGGTTGAATGACAGGCTTGCTTTCTCAGGGGTCTCAGGGTTCAAAGGGAGCAAAATCTGAATGCCTTGTGCCTGCCGTAAGCCAGCCTGCCTCTATGGGCAAGTGATGGCCTTGAAGACAGGCATTGTCCAGGCCTTAGTTTTCCCATTGGAACATGGGGATTTGTTTATCCAGGGATGATTTCTCTAGTGCCTTCTCTGTACCACGCATTGTGCTGGTCCTAGGACAACGGAACTTGCCTGCCTCCCGACCCCGTCGGAAACCACAAGGGCTGAACAGGGTGAAGGGCTTTGTACAATGTGCCCCACTGCCTGCTGAGCGGACAGGGGAGCTTGCCAGCCCTTGCACGTCCTGCCTGGAGGCCTCCCAAGAAGAGCCGTGCCTTTGACCCATCACCGTACCGTGTCTCTTTGTGCCCCCGGCCAACCGGGCTTTACTTGGGTTGGAATAAATGGCTTCCTGGCTTCTCCCCACGCAGCCGATTTCTGGGCCAGGGTTTGTTTGAGGCCCTGTTTGGACATTGTTAAAAGTGGGCAGCTTTGCTCTGAAAGGTCAGTATGAGGGATGAGAACAAAGAGATCTTTCAAGCTGGCCTCTTGCAGGCAGCCAGGAACGGCTCGGAAAAGCCCCAGGTCCACCTGGCACTGGCAGCTTTAGACCTGGGGCAGGATTGCTGAGGCTTGTGGCCATCTGCAGAGCCCTTGAGAAGCACCGTCTGGTGTTTCGTTGCTCAGAGGGGTAAGCTGAGGCCAAGGGGTATTCCCAACATCGCAGGACAGGTGAGCAGTGGCTGAAACCCCACATCTCTCCTTGGGCAGCAGCCCTGGACACTGGATCCTCTGTGTTGGTTTTTCACTTGAAGGGCGTTGAATAAAATTTGGGATCTACCTAAAACATGCCTGAGGGTGATTATTGCTTATTTACATGCCCAAATCCCTTATGAATTTGAAAATAATAAAAAGAGACAACATTTGGCCACAGGATCTTATCAAGATACAGGGCTGATTCCGTGTGTGTGTGTGTGTGTTTGTAGAGTCTATATTCTGCATTTCTCCCAAGCCCCCAGGTGATGCCAGTCTGCTAGTCCAGGAGTGTTGATGTCAGGTCTGAAGGCTGTACTCGTTCCGCAATGCGGAGAGAGGACAGTCCTTGCGGTGGATTGGGAAGAAGGGGCCACAGTCATTCTTGGCTCCAGCCTCCGGGTAGCAGCCTGGGCCAGGCTGCCAGGGATGAGGCTGGCAGGTAGCCCACAGAGTGGAAAATCACCCAGAGGTTCTGGGAGCTTCGGCCTCCTCTGGGCCCCAGGGCCCTGGGGCGGCCCCAGGGTCCAGCCCACCTCAGCCTGGGGCTGTTGGGTCCAGCTGCCAGGTCAGAGCTCCTGTGCAGTCCGGGGTCCCAGGGTCAGCCGTGGCCTCTCCTGGCAGCTTTTGTGATCTGTGTGTTTTTTCTCTTTTCTGGTGGTGGCTGGCCTGTCCTGTGGCCTGCTGTCCAGCTCTGGGTTCTTTTCTGAGGCAGAAACCTCTGCGAGACTGAAAATGCTTCTTGCAGGGCCCCAGCCTGTCCCTGGGCTTGGTCTGTTTACCTGGGAATATTCTTATGTCTCCTATGGGGCAGGTGGCTAGTAGAAGGAGAAGTGGGACCCAAAGCTGGAGGGTCCCTGTGGGCCCTGCTGGCCCCTTTCCCTACTCATTAGCTCCTGAACTTCCACACGAAATAATCTGAGTTCAAACCGAAGTCATTGAATCAGTAAAACCTGGGTGTGCTTGGGGTTTCTGTGCGTCGCCTTCCTGACAGCGCTCTGAGGAAATGAGTCTTGGAGGGGCTGCCTCCCTTCCAAACTGACTTAGGATCTGGGTGCAGAACTGCGGCTTCCGTGTCAGATTGTCCCTTCTGACATCTGGCCTCTTAGACCTGGAGAACTGAAAGACACTGGGGAATCATTGAAAGCAGTAGTTCTCACATCTGAGCATGTCTCAGTTCCTGCTGGAGATTTGGTAAAACCCACATTGCTGGGTCTCACCCCAGAGCTTTTGATTCAGCAGATCTGGGGTGGGGGCTTCCGAATTTGCCTTTCTAACAAGTTCCTGGGATACTAATGCTGCCAGTCCAAGTACTACATTTGGAGACCCTCTGGTCTAAACTGTCATTTCTCAGAGTATGGGACAAGTACCTCTAGGGATGCACAAGGTGGTTTTAAGTCACACACACGCACAAACTTTTAAAAATTACTTAAGGGACTGGGTTCGGTGGCTCAGCCTGTAATCCCAGCAATTTGGGAGGCCAAGGCGGGTGGATTGCCTGAGCCCGCAGGTTCGAGACCAGCCTTGGCAACTTGGTGACACCACATCTCTACAACAAAAAAAATTAGCCAGGCATGGTGGCATGTGCCTGTAGTTCTGGCTACTTGGAAGGCTGAGGCAGAAGGATCGCCGGAGCCCAGCAGGTCAACGTTGGGATGGCCATGAGTGTGCCACTGCACTCCAGCTTGGGCGACAGAGTGAGACTCAAAATATATATATATGCACTTAATACTTTTTTTTCTTTTGAGTTGGAGTCTCACTCTGTCGCCCAAGCTGGAGTGCAGCGGCACACTCACGGCCACCTCAGCCTCAACCTGCTGGACTCAGGCAGTTCTTCCGCTTCTGCCTTCTAAGTAGCCAGAACTACAGGCCGCCACACCTGGCTAATTTTTAAAAAATTTATTGTAGAGATGAGGTTTCGCCAAGTTGCCCAGGCTGTTCTCAAACCCGTGGGCTCAGGCAATCCTTTCACCTCCACCTCCCAAAGTGCTGGGATTATAGGTGTGAGCCACTGCACCTGGCTATATTTAATATCCATTGACAAAAAAAACCAGCACACCAAAACCATGGTTTCAAGTATTTTTGCTTAAGATGAGATATCTACTCAAGGAAAAAAGAAAGAAGATATAAAGAAAAGTAATACATCAGTAATAATACTGTTGACCTGCAGCTAGCTGGTGGTGCATGTGGCATGCAGACAACCCAAGGCTGGGAGACGCCAAGCCGAGCGGAAGTCTTCATTTTATAGCAGAGGTGAGCCTGCTTCCCTGGGCCCCACAGCCCTCAGTAGCAGCACCTGGAGTTGAGTTGTTTCGAAGGGGGCTGAGGTCCCCCGTCCTGCCCATTGCTCTTGGATCTTCAGAGCCCTGGGTAGGCTAGGGAAGGTTCTTGTGACCTTGACCCTATCAGGGGTCTTGTCTCCATTCTCAGCCCTAAAAACAAGGGTCCGTGTTTATCATGTTGATAGTTTGCACATTTTTGGCCTGCTTGTCTGAAGCCAGAGCGTCCCACATAGCAAGGGGCTTGATCTGCAAACTTGACCTTTTACAGCTCCAGGCCCCAAAGCCCCCAGGAATCTGTTTTGTGCTTGAAAGTTGAAAAGAGGGGCTTGTGTGACTCTCCTGGCCGCCAGTGTTGGCTGTTCACCCGCTGTGATCTTTCCTTTTCTGAATGTGCTGGCCTGGCAGCCTCTGCTTTCCCTTGTGTCGTGCGATCCAGGGGACCCCCCCACCCAAGCAAATAAGCAGGGCAGTCCTCAGACCTTTCGTGAGCACACACAGGAGCTGTGACAGGCTGAACTTCAGGGACATGTGTGATTCTAGCCCTGCCCTCAGGAAGTCACCATGCACAAAGGGTCAGACCCGCACATGGAAAATGACCTTGAGAGGTTTCAGAAGAGGAATGAACAGGGTGTAAGGTACAGGTGGACAGAGCGGCATAGGGAGGGGCCTGGGAAGGCTTCCTGGAGGAGGTGACCTTGGAACTGGTTTTGAAGGATGAAGGGGAAAAGACGGTCTGCAGCAGTGGGAGGAGGTTGGTCAAGACTTGACGTAGGGAATTGCAGTCGCTCAGAAAGGACTTGTTGAGGCTCAGGGCTGAGGTGGAGGAGAGCCCAAGTGCGGGCCCCACAGCCCCAGGAAGGCCCGCTGCAGGCCTTGGAGATTCTGTAAGTCCTGGGGGCCTCCTGCAGGCTAACCTGCATAGCTTCCAGATGACTTCTGTGCCTTGGCTGAACCCCTGAGGGGCGGAAGGTGCAGCTTTCACACTGCAGGCCACAACCTGTCAGTGGGTTGCAAGATCCATTTAATGGGCAGCAGACAATGGGTTATATAAGGGGGAAGGGGAGAAGTGAAATATGTTATCAGTTCTGATTGCACATAGTAGAGATAAATGTTGTGTCAAGAACCTTCAGTTTTACATAAGAAATGTGTGTATCTACCGGGTTGCCATGTGAGTTGAATTTCTTACTATGGATCGCACTTTTAAAAGCTTGAAAATTGACTGGAGTGGGATGAGACTGGCCGGTGTGGTTATCCAGGCCCGAAGTGAGGCAGGTGGGTCTGGCACCCTGGGATTCAGGATGGTGAAGTGAGAATGGGTTCTAGTGTTGACCAGATATAGCAGTCATGGTAGAAAATTTGAGGCTGACTTGGGTCAGAAAGTTTGACATCAGCCCAAGGCTTTTGGGTCAAGTTGACACCTTGTTTGAAATACTCAGTCTCGGTACTCTTTAATATTTGTGGGTTAAAAAATAATAATAATAAGGCTGGGCGTGGTGTCTCATGCCTATAATCCCAGCACTGTGGGAGTCTGAGGTGAGAGGATTGCCTGAGCCCACAGGTTGGAGACCAGCCTGGGTAACTTGGTGAGACTTCATCTCTATAATAAATAAATAAATTTTTTAAGAAAGGCTGGGCTTGGTGGCTCAGTCTATAATCCCAGCACTTTGGGAGACCGAGGTGAGTGGATTGCCTGAGCCTGTGGGTTCGAGACCAGCCTGGGCAACTTGATGAGACCTCATCTCTACGATAAATCAAAAATTAGCCGGTCCTGGTAGTGCGTGCCTGTAGTTCCAGCTACTCGGAAGACTGAAGCTGAAGGATCACCAGAGCCCAGCAGGTTAATGCTGGGGTGGGCTGTGAGTGCGTCACTGCATTCCAGCCTGGGTGATGGAGTGAGACTCCAACTAAAAAAAAGAAATTCGCTGGGTGTGGTGGTGCATGCCTATAGTCCCAGCTACTTGGAAGGTTGAGGTGGAAGGATTGCCTGAGCCCAGCAGGTCAAGGCTGCGGTGGCCGTGAGTGTGCCACTGCACTCCAGCCTAGGCAACAGAGTGAGACTCTAACTCAAAAAAAAAAAGATAATAATAACCAGCGCACCAAATGATTTCAAGTATTTTTGTTAAAGGTAAGACACCTCCTCAAGGAAAAAGAAGATATAAAGAAAAGTGTTACATAATTAATAATACTGATGGCCTACAGTGGGTAGTGAACTGGAAGCCCAAGTGGTAGGGGGCCATGGGAGAGAAAGGATCCTTCCCTCTGCCTGACTGTAGATGTCCTGGGCCTCTAGGGTCCTGATGTTACAACTCTGACTTTTCATGCCAGTTATGTTCAAGTTCAACTGCAGCAGGCAGCTCCTTTTGGGGTCTTTGTGGGAGTGAGGCTGGTGATGACTCTGCTTCTGCCATTTCCCCCCTAGGAACGTCGTGAAGGGCATGAGGGAGCTCCGGGAGGTCCTGCGGACTGTGGAGACCAAAGCAACTCAGAACTTCAAAGTGGTAACGTGGGGCAGTGACTGTGGCCAACTTATTCGTGGGTCAATTTCATCAGGAGATGTTAGAAATCCTGGCAGGCTGCCCCTGAACCAGGGATGGCCGTCGGTCTCGTGCCTGCCCCTGCCGCCCGTCCCCTGCTCATGGCAAACGTTGGTAATCCACCTCGGGGTTCTTTTCCATTAAGCCTGGGAAGTGCCCTCCACACCCTTCTCATCACAGCGCAGCAGATATCCCTGGCAGCATGCAGATTCTTTCCTGCCCCAATACTGCCCTGCCCTCATAGGCCTTGGTTCATCCAAAATCACAGCCACAGCTGCTTTTCACACTAGATTCTCAATCAGATATCAAAAGGTGTCTGATCCAGAGAGCCGCCTGCCCTTGTGGCTTCAGAATACTCTTTCTGAACACCGCAAGCGCCTACTGAATGCTCAGAGCAGGACTGGGCTCCACGGGCTCACGAGAGGGAGGAATCGCTCCTCTGTTCAGGATAGCAGAGAAAATATGGGGGAGCCATCCAAGTCTAGTGGGACTCAGTGCTTCAGGGACTGAGAGAGGCGAGGGGACTCCTTGGGAGTAAAGTTGGGAATCTCCGGAGGGGCAGCATATTGCAAGGCCAGCAGATTTGGCCGAGTGGTGAGCAGAGGGGGTGTCCTGGTCCCCCTAGAGGACAGCTGATGCCTGTGCTTGGGTCTGAGTGTCTCTCTCTCTCTGCCAGATGGCAGCCAAGCACCTTGCGGGGGTCTTGCTGCACTCGCTAAGTGAAGAGTGCTACTGGAGCCCCCTGTCCCACCCCCTGCCCGAGTTCATGGGCAAGGAGGAGAATTCCTTCGCCACGCAGGCCCTGCGGAAGCCGCACCTCTATGAAGGAGACAAGTAAGTTCTACACACCCTGCTGATCACTCGGAACTCACGCCTAGGGCAGGGTCTGGTCCCTGCTGATGGCTCCTCTGCCCTCCTCCAGTCTCCACGCCAGGCAGGCTACCCTGTCTCAGCAGGAGCCAGATAGATGAGAAAAGGCAGGCCTGGGATGCAGGCTGCAGAAGAATTCTATATGGCACCCAGAGGACACCCCAATCATCTGAAGGCCGCCTGTCTTTCCTAATAGTTCTGTCTGATCCGCCTCTCTCTTGTTTGTGTCAATAATAGAAGGAGGGGTCTGCGGTCTCTTCCCCGCACCTCTGCCCAGCCTCATGCAGTGCTGTGTGCTGGAAAGGGTGTGTCTTCCCCAAGAGCTCTCGTGGGAATTCTGGCCCAGCCACCCCTACTGCCCACCACCGCCCGCTGCTGCCTTTCAGATCCTTCACTCTGGGGCATGTTAAGGAGCTGCCGGTGGTATCCGGTGCCCGTGAATTATGCAGGAGAGGGTCACCTTTCAGGGCTGCATGGAGCCGGGGCAGAAAGGCCGGCATGGTGGGCTGGTGGTGCCTCCTGGTGAGGGGTGTTCTTGAGCCAGGTCTGCCATTTGTGTCTTTCAGCCTCTACTGCCCCAAGGACAACATCGAGGAAGCCCTCCTGCTCCTCCTCATCAGCGAGTCCATGGTAAGCTCCAGGGCATTCCTCCGGGGCCTCTGGCACTCTGGCCCCGTGGGGTAGGGCTGGGGGCTAGACTACAGGCCGCCATGCTTGGCCAAGCTTTTCCTGCCCAGGGACCTCCCTAAAGCAGGAGCTTCTTGGCCCGGCTTCCTATACGGGGAAGAGTCTATCTCATCAGGTTTAGGTTTGACTGCGTTTGGAGGTCTGTGTTCTGTACCCACATGAGGAAACGGAGTGATGGAGTGCACTGGGCCCCACCTACCACTTTTGGGATTAAAAAGATGATTATCAAGAAGTCAGTAGTGGAGCCAGGCTCGGTGGCTCAGCCTGTAATCCCGCACCTTTGGGAGGCTGAGGTGAGTGGATTGCCTGAGCCCGCGGGTTCGAGACCCGCCTGGGCAGCGAAGACCTCATCTCTACAATAAATCAAAAAATCAGCGGGCGTGGTAGTGCGTGCCTGTAATTCCAGCTACTTGGAAGGCTGAGGCGGAAGGATCACCAGAGCCCAGCAGGTTGAGGCTGCGGTGGCCGGGAGCGGCCTCTGCACTCCAGTCCGGGCAACAGAGTGAGACTCCCACTCCAAAAAAATTAAAAAAAAGAAGTCAGTAGCATGCACTGAGCAGCTCTGCGTTGGTTGCCATGAGAGATGCAAGAGAGAGGTAGTCAGGGAGTGGAAGGAGTGTGCACTTTGCAAGCAGAAAACCCGGATCCGGGTTCCAACTCTGCTGCTCCTTAACTGAGGGCTGGGAGAGAATCAGTGATTCTCTCCCAGCCTGTTTCCTCCCCTGTAAGATGGCAGTAGCTCGCAGAGGTAGAGCATTCATTCGTTCATGCAATGACTACTTATTGAGCATCTACTTTGTGCCAGGCCTTGTTCCAGAGGTGCTACAGCAAACAAAGCACAGAAAAGTCCCTGCCCTCATGGAGCTTATACTCTCATGAGGAAAGGGACCGACACATCAATTAACAGCTACAGTATTTAGGGTATCCACACGTGACGTGCAGACACAAGGCATGCTGGACAAAGCACATGTGAAACGCTGTATAGACTTTTTCACAAAACCCACTGCCTGTGCCCTGGGTGGGAGGGGGGACAAGACAAACACACGTGCCTACATGCGCTCATATGTGCACATGTACATGCACGGTGGCCATGGTCCCAGACAGTGTTTTCCCAGGGCTGAGGTGCTTTGGAGACTCGGCGAAGGAGAGCATAGTGTGGTTGGGTGGTCCAGGAGGTGTAAGATGAAGGGTGGACTGGACTGGACTTACCTGAGGGCATGCAGGAAGAGCAGAGCAGGAATAGCAGAAGCTAAGTATGGAGGTACTGTCCATATGACCAGGTCCGAGTCTTCTGTCTGAGGGGCCCGTCAGAGCTGGCGAGCTAGAAACCACCAGCCTGAGGAATAGGTCTTTTAAAACAGTGCATATGAGAGCAATGTATAGGCGTGAAGGTTATGAGATAAAGACCAGTCAGACACAGTGGTACACACCTGTAATCCCAGCACCTTGGAAGACAGAGGTAAGAGGACTGCCTGAGTCCAGGGGTTCGAGACCAGCCTGGGCAAGTTGACAGTACTACGTCTCTACAATAAACCAAAAAAAAATTAGACGGGCATGGTGGCGCACACTTGTGGTTCCAGCTACTTGGAAAGCTGAGATGGAAAGATCACCTGAGCCTAGCAGGTCGAGGCTGCGGTGACCGTGAGCCTGCCTCTGCACTCCAGCCTGGGTGCCAGAGTGGGACTCCTACTCAAGGAAAAAAAAAAGAGACCAAGACCCCATGAACCGGATCCCTGAACAGCCAGAAACAGATGTTCCTTTTGCTGTTGTGACCATGCGATGCCAGGACTTGTTGAGGGAGCTCTGACTGCCGGGTTGCCTTTGGCTCTGTCTGGGATCTCGGCAAGTAGACAGGAGGAGGCATGCCGGACTGCGGGCGGAGAGATTGTATCTTTCCTCAGCCAGGCCTGGTCCATGTTGGATCTGGGAGTTCCTGGGTAGGGTGTGGATATTTGGAAGAGTAGTGCCACCTGGCCAGGGTTTCGTCCTGAAATGTGTGCTTGTGAGGGGGGTAAGTAGTTGCTCAGGGGAGGGAATATCTCACTGGGTAGCCAGATGTGGAGATAGAGGGACCAAGTGTCAGATCTGATTTTCGTAAGAGAATAGTGCACTTTTCACAGAAAATGGGCCCTCGCTCTGACCACAGACTAGAACCCCAGTTTCGAATTATGGAACCCCAGATGCAGACTAATACTCCCACCTCTCCCCTATCTCACCACCTCTGCCCTCAACTGCCCTCAGTTGAGACTTCACTGAATCACCAGTCTTGGAAAACAAGGGTCATTATTGTCACCTTTGTATGCTGAGGTTGCAGTGCTGTTCACAGATGGTGACAGGACCGAAAAAAAAAAAGGGGGACCATTTCTTAGGCCTCTGCAAGGTTCTAAGCTGCTCAGGTGAACATCGTGGAGAGCCCTATGAAATTGCCCATTTTTAAATTGTTTATGTCCTACAAAACAACAGTTTCCTGTAGTTTTGTCTAATTATAAATGATCTCATCTTGCAGGTGGCCAACGTAAGGTCCAGACTAGGGTCCAGGTCGGCCGGCCAGGTATCATCCTGGGAGATTTTCTGTGGCATACTGGGGGTCTGTCCAGGAGATTGAGGAGTGGGGGCTGGGGCAGTCGGTTGACTGGCCAGGCGTCGTCCTGAGAGAGTCTCTGTGGCATACTGGGGGCCTTACAGGAGACTGGCGGGAGATCAACCATGCAGCATCCTGGGAGACGCCCAGCAGCAAACCAGGGAAAGGCACTGCCCAGACTCTGCACTGAGGCTGGGAGGAGGCACCTCTGGGGAGCAGGGGGACTGGCTGGTTTGTTTCCCCTTGCTCACACCCAGCCTGTCAGACACTTAGAAACCTGAGAGATTTGGGGGAGAGCGTTGGTGATGGACGCGGCTTTAACGCCTCCTCTGCAGATGCCTTTCCACCTGGCTGCGGATCTGGCCTCTGTGGCTGGGTCGTTTTCTCATCTGCCTTTGTTTGACATCCTCCTTCCCTGCATCACATTCTTGATCAGTGAGAGAACTAGGGCGTGGGCTACACTGGGCCAGCCTTCCAGGCTCCTGCCCTGACCCCCGGCTGAACCCCAAGGCTCCATGTACTCAGCCTGGCCTCCGTGTTCCTGCAGGGGTTTTCTCGTTTCCCTTTGATGTGGCGGGGCTGGGCTGCAGATGATGGGCTTGGGGAGAAACCGCCAGAGCAGTAGCTGGTGGCCTTGGCTGCTCCTTGGTTCTCCAGATACCTGCAGAATCCATTATGCTGCAGTGAAAGCACTCCCCACAGAGCCAACCCAGGAGGCATACCCATCACCGCTCCCACTCCGGGACGTCCAGAGCAGCTGCTGCAGGAAACGGGGTTGCAGTCTTCCCTGTCTTGTGGTTTGGACCTCAGAGGAGTAGCTGCCTGGTGTGGGGCTCGTGCCTTGGACACGGTTTGTGTTACAAGCTGATTCTGTGTGATCAGAAGGAATGAGGGAGTCCTTGTCTTTCAAGAGGTGAACAGAAGCCTAACTTGTGCTCTCCCAGGAATGCAAGGGACATGAGCTATAACTGGCTGGATTTGATTTATGTTTTGGACCCAGTTTTGAGTCATCGGGGCCAAAAAGGCATTTAAAAATCCATCCACCCACCCAACCATCCATCCACCCGCCCACCATCCACCCATCTAATCTTGTTTAAGCAGCTACAACACACCAGACCATGCTTATAGCACTAGATACAATGATGAATAGTTTGCTCATCGTCCCTGCCCCAAATGTCCTCCCACCTAGTACGGTGTGTGACCAGGGATATGGGGGAAGTTGTGGTCCCCAAATCAGAAGGACTTAGCCCAATCTGCAGAATTCTTGTTTTTGAAAGATTTGTGAATCAGACCAGCCTGATTTTCTGAAACAGTGGGGGAACCAGGAGATACAGGGATCTTTGCCATTTCTAACACTGGGGCATAAAATTATATGCTCAAGCAAACGGAACTGTCGGGTCCCTGTTTCATTCAGTTGGGGAAGAAGTTGCTGCGGGTATAGGTGCTTGGAAATGGAAAGGATACAGGGGCCTAGTGTTGAGTGAGGGTGGGTGGATGGATAGTTCTCTGGGAACGGGGCCCTGCAGGTTAACAAACTAACTTTGTGTCATGCCCGGTGCTGGGCATCTAGCGATTTGAGACTTGATTTTTGCCATTCACAACCTGCGTGGCCTGGCCAAGTTTCTTACCCTCCCGAGTCTCAGTTTTCTCATCTGTACACTGAAGCTTGTAAGACTTCTCTTGCAGGAGTTTGGGCAGATTAAGTAAGAAAATAAACACGAAGGTGCCTGGAACATTTCAGTTGTTCAGTATGTACTCATTTTTGTCCTGATAAATACTTGGTTCTGACTTAGTCATTTTTAAAAACATTTAGGTTCAGATCTGGTTGGAAGATAAATTGGATTGAGGATACCATTCCGTTTAAAAAAAAAAAAAAGTGCTTCCTGGGCTTGATTCCATTAGGGACTCAGCAGATGAGCACAGATTGTTCCAGCTTTTGGCACCTGGTTTGCTCTAACACAAGGCCCTGCTCTGCTGGAGGCTGCCACGTTAGAGGGTCTAATAGCGCTGCCAGCTCAGAGCCCCTGGATTGGTAGTGGTTGGAGAACCTCTGTGATTTCTGCCACAGGAGTCCGGCACGGCAGGAGCATGGGAGCGCACATGGGCCCAGTCTGGGTCGTTGGGTGGATGGGACGTGTCACAGAGCATGTTGTTTATTGGCTCTGTGACTGGCAGCTCGAGACCTGGTGGTAATTATGTCTGCCAGTGGGGGGCAACAGTATAAGAGGAACACAACAGTACCCTCCAGGGAGGGGCCAGCCGCTGGGCACAGATGCCACCGGGAAACTTATTTCCAGGGTGATTTTTGAGGGGTGTCAGCAGCAGTCCATGGGGCTCATTCCTTGGCCAGTGGAGAGGCTGTCTCGGAGAATGGGGCTGGGCTGAGTGAGGCTTTGGACCCAAGAAGCGTATTCTTTGCAGAGAAGCAACCTGGTCTGTGCTTTGCTTTGGTTCTGTCATGAGCGGAGCCAACCCAGGGTCTCTGATGGCATGGACGAGGCCATTGGACACTTTCTCAGAGGCATCTGGAGGCCGGGGAGGAGTCAAGGGCAAAGTCAGAATATCTGGGTTTAATCTGAGGTCCAGCCTCCCGTCTGTATGCATTGGGCAGCTCCCTGGGACTCATTCAGTCTTCTCATCTGTGAAATAGGCTGTTGTGAGAATTATGAGATGCTGTGTAGAGAGTGTTCCTCGACCTAGCTCCTTTCCCTCTCTTAGACCGGAGCCCTGTTGGTGTCCAGGATTAGAGAGAAGAAACAGGGCTGGGCAGAAATAGGGGTCAGTGTAATCAGAGGCCAGCAGAGGTTGGGGCTGGGCTTGCATCTTGCTAGGGAAGCCCTGGGACAGTTAGAACACAGGCAGCAGCAGCAGCAGCAGCAGCAGCAGCCCCGGACTGGCCGTCAAGCTCAGAGTCAGCTTCCTGGGACCTTGTACAAGGTTGCTCACCTTCTGGGGCTCGGTGTCCTCATCTGCAAAGGGAGACTCAGTGGTTTCATCCCTGCTGCCTCCGTGGGGCAATTGTGGGGCCAGATGAGATGGTGGAGTTGAAAATTTGTCTCCTAACAGGGTGATGCGGGGTACACACATGGGGCTGGAGCTATTTTTTTCATCTTTATTTTTTTCTTTTTAGTTGGAGTCTCACTCTGTTGCCCAGGCTGGAGTGCAGTGGCACGCTCACAGCCACTGCAGCCTCGACCTGCTGGACTCAGGCGATCCTTCTGCCTCAACCTTCTGAGTATCTGGAACTAAAGCCGTGCGCTATATCATGCCTGGCTTAATTTTTTATTTGTGGTAGAGATGAGGTCTCACCAAGTTGCCCAGGCTGGTCTCGAACCCCTGAGCTCAGGCAATGCTCTCACCTCAGCCTCCCAAAATGCTGGAATTACAGGCTTGAGCCACTGCGCCCGGCCCTTCATCTTTATTTTAGATTCAGGGGATACACTGCTGAGCAGTTACGATGGCTTTGGGGCAGGGGCATTTCCTAAGGGTCCATATTTGCTTCGTGGCTCCTTCTCCAGAGACCACAGAAATAGGTCATGCTGCAGTGCTGAGCTGTTGGGTGATGGGGGTATAGGGAAGAGCATTGTTGCTTTGGCCTTCCCTCTTCTGACCTGCCAGAAGGCTTGTAGTGAATGTTCTTTGGTCTAGGAGAGGCTGCCCTGGGAGACCAGCCAGAGGGACAAAGTCTGGGAGCAGGGACACCTTCATGAGCCCTGCCTGGGATTAAATGCATGGACTACACAAGAGCAGCGCATCCCCAGAGGTGGGGAGCCTAGGAGCAGGTCTGGGAGTATGGCAGGGAGAAGCCAGGGGAGTATATTATGCCATTATTCCAAGAACAGTGAGGAGGAGGCTGGGGAGGAGAAGGTTTAATATTCCTGTCATTTATTTATTTATTTTGAGTTGGAATCTCACTCTGTCACCCAGGCTGGAGTGCAGTGGCCCATTCATGGCTCACCGCAGTCTTGACCTCCTGGGTTCAAGCAATCCTTCCACCTCAGCCTCCTGAGCAGCTGCAACTATAGGTGAGTGCCGCCGTGCCCAGCTTATTTTTTTTTATTTTTTGTAGAGATACGTCTCACTATGTTTCCCAGGCTGGTCTTGAACTCCTAAGCTCAAGCAGTCCTCTAGCCTCAGCCTCCCAAAGTGCTGGGAGTACAGGTGTGAGCTACCATGTCTGGCATGTTGTTACTTTAAGAGTTGCAAGGGCAGCCAGGCACGGTGGCTCACGCCTGTAATCCCAGCGCTTTGGGAGGCTGAGGTGAGAGGATTGCCTGAGCTGCAGGTTCGAGACCAGCGTAGGCAACTTGGTGAGACCTTATCTCTACAATAAATCAAAAAATTAGCTGGGCCTGGTAGCACACGCCTGTAGTTCCGGCTACTTGGAAGGCTGAGGCGGAAGGATCGCCTGAGCCCAGCAGGCTGAGGCTGCGGTAGCCGGGAGCATATCACTGCCCTCCAGCCTGGGTGACAATGAGACTCCAACTCAAAAAAACAAACAAACCAAAAAAAAAAAAAAAAGAAACAGAGTTGCAAGGGCATTCACATCTGTTACTGCATTTGATTGGGAGGATTTTCTAATGAAAGGGGGTTCTGAGGTTATTTCAATGGTAAAGGGAAAGAGTGTGACTGGGACCAGTCAATTCTGGAGCTTGGGGGACAGCTGGAAGTGCTGGGTAGGGAATTAGTACTCCAGTAGTGTCTGCAGCCTGACCTCTGAGGCTTGCCCTGGCCCCTGAGCTGCCTGTGAATTCCTGCTCTGTTGTGGCTCCCCACACCTACCTTCTTTCTGCCCCAGTTCCCCCCACCCTGCCCGGGTTATGCACACGGTTGCCATGGTTGCCATGGTTATGCACACGGGCGCTGCCCAGCAACCCCTCGAACATTTCACAGTGGCTCTGCCCCAAAGCCATGGTAACTGCTTAGCAGACTCCTGCCCTGGCTTTTCTCCGGGGAACCCTGCGCACAGCTACTAGTTCACACAAGTGCCCAGGACCCCCGAGGAGACGCCTACCCTGTGTGCCTGTCCGGGGGCGACACCAGCCTGAGGTTTTGTGCTGCTGCCATCCTTCTGTTCCTATTCCTCTGACCTAATTAACACCCAGTTCTGAAGATCCACCCCTCCCTCCACCAGACACACATTCAGACACTGTTCTCTTAAAGGTCAAGGTCTGGGGTGGACATGGGGAAGTTTCCACAGCAGGCCCAGAATCATTCCCTCTTCATTGTCACTCGCTCTGCAGAGGCGGAATGAGTCAAGTTCAGTGTGTGAGGCTGTGCTGGAGGCCAGGAGTCTAGACAGGAGCAAGCCTTTGCCCCGCTGCAGGAATGGGCAAACCAGCCAGGGGCGTGCAGGCTGACGTGGGCCGGGTTGGGGGAGGACGGAAGGGGCCCGGCCTCCCCTGGAGAGATGAATCAGGGGCCACGCCGCAGGAAGGGGTATCTGAGTGGGATTGTGAGGAAGTAGAAGGCATCCAGGTTGACGGGGGTGGGGGGGACACTGCAGCATGACAAAGATGGCCAGGGTGACAGTAGGGAGTGGCAGGGAGATCTGTGTGGCTGGAGAGAAACCAACCGGGTGGGCGGCCACAGGAAGGAGTTGAGACTTTATCCTGGTCTGCACAGGCAGGTGGGTCCCTAGACCCTGGATGTTCCCAGCTGGTCTCTCCCCATCATGACCTCTCTTCCTGCCATAATTCCAAGTGAGATCCTGCGCAGGTGTGTGTATTCTGTATTGCTGCCTTCTGGTCTCCCCAAGGACAGGGTCTCTGTGTTCCCCCCCATCCTCTCATTCCTTAACTGCTCCCTCCCCATTGCTGCGTTTGTGGACCCCCCAGGTGGCCAGAGCTGGGGAAGTGCTGGGGTGAGGGGGGGGAGTAGATTAGCTGGGGCCAGCCAGGGCTGTGTTCCTCCTGCTTGGCTCAGTGAAATTGCCCCTGCCAAGCCTCTCCCTAGAATTTCTTCTCTCTTCCTGTTGGTAGTTGTGTGGGTGGATTTCACTGGGAAGGAGGGGAATTTCTTGGCACTTCCCTAATCCACCCCTCTCCCTCAGCCCTTTGGAGCTCTTGGTCAGCTCTTGCTTCCCAGACTGACTCAGGTGCTCAACCTTCCCTGGATCTCCAGCACCCTCTCCTGGGCCCAGCCATGTCCCTGAGGCAGTGGACAGCTCTCACCAATTGTAGCTGGTGGGAGGGGCAACCATAAGGACCCCTGGCCAATGGTCTCTCAGACTGACTGAAGTGTCCCCCAGGGTGAGTCAGTTCCTTGGGTCTTGGAGGCGTTTGGGCTCCCAGAGGCCTCTGGGAGAATGCACGTCAGCCCTGCACGGCAGGACACACCCAGTGCCTGCAGTCCCAGACTGTTGGGCTTCTGCTTCTCCAGCCCTGCATGAGAGCAGTCCTGCCCAGAGGGAGGCTGTGAGGCTTCCCCCTCCCCATGCATGATCAAGAAAGATCATGTGGGTCTGATGAGGGAGACCTGGTTTTTCAGGGCCAGCAGCTCCTTTTCATTTATTCTGTCAGAATGGCTGAGTCCTTGGTGTTGAGGCGTGTGGAGATATAGAGGAGGGTGTGCCCCATTGCAGAAAAGGAGGTGTAGACAGTGGGAGAGCGATTCAGGGAAGAACCCCCTTTGCCAGAGGGGTGTAGGCAGAAGGGAGGGTGCTGGGGGCAGCCAGCTCTGCCCAGCACAGCACAGTCCTCGGAGTTGGTGGGGGGGGGTCACAGGATGGGGGAGAGACTGTCGTTTCCGGCCTGGAGCATCCCCAGCCTGGTCTCTGCCCTGTTGCTGTTCAGAGGCCCCCATGACTCCTGCAGCTGGTTGGCTTCTCCCTTGCCACTCTGCCTCTTCTGCCCCCAGGCTGAGCACAATCCCCTGGATGTGGGGGTGGCAGGGGGTGGGGCCACCTGCCACAGACCACAAAACAAGAGGGTCCCACATCCCCGATAAGGGTTTCAGGCTTGGTGATGAGGAGCTCCCCTCTTGGAATTATACAGAATCACCTACTCACAAAGCACATTTCCCTCTCCTCCCCCCACCCCCCAGCAGCCATCTGGCAAT
This sequence comes from Cephalopachus bancanus, assembly GCA_027257055.1. Lineage (NCBI taxonomy): Eukaryota > Metazoa > Chordata > Mammalia > Primates > Tarsiidae > Cephalopachus > Cephalopachus bancanus. The sequence continues at coordinate 84,478 of JAPVLO010000823.1, forward strand.
GCTGCAAGCAACTGGAATCCCCAGTGCCGGACGCCAAGAACACAGTCCTGGAGGGGTGGGGAAGCTTTCCTTGGGGAGGGACAGAGAGCAGAGTTCTGTGGTTGGAAGGAACCAAGGAGAGAGGGTTGGAGCTGGACGCGGGTGAGGAAAAGGGGGCATCTGGGAAGGTTCTTGTCAAAGGGACTTGGAAGGCTGAAGAGAAAGAGAAGAGGGCCTGTAGGCCGCAGTCCAAGGGCCCCTCGAGAGGCAAGAGGCAGAGCTGCCCTGCCTGGCCAGGCGGTTTCACTTCTTACCTGAAGCTCTTGCTGTCATGGTGGAGAATTGCAAAGACAGCAGGAATTGTTCCACAAAACACTGGCCTGTTCTCCTCCAAAATACCAATGTCATGAGAGGGAAAGACGGGGCGGGGCGGGGGGGACCTCTTCCAGATGAAAAGAGACCAAAGAGACACGGCAGCTGATCAAAGGCATGGTTCTGTAAGGAAAACAAGTCAACGTCGTGAAAGGACAGTGATCATTAGCTAATAGAGGAACAAAGCGGTGTGGTGCATGTTACCGATCCATGTGTCTAGATGGAGGTTTATGGTTATGATACTATTCTTGCAACTTTTCCGTATGTTTGAGGTTTTGCAGAATGACACACTGAATACTGGGAGCCTGAACCCTCACAACTGCTCTGTTGCCCCAGGCTGGGCTGAGGGTGGAGGGTTTTCTCTCTGGGAGAGGGCCTTCTTGGGGAGGGGAAAAGGCTGTTTCTGAGTGTGACCACCTGCCCAGCCTGGGGCAGTGGTGAAAAGGTGACAGGAACGGGGACAGCGAGGTGGGGGCCTTCTGGGGACAGTTACCTACTTAGCTCCTGTCCTCACTCTCCCAAATACTGTCCCACCCACAGGCAACTCGGGACGTGGTGCTGAGCCGGGTACCGGAGCAGGAGGAGGACCGGACGGTGAGCTTGCAGAACGCTGCGGCCATCTACGACCTCCTGAGCATCACGCTGGGCAGGAGGGGGCAGTATGTCATGCTCTCGGAGGTAGGCTGGCCACGCAGCTCACCCCCTTCCCCGGGAGTCAGGTGGTACGCAAGGGAAATCAGATGGAGCCAGCATGTGTCCCTTCTCCACTGTCACTTCCCTGCCAGGCTGCTCTGCCACTTACTGGCCCTGTGACCTTGGCAAGTTGTACAGATCTCGACTTCCATCTGTGAAATGGGGACAGTCACACGGTTGTTAGGAGGGGTACATGTAAAAGCTGAAAACAGTGCTGTGCACAATAAAAATAAATGCTAGCTGCTATTTTTATTGCATGGCTACATTTATTTTTTTTTTTTAGTTGGAGTCTCACTCTGTTGCTCAGCGTGGAGTGCAGTGGTGTGCTCATGGCCACCACAGCCTCGACCTCCTGGGCTCAGGCGATCCTTCTACCTCAGCCTTCCAAATAGCTGGAACTACAGGCTGCGCCACCACGCTCAGCTAATTTTTTTGATTTATTGTAGAGATGAGGTCTCTCCAAGTTGCTCAGAGTGATCTCGAGCCCACAGGCTCAGGCAATCCTCTCATCTTGTCCTCCCAAAGTGCTGGGATTATAGGTGTGAGCCACCGCACCTGGGCATGGCTACATTTTTAAAGCACTTTCACAGATCTCGTTCCACGCCTTCTTTGCCACGGCCCTTGAGGTCATTCACATGTTATGAAGGTGGGAACAGAGAGCCAGAGAGGGTGAAAGCCTAGAGCAGGGTAGGGGCTGAGTCACCCCTAGATGTCCATCAAAAGCCAAGTGTGGGCCTCCTGCAGCCCCTCAAAGGCAGTGACTTGGGCAGGGACTACCTGGAAAGGTGTGGGTGGCTGGGATGGGAGGACCCCACGTGGGCAAGTGCTGACTGTTTTTCCTCCCCAGTGCCTGGAGCGAGCCATGAAGTTTGCATTTGGAGAATTTCACCTTTGGTACCAGGTGGCCCTCTCCATGGTGGCTTGTGGGAAGGTAAGGCCCAGAGGTGCTGGGGGTTGCACTTTTCTGGAGCTGGCTGCCAGGGGAGGAGGCTGGGGTAGTTACCTCATTTGAGTCTCCAAGAGAGCGCGGGGGTGTAGGGAGGGCCACACAGACACCTTGTGTGAATCCCTCTCCACATGCGAGCCACGAGTGAGCCCGTGTGCAGGGGTGAGCGTGGATGCTTTTCTCTGAGCGTGTGCACGCATGGGGCAGCGTAGCCTCTCTGCTAGTGAGCAGATAGACGCAGTGCATGAGATAGGTGTGGGTGGGGTCTAGGTGAGAGGAACGTTGTTGCACGCGGGCTGTAGCTCTCTCCTGCCCAGTGAGTGTGGCGTCAGGAAAGGACCTGCCTGTGGATTGGGAGCTTGCCTAGGAGGGAGGCAAGGAGGGTGGAGTGGAGCAGCAGTACCCACAAAAGGAGTTTGGAGGGAGGCCTGCGTGATGGACGTGGCTGGGGCACCCGGGGAAGGACCGGGCCTAGTGGGGTGCTGCCCAGAGCAAGGGGCACTGGGCAGGCATTCTGTCTCCATCCACCCAGCCCCTGGGCCAGCACCTCTGTTTTTTTCCTCAGATCAGAGTTACACTTATGTAAGCCTCTATTTTAAGCAAAGACATGAAAGGAAAACCTTTCCGGAGCTGGGTGCTGAGGGTGTTGGGGCTGAGGGTGCTACGAATGCAGGAAATAAGGTGGCATGAGCTTGCAGCTTGTTCCAAGAGCTGTAAATACCCAGAGCCCTTTCATGGGGCTGAGGGAATTCCTCACCCCCCTGCCCATCTGTGCCACGTTCCATTTCTGGCCTCCCTGCCGTCTCTGGGGAGGGCCCTCCCGGCTTGCCAGCACCTCCTCCACGCGTGGAGGGTGTGCCAGCCAGCTCAGGGCCTGTATCAAGGTAGGCCAGGTCCTGGCAGGGCGGGGGGCGGGAGGGGGGAGAAGAACAGGTGCTGTATCCTGATGGGGGGTAGGGAGGAGAGTAGAGGCTGAGTGGGGAGGCTTCCCTGCCCCCCTCTGCTGGACGTTTGTTTTCTCAAACCTCTGCCCCATCCCCCGCCACATCGGCCACCTCCCAAGCATCTTGAAGTCACACATGACCTCCTTCGGCTCTGTGCTCAGCAGGGTCTCGTCAAGGCTAGAAGAGAATTCAGAACACTGATAGGTGAGGCCCCAGCCCTCCAGGGGTCAGGAAATGGGAGAAACCTCCCAAGGAGCTGCGTGCAGGCAGAGGACAACAGTGCAGACGTGGAGGGACTAGAAAGATGAACCTTTGGCAGGGACGGGGACAGAAGCTGTGGAAGGTGCCCATCAGCTGGGGCCGTAGGGATGTGGCCTGCAGGAAACAGAGAAAGCACCTCTGGTCTTGTGATAGTGAGCTCGGGCTGGGAGAGCACCCCTCTGTGAATCATGAACCTCTCAGGAGCAGAGGAGGCTGAGGACCCCTGCTCAGAAAAATACACTGCACATGGAAGTTAGTTTTAATTCCCAGGGGAGCTTTCCGGGCTCTGGAGAAGGTATCATGGTGGTCTGCAGGGCAAGGGGTTTTCTGAGCAGCCAAGTTCTGAGAGGTCCAGACACAGCCTGTCACCGTCCCAGCATCCAGGGAGCTGGCTTCCCAACACACAGGCAAGACTTGGCAAGTTCCTCGTGCGTGAGGCTCCGTGGGCTGGAGACACTGGGACATATCCACCTGTGCGTCTGGTACAGCTGGAGATTGTTTTGGAAGGCATTCTTCATCCCCTCTGGGAACCTCGCACTCCAAGTGGGTCTGCCTGGTTGTCCCAGGCAGCCCTCAGAAGTGGCCAGACCTCGCTTTTGCCAAAAGCCTAAAGTGGGAATCCAGGTTCTGTGTCTGTGATTGCACCCAAAAGGCTTTCCAGAAGGTGTGACCGGGCAGTATAAGTATATCTAGCGCTTCAATCTGCAGGAATAATGGATGAGCTCCATGGCATGATTTAGGTCGCTCCTTCTCCTGGTCTCTGTGTGGCAGTTGCATTGACTGTGTTGCTAGGTAACCGGCATGACAAAAAAAAAGAGCCGGCTGCTCCGACTGCTGACTGAGTCCTCAGATGGCTCCTTAAATAGCAGGCGTTTTTTGGTCTGTGTGGGGGTGGCGTGGAAAGGGGTGGGGGTGGAATGTGGAGGGTCAGGGTTCGAGAATCCTGTATGGTGAGGATCTGGGGGTCAGCAGCAGAGAAGGAGGCTGAGGAGGGGCCTGAGGCCTGTTGGGGTGGGGATGGAGGCGCCCTTGGGGCAGGACTTGGGACAGGAGAGGGTCTCAGGAGCAGGTGGGTGATCTGACAGCACCTTCAGGCCTCCCACACAGCCTCCTGCTTCAGCCCACACTGGGGACCCCGGGCGGCTCCCGGCCTGCAGGAGCTGTCCCTTTGCTAACACCCTCTTGTGCTCGGCCTCTTGGCCTCTTGTTCCCTGAAAGAGTCATGGGGATGGTAACCTTTGTGTTCTTTCCCAGCCATTACGTGGACTGCTTGGAGGCTAGAGCCATGGCCTCATCTCCCTTACCACGGTGATTCCACAACCCATAGTCCAGTACTGGGCCCAGAGCAGACCCTCCATGAAGACCCCTGCAGTGGGCCTAATAACCCTGAGCCAGAGCCAGGGAAATCTATCCTGTCTGGGTTGAGAAAAGCTCCTCCTTAGATGGGGGAAGGAGGGGGCCAGCTGGAGAGAGGCTGGAGTTCCAGGGTGGACACTAGACCCGTGGGTCATAGTTGCCATCTGCCAGTGGCTTATACCCTGCTGAGGACAGACAAGACTTCCAGAGCCTAATTTCCTCAGTGGTACCTCCGGAAATGCTGGGGAAGATGAATCTGGCCAAGGTGTTTCCTGGAAAAGCACTGGACTCAGAGGGTTCCAACTCTCAGTGTGTGTGTGTGTATGTGTGTGTGTGTGTGTGTGTGTGTGTGTGTGTGTGTGTGTAGCAGGGAAACAGGTCTCCTCTCTGGCCAAGGTGTGGTCATCATAGAGGCAGTATTATAGAGTAGTGGTTAGAGCCAGACTGTTCAAACTCCAGCTCAGCCACTTAGGGCTATGTGGCTTGGAACAGGCCACCTAACTTCTGCATTTCAGTTGCCTCATCTGTAAAGCAAAGTCACTGTGCCTATTTCATAGGAGTACTGTGAAAAGCAAAGGACTAAATATTTATTAAGCACTTTGCTGGGTGAGGTTGCTTATGCCAGTAATTCCAGTACTTTGGGAGGTGGAGGTGAGAGGATTGCCTGCGGCCAGGGGTTCAAGACCAGCCTGGGCAACATGGCGAGACCTGGTCTCTACAATAAATTAAAAAATCAGCCAGATGTGTTGGTGCACGCCTGTAGTTCCAGCTACTTGGAAGGCTGAAGTAGAAGGATCGCCTGAGCCCTGCAGGTCGAGGCTGTGGTGGCTGTGATCATGCCACTGCAATCCAGCCTGGGCAATAGAGTGAGACTAAAAAAAAAAAAAAAAAAAAAAATTAGGCCGGGCTCAGTGGCTCAGCCTGTAATCCCAGCACTTTGGGAGGCCGAGGCGAGTGGATTGCCTGAGCCCACAGGCTCAAGACCAGCCCAGGCAACTTGGTGAGACCTCATCTATACAATAAATAAAAATAGCTGGGCGTGGTAGCCCATGTCTGTAGTTCTGGCTACTTGGAAGACTGAGGCAGAAGGATCACCGGAGCCCAGCAGGTCGACACTGGGGTGGCCATGAGCGTGCATGCCTCTGCACTCCAGCCTAGATGAAGGAGTGAGACTCCAACTCAAAAATATATATATATATAAAGCACTTAGAATAGGACTTAGCAAACTTTTTCTGTAAAGGGTCAGGTAGTAGATGTTTTTGACTTGGCAAACGGTTTGTCACAATAATTCCACTCTGCCATTGTCTCGTGAAAACAGCCATAGACAATATATACATGAATGAGCATGACTGTGTTCCAGTAAAACTTTATTTACAAAAATAGGTCGAGGGCCAGATTTGGCCTGTGGGCTGTGTTTTGCCCACCACTAACTTAGAACAAGGTCTGGCACATCATAAGATCTGGATAAGTATTAGCTGACATTCTTATCATCACTGTCATTGGTAATATACCTGCCTGGCTGGGTTGCTCTCCCCTCCTGGCCCTCCACACCTGGCCATCCTTGGCCGGGCCAGTCTGAGTCCCTGGACCATTGGGGATTCCCAGATTCCTGGCTGGAGGTTCTCTCTAGCTCTGCCAGCTTGAAACGTCTCCCCTTCCTCCCTTTTGGCCTTTATATGGCCTCTGCAACCCTTGCTACTAACCCCGCCTCTGAGTCCTGTTTAGAGAGTCCCTTTCTACCTCTAAACTCTCTGGGGTTCAAATTTGAATTCCTTTTGGAGAGCTTCCATCTGTTGCCGTGTTAGCTGTTGTCACGTCCCCTAAGGTTAAGGATCACAGTTACTGCATCCTCCGGATGAGGAAACTGAGGCACAAAGAGCGACTGGCCTGCCAACACCACCCAGGCTCCCCCTGCCAGGCCCTCCTCCTGGCTTTTGGGAGGAAAGGGGTGCAGAGCAAGGACTGATTGTTTGGGGAACTGCCTCGCCGTAGGCATGAGGCCCCAGCCTGTCAAGACCCAGGGCTGCGAGTGACGGTGCCTCCTGCGCTCTCTCTGCAGTCGGCCTACGCCGTGTCGCTGCTGCGCGAGTGTGTGAAGCTGCGGCCCTCTGACCCCACTGTCCCCCTGATGGCTGCCAAGGTCTGCATCGGGTCCCTGCACTGGGTGAGTGAGCATCAGGGGCCTCTGGTGGGAGGACAGCAGCAGGCGGGTGTGAGCTGGGGCTTGCACGTCTTGGGGTGTATGTGAGGGTATGTGCTATGGGTGGGGCAGGGAGAAGGCTCTGAGAAGCCAGCAGGTCCCCTGACTCAGAATGGTGTCTGGTGCATGGTCCAGCCTTGAACTGTGGTCTCCAGAGAGTCAGATGTAGGGAAGGAGAGGTGCCCCTTACTTACCCAGCAGTGGGCTATGGGCAAGACCTTGGTGTTATCTGAACCCGCCTCATCATTTCAGAGGCTTCCGGGGACCTAACTTCCAATCCATTTTGTTTTTGTGTTTGTTTTTGTGTTTGAGTCAGGATCTCATTCTGTCTCTCAGGCCGGAGTACAGTGGCATGATCATGGTTCATCGTAGCCTCGATCTCCTGGGCTAGGGTGATCCTTCCACCTTAGCCTTCCAAGTTGCTAGGACTACAGGTGCCACCATGCCCAGCTTGTTTTTTAAAATTTTTGTAGAGAGGAGGTCTCCTCGCTATGTTGCCCAGGGTGGTCTTGAACTCCTGGACTCAAACAATCCTCTCGCCTTCACCTTCCAAAGTGCTGAGATTATAGGCATGAGCCACCACGCCTGGCCCCTAACTTGCAATCTGTAAGGGCCTGTGGGGCATGATTCTGGGGTGCAGAGCCAGCTCTTGGCAGAATGGGAGGTGGCCTCTTCTGTCAGCTCGTCTCCCTCCTCTTGGCACCTTCCTTCTTTTGTCTGGTCCTCAGATCCCCTGTCTGAAGTGCCCCATTCCCCTCATGGATGGTTGGGAGGAGCATGGCTTCTGGCCGTTGGCCTTAATGGTGTGGGCCAGCTTGGGGAGAATCACGTGAGACTTAAGCCCGTAATGCTCTATAGGCCTTTGGAAGGGCCAGCGTGACCAGGTGGTTAAGAGTTCACTGCCCACCCACTGGGTGGCCTCAAGTAAGGCACATAACCCTGGGCCCTACCGCCCGCCTGCTACTCTCTGCAGAGGCAGCTGGGCTGTTAGGAGGCTGCAGCTCAAGGTGTGTCCTCTCCCCTGGCTTTACCACAGACTCCTGAAGACCCCCAAGAGACTGGCAGCTTGGAGCTCCATACCCCAGGCCTTGTCTTGGTCCTCCCCTCACCCCAAGTCTGCTTGGCTACTGTTCCAGGGCTGTGGGGACTCTTGGATCCCAGGGGTGGTGCCTGTGCATGGATGGGTACCTTCTCTAACTGGGGGCTCACTCCTGGGCAGTCTTGGCTGTCTTGAGTCCCAGTCAGCCTCCTGATTCAGCCTCCCATTTCTACCCTCTCGAGTGACACAGAGCACACACATCCGCTCTCCCACAGGTTGGCCATCAGCCACGCCCACATCTCCCTTGTTCCTTCATCCACCCTGTGGGCCCAGGGTCCCCTGAAGAGAGAGCTTTGCCCAGAGATGGCCCTCCCCGTGTTCCTGTGGGCCTGACTCCTCCAGCCCACCCCTTACTATCATGTGCCAGCTTGTTCTAAGGCAGCAGAGGCCAGGCTCTGGGTGCATACAGCAGGCACTTCATAATTAGCAGCCTTTTCAGCTCTTCCTGCCACTCTCCACTCCCTGGGTGTCCAACAGACAGATCATGGGCCCTGGGAAGAGAGGTCATAAGCTCCCCACGAGTTCTGTGTCCTAACCCTCCTCCCCAAAGACTGAGACTCTCCCCCTCTCTCTGCTGGTTCCCTGCCTTGCTGTCCTAGCAGGGCTCGGCCCCTCTGTTGCAGGGAGTCCATCCTTCTCGGCACAAGGAGGGTGGGTGAAAAGAGCGCTTTCCTTCTTCTGCCTGGTCCTCAGATCCCCTGTCTGAAGTGCCCCATCCCCCCATGAATGGCTGGGAGGAGGGGAGAGCATGGCTTCTGGCCGTTGGCCTTGATGGTGTGGCTCAGCTTGAGGAGAATCACATGAGACTTGAGCCTGCAATGCTCTATGGGCTTTTGGAAGGGCCAGTGTGATGAGGTGGTTAAGAGTTCACTGCCCACCCACTGGGTGACCTCAAGTAAGGCACGTAACCTTGCTGTGCCTCAGTTTCCTCCTCTGTATAATAATGACATTTTCCTCAGGCATGATATAAATGACAACGTGTGGAGAGGGCTGGAGAGGTCAGGGAGGCATTGTGGAGGAGGAGGTCTTGGACTGGGCTCAGAGGGCAGGGGGGGATCCAGGTGGGCCCGCGGCAGGCTTGCTTCCCCTGCCCCATGAATATTGAGGAACCCTCTGGTTTCCCAGATCTTTTGGGAAAGGCTGATGGCATCTTGTGCCCTTATGAATAAGCACTTGGACGCGGGTGGTGTGTGGGAGCTGAGCTCATGCCACAGAGGGTGGTGGTATGAGTGAAGCGTGCAGAAGGGGTGGGCTTCCCTGCCCTAGCTCAGACCCCTGCCTGTTCCCGGGGCTTCTGAGAGGGGCCTCAAACTCATCACTGGGGTGAAGCCCAAAATACCCGTCTCTCTGGGGGTGGAGCAGGGGAGGGCATCTGTGCCCCTCGAGGCTGCCAGCTCTGAGGTAGCTGTGGGTCCACCCAGCCAACGGCTGCCCTTGCCAGGAAGCCCTAAATTTAGGTCTTCCCACCATGCAGGCGCTGTTTCCCTCAGCAGTATAATTACAGTAATTATGTGCATTCAGATTACATGGTAATAAAATTAGGATCAAATCAGTCCAAATTGAAATCAGATGAGTTAGGAGCAAAGTAATCAATGACAACATAAATAGAAAAGCCCAGAAGGAAACTTCAACATGCAGACTCGTCATCAGAATCGGGGAGAAAGAAGGGTGAGTTGTTTAGCTTCAGCTGAGCAGCCTATTTGGGTTCGGGGCTGGTTCGAGCCAGGATTTAAATCAGGCACAGGGAGCTGGGCTCGGTGGCTCAGCCTGTAATCCCTCGCCTTTGGGAGGCTGAGGTGAGTGGATTGCCTGCGCCCGCGGGTTCGAGACCCGCCTGGGCAGGCGACGCCTTATCTCTACAATAAATCAAAAAATCAGCCGGGCGTGGTAGCGCGCGCCTGTAATTCCGGCTACTCAGAAGGCTGAGGCAGAAGGATCGCCGGAGCCCAGCAGGTCAAGGCTGCGGTGGCCAGGAGCGGCTACTGCACTCCAGTCTGGGTGACAGAGTGAGACTCCAACTCAAAAAAAAAAAAAAAAAAAATCAGGCACAGGCTGAAGCGACGTCCTCTGGGTGAGCCGGGGTGGGGTTCCTGGCAGCCTTGCTGATCTGGAATCCTCAACCCCGTACCTCCTAAAGCCCCATGATAGCTGCCTTGGACACAGATCTTGCCACATTGTGATCATCTATCTGTGTTTGCTGAGGGCAGGAACGGACTCTGTCTCTCTTTGAATCGCCAACCCAGGGTTCAGTGCCTGGTGCATGTCGGACGGATCTTACTTGCCAAGGGGCACGTTCCCTTGGCAATGAATTCTGCCTTACAGGCTACATGTCTTCCAACTAGATGGGGACTTCTTCACTCACCATGTCTTGCACTCTGACTCCCTTCCCCCACAAAGAAGCCTGCGTAGAGTGGATGTCACTAGTGACTGAGAAAGCGGGTCAGGAGGGCAAGGGGTGAGCTCTGCGTTTGGTTCAGGGGTCCTCCCTGCTTGTGGCGGCTGATTCTTACCCCCTGGCTTAGTGCTGGGCAGAGACCAGGCTGTGGGTAGCCAAGGGCAACCTGTTCTCCGGGGAGGCCCGAAGCGGAGCATTCCAACACTCTCTGCTCCCCGGGCCCACAGCAGGAGGACTGGCGGGCAGGGGTGTTCGTGCATGAGACAGGGCACGGATCCCAAAAGGCGTCTCACACCCCCTCCGTCTCGCTATTCTGGCTCACATCAGCCCCCGGCAGGTCCAGCCAAGCCCCATGAGCTGGGGACAGAAAGCTGGGGGTGGACAATTTGGCCTGGCTTGCAGGAAGGGAGGCTGAAACTAGGACATTTGAAAAACGAGTTGCACTGGGTGAAACCGGACTGGGTGGCCACGTGCCCAGAGGCAGAGCACCTGCTGTCCCCGCATCCTGTCCTCATGCTCAGAGCCATTGTGGGCCGCACCAGGCCAGGTCTGGGACTGAGAGCAAGGCTGCCTCGGGTGGAGGCCTGGCAGAGGAACCTGCATTGTCATCTGCTGGCTGACCCTGTGGACGAGGGGTGGTCTGTGGCAGGGTGGGAGTAGCAACACAGGGTGGGACTGAGGTGGGAGAGCACTGGCGCCAGGGGCTTAGCCTGAGACTCCCCTGGGTACAGGTAGGGGTGAGGGAGGGCTTCCCGGGCTCTGACGCATTGACGTCATGGCCAGCCTCCTGCCAGGGTCCCATTTTTGCAGCAGGAGGAAAGGGAAATGTAAGTATTTTTTAGCATCCCTCTAAACTCAATTATTTAGCATTTCTGTAATTTAAAAAGTTGAACTCTGCCAGGCACAGTGGCTCACACCTGTAATCCCAGCACTTTGGGAGGTGGAGGTGAGAGGATTGCCTGAGCCCAGGGATTTGACACCAGCCTGGGCAACTTGGCAAGACCTTGTCTCTATAATAAATCAAAAAAATTAGTTGGGCATGGTGGCGCACCCTTGTGGTTTCAATACTCGGAAGGCTGAGGCAGCAGGATCACCTGAGCCCAGCAGGTCAAGGCTGTGGTGGCCGTGAACTGCCACTGCACTCCAGCCTGGGCAACACAGTGAGACTCCAACTCAAAAATAAAATTTAAAAAAAAGTTGAACCCTTATAGGCGGCAGAGAGGATGCAGTATGCATGTGTGTGCTGTGTGTCACACATGGAAAAGAGGGGTGCACTCATCATCGGAAAGGTCTGTGATGCCCTCTCTCACTGCCTTGCCAAGGGGGGCAGCAGGGGATGGTAGGAAGAGCACTGGCTTTGGAGGCAGAGAGGCTGGGGTTCAAATCTCTTCTAGCGGTGTGACTTTGGGGGAGTAGTTTACCCTGTCTGTGCCTCTGTTTCCTCATCTGTAACTTGGAAACAATCACACGCAGCGTTCCAGGTGGACATCAGCAGTGAGATAAAGAATGTTCCCACTTAGCACGCTGCAGGCACCTGGTAAACAGTAGCTGTCACTGTGACAGCCCCTTCAAAATAGCAGGCACTTGGTGGGGATGTGCCTTTGTGTTCTTGCCTTCATTTTTCAAATGCAGGAGTGGGCAGAGCCAGGAAGATGGATTAAGGCAGGGAAGAAAGAATGCCAGCCCTGCTGCCACCGGCTTGTAGGAATTAGAAAGAGTGCCTACTCCTTCCAGGGAGGAGAAAGGGGGTTTTCAGTACAGCAGCAAGCAGCAGGTTCCGGGCTCTGTGGGAAGGAACTGAGGAGAAACTGGAGGTGCTCTTTAAGCAAAACTCTGCAGGCTCAGAAATGAACTTTCTCTAGTTTCTGGGGAGAGAGGAAGAGGGTGAAGGTTCCGAGGGTAAAACCGCTTTGGCTTACTCGCAGGTGAGTGAAGCAGCCCTTGAAATGGAAGGCAGCCCTGGGCATCAGCAAAGTGCTGGCCACGAGCCAGTCTGCATAGGGACCAAGTGAGGGACACTGGGGAAATATAGGGACTTGTGAAGTCCCAGGATTTATATCCTTACTTATGTCATGCAAAAGCAGGATCAAAACAGTCTACCCTTCTGTGCATCCTTTTGCCAAAGGGTCAGAGAGGAGAAAAACGAAAACTGTAGAGGATGGTCGTGACCCAGGCAGATTTAGGGCCAGGAGACTGGGGTGGGAAACTGTTCTGCTACTTTTAGGCAGGTGACCGCGGATAGGTCACTCCAACTTCCTGTGCTTGGAACCTTCTGCTGGGAACCCCTGTGCCGCTGGATAGCTGTGGTGCTGTGCAAATGCCAGGGGAACCCTGGCAAAGACGGAGGCAGGGGAGGACCTCATTGGGGGAGTCTGTGGAAGGCTATGGGGCAGCCCTCAGTAAAGAGGAATTCAAGCGCAGCATGTCCTCTGCAGGAGGAAGGTTGGAGAGAGCTCTGAAAACCCCTCACCCTCAATGTATTTTGATGAGCAAGGAGGGCTCAGTGCTGTAACCTGAGCTTGTTGCAGAAGCAGCAGCCTGGACCACAGGGCCACCAGCTGTTAACTTGGAGGCCACAAGGAGGAAGCGTCTGGAGACTGGAAGGGCACTTGAGGTGCTAGGCGGGAGGAAGACAGCCGTGGTAGAGTGGAAGGCGGGTGCTGGGCCTCTTGCAACTGTCTGAAAAGAACAATGTCCAGGCCAAGGGTGGAGGCCCATTAGTAGGCCATTAAATAGAACTCGTAAAAAAAAAAATTGAAATAGACAGAGAGGAGGATAGGAAATACTCAGGTATATTGCCCACAGTCGGGGCAGGTCTTGTGACGACAGATAGGTCCAGTGTTTATGTGCATGAGTGTCTCAGAGAGGTTGAACACCCCAGTGTAGCATAATGCACAGGGCTGTGGGGACACCAGTTTGTCCCTGTATTGAGTCACTCCTTTTCTGTGACGAAGGGTCAGGCCTAGAGACAAAAGCCAGGCGTTAGTGTCTACCTCTGATGCCACTTTCTAATTTGTCAGTTCATGTAGCTACAGGAGTACAGGGACTCTACTCAAATGACACTTACCACATTAGGCTGAGACTTTAAAAACACCCTGGGGCCGGGCACAGTGGCTTAAGCCTGTAATACCAGCACTTTGGAAGGCCGAGGTGAGAGGATTTCCTGAACCCACAGTTTCAAGAACAGCCCGGGCAACTTGGTGAGACCTCGTGTCTACAGTAAATTTTTAAAAATTGCCAGGCATGATAGTGCATGCCTGTAGTTCCGGTTACTTGGAAGACTGAGGTGGAAAAATCACCTGAGCCCAGCAGGTCGACACTGGGGTGGCTGTGAGTGTGCCACTGCACTCCAGCCTGGGCAATGGAGTGAGACTCCAACTTGAGACAAAATAAATAAAACAAAAATACCCTGGAATCTTAAACTAACTTTATTTATAGCAGATTAGTTGTAAGTCATACATTTTTATATACATACATAATCAATATACACACCTATATTTGATATTAACGTATAATTTGCACCTCCACTGCTAAGAGTGCACCTCTCTCGAGAACTGCTGAGTGCTCACCACGTCTCATCTCCCGAGTCCTCCCAGCAAGCTTATGAGGGAGACACTGTTATTGTCCCATTTTACAGAAGGGGGAAGCAGGCTCAGAAAATGAGGTACTTACCCGAGGTCAGTAAGTGCCTCCCTGGACTTGGATGTGTGGCCCCAGAGCTTATGTTCTGAGCTGCTGGGCTGCCCAGACCCTGTGTGGGGAACCAAATCAGGTGTGGAGCTGGCTGTGGAGTTGAGTGGGAATACGGTACTTCAGAAGAAAGGTGGCAGAGCCAGAGTCCCAAGGGCTGTAGTATCTCACTCCCGTCTCAGAGGAAGGGAATGGTGCATTAACAAGGTATTTGTTCTTTTTGTTGTTGTTTTTTGGGTTTTTTTTTTTTTTTTTTTTTTTTTTTTTGCTATGACAACATTCTCTCCCTTCACTGACTGCTTAGAGTACCCACGTATATTAATACTGTGTTTTGTGGATTGCATATTGATATACTTTATAGAATTGATAAGACTTCTTTTCCTTCATAATCACTGCAGTGACTCCATGTGCAAAAAGGCTACCTTGTGGTATGGTAATAGAAATCAAAGTAGTGCTGACCATGTAGGGGAATGCTACGTTGTGCTCCTGAGCAGCTACTGACACCATGCTTAGGGACTATTTTGAACTACATGACAATGTTGGCAGGTACTAGCTGAGGATGGCTACTGATCTGGGGGTCAGAGTGGATCACAAGTCATACAAGCTCTAGATGTATGTTTTCACTTTTTAAAGCTAAAGGATGATGAACCCTCTGATTCCAGAATGGGATGTGTATGAACTAAAGAGCAAATACTTTACCAATATTTGCCAAGCCTTGTTCCTGGTACCCTCTCTGCATGGGCTATAGGAGGCAGAAGCTGGCATTTGCTGAGTAGAAGGCCATGGCCATGGCAAGAATATATACACATGATGTGCAGTGGGTGTCTGGATTCTATTTTTTTTTTTTTTTTGGGTCAGGGTCTCACTCTGTTGTCCAGGCTGGAGTGCACTGGTATAATCCCAGCTCATCTCAGTCTTGACCTCCTGAGCTCAAGTGATCCTTCTGATTCAGCCTCCCAAGTAACTGGGACCACAGGCACATACATCACACCCAGCTAATTTGGGCTCAAGCGATCCTCCTGCCTCGGCCTCCTGAAGTGTTGGGATTACAGGTCTGAGCCACCATGCCTGGCCTTGGATAATTTTTTTTTTTTTTTTTTTTGAGTTGGAGTCTCACTCTTGTTGCCCAGGCTAGAATGCAGTGGCACACTCATGGCTACCACAGCCTTGACCTGCTGGGCTTAGGTGATCCTTCCACCTCAGCCTTCCAAGTAGCTGGAACTACAGATGCACGCCACCACACCCAGCTAGTTTTTGTGATTTACTGTAGAGACGAGGTCTTACCAAGTTGGCCAGGCTGGTCTCAAACCCCTGGGCTCAGGCAATCCTCTCACCTCGACCTCCCAAAGCACTGAGATTACAGGCTGAGCCACCGCACCCTGCTGGATTCTTTTTATAACTTTTTTTTTTTGAGTTGGAGTCTCACTCTGTCACCCAGACTAGAGTGTAGTGGCATACTCATGGCCACTACAGCCTCAACCTGCTGGACTCAGGCAATCCTTCTGCCTCATTCTTCCAAGTAGCTGGAACCACTGGCAAATGCCACCATGCCTGGCTAATTTTTTAATTTATTGTCGAGATGAAGTCTTGCCAAGTTGCTCAGACTGGTCTCAAACCCCTGGACTCAGGCAATCCTCTCACCTCCGCCTCCCAAATTGCTGGGATTATAGGCGTGAGCCACCGCGCCCAGCTGATTCTTTTTATAACTTGAGCTTGATGGTTTATAAGGAAGCTTGCTCCTGTTTAAATAGAGCATAATAATGATTGAGATGGTGTGTGAGGTGAGCCACATCAGCAGAGGGGAGCTTAGAAAGGATAAAAGGTGCTGGTGGCTTACTTACCCCTTGCTCGTTGCCTCCTGTCCCCTCTGCCATGAGGCCTCCTTGGATAACCCCAGCCACGTGATGGCCTCTCTCTCGGAGTCCCCGTAGTCCCATGTCAGCAGCACACAGTGGAGCCTTACCCAAGAGTCGCCTGGTCCTGCGGGAGCTGCGCTCCTGTGTCTGCTCTCCAGCCGGACCCAGCACAGAACCTGGGGCTGCAGAAGCCTCATGGAAGTTTATGAGGAGGAGAGAGGTAGGAGAGAGAGAGGAGTGAGGGGTCCCACTCCTCATTCAGCAGGTGAGAGCCTTTGGGACACAGAAACTGAGTGACTTGTTTAAGCCCTGTGGGCGTCGGGTATAGAACTGGGAACAGAGCCCGTGTCTGGGGATTATCTTGGGGCCTCTTCTCTCCACGTGGCTCTGATTTCAGGCCCCTGTAGCCCTCTTGAGTCCTGCTGGGCCAGGTGGACCAGAAGACAGATCTTAACATCCACAGACTTGGACCCACCTGGCCAGCTGAGGCCGAGCTGCAGGCAGCTGCGGGGTTTCCCCAGCTACCACTTCCCCGAGCCCCGGGTCCCTGGGCCTAATGGTGCCAAAGGCAGAAGCCAGCTCCCCAGACTCCCCCGTCCTTCTCGTGACCAGCCCGCCCATCTGGAGGCGGCACACTGCCCAGGCTGGAGGCTTGAGCTCAACCACGAGGAGGCTGGAGTGCTGCCCTGGGCAGCATAAGTCAGGCATGGCAGGCAGGCAGCCCCTCCCGCCATCTCTCTCAGGGACATCACGTAGCTCACTCTGCTTCCTCCGTGCTTTGGTGGTAGTTTTCCCTCTCTGCACAGTGGGTTCTCTCTCCATCAATCTTTCTGTTTGCACGTAGCTTATCATGACCATACCCAATCGGTGGGCTCAGCTCAGCTCACCTCCCCATGGCTAAAGGCCTCTGTCTCAGGATCCCAATTCCTAACTCCAAGGAAGGAGATACCACCACCCCTCGCCGCTCCCAGCCGTGGCCAGTGATCAGACCCCAAGATGCCCAAAGCTACCTCTCTCCTGCCAGGGCGGGGAATGGGCTTAGCAGGGATGGAGTGGGGCAGGGGCAGCACTGGCTTTGGCATCGGAAGCCAACTTGGGTTTGAATCCTATTCTGCGGTTGACGGACTCTGCAAGCCTCTGAATGGAGATGCTGTGGTTAGGGGGCTCTGATCTCTGGGTGGCACTGGAGGGTTTGCTGTGATGTGTTTCACCCCTTGTCATGGGCCGGCACCGATCTCAGTGATGGAGGAAGCATCCCTGCCCTCTCTGGGAAGGTGTTCTCAGGGACATGAGCTTGGGCACACTGCCACGCCAGGCACGCGGACAGATGGCATTTCCTGGGTCGGGTGGAGGGAGGGGGCGTTTCCTGGAGGCAAGTGTGCCGTGAGCAGGCACAGCTGAGGTCCTGGGGTGTCCCCTGCCACCTAAACCTGCCTGACTGCCATAGAGTCCTACCTCGTGTGTGACCCGTACCAGTTGGGCCCTTTCTAACTGGAATAGTTGCTGCTTCTCCTAGGACAAAAACAGCCCTGGGCGTTTTTCCCCTGAAAGTTTGAGCTTCGTGTCTCAGGGAGGAAGGGAGCTCACAGATGGAACCAGAATGGCAGCCTGCCTGCTTCACAGGGTTGGTGACTCCAGCAAGGCCCGTATTCCCAAGGCCTAGCGCCAGATCCCTGCCTGCCCCCTTCTCTGGGGCAGGACAGGCACAGACACAGACTCCTACAGAGGGCACAGTAGGAAAGGAGTGGCAGACAGGCCTAGTCTTGGGTCCACGCTCTCAGCAGAACAAGCTGTGGGGAGCTGGGATCTCTGGGGCAAGGGAGCTTCTCCCCATGAGAGGCAGCGCCCTGTGACCTTGAGCACAAGGCTCCTGGGTGGGGGAACAGGTCCAGCGTATCACCTGTGGGTAGAGGAAACCATGATCCTTCCACCCGCCCGGTGGTTGTACGGCCTCGGACAAGTCGCCTGGCTTCTCTGGCAGGGCTGCTCACACGTGAAGAGCTGCAGCTCCTGTCTGTGTTGCCCAGCAGTGCCCTGGGCTGGTGAATGCCTGCTGTACCCAGCAACCTTGACCTCTACTTCTCCTCTTTGCAGCTGGAGGAGGCGGAGCGCTTTGCCTTGATGGTGATTGGCCTCGGGGAGGAAGCTGGGGAGTTCCTCCCCAAGGGCTACCTGGCACTGGGTCTCACCTACAGCCTGCAGGCCAGCGACGGTGAGTGCCAGGCCCCAGAAGGCCTCTGCTTGGGGATGGCTCAGCCCTCCTAACTGTCTCTGAGGTGTCTTATCCTACCAGTGCCCCCACCACCAGTGCCCCCGCATGTCCCCACCATGCAACTCCTCTGGGATAAACACATATGTTTAGGCATGCATGTACACATGTGCACTTGCCCCTTGGTCCCTTTTCTACTGTTTTCAGGCATCTTGCCCTGCCAGCGTCTCCCACACCTCCATGCCCCCGTAGACACCACGCACTCCTCTAGGATAGATGCCCATGTGTGCCACTTACACACGTGCACACATGCCCCTCAGTCCCTTTTCTGCTGTTTTGTTCAGACTGTCGCCACTCTCAGACATGCCCTCTTCTCTCCTCTTCGTGGACCCAGTTCTTCCCACCCCTCAAGGCCCAGCCCCAGCTCAACCCATGCTGAGCCTTCTGGGATCTTTTAAATCCCCTCCACACAAAGGGCTGCATACACAGCAGGTGCTTAATAACTACTTGTGCTTGGCTGATGGACTCCACTCCTTCCTGTTCCAAGCCCCGCATCCTGTCCCCAGCCCAGCCACGCTGTCTCCCTCTCATCCACTAGGCAGCCTCCCACTTTGTATTTTTGCAGCCTGAGGGACAGGGTGTGAGGGGCCCCCACCCAGAACAAACCTGGAATAGTAATCGGCCTGTGCCCACCTCCCCCGAGTGCCCGCCCCTGGGAGCAGGGCTGTGTGCAGGGAGACTGCTCCGGCCTCAGGCCCCTGCACAGCGTATCAGAGGAGGAAGCCATGTGAGAGAGCCCAGTGGGTTGCCATCTCCCGGCTCTTGAGTGGCGGCGGTCACAGTGTGTTCAGTGAGCCCTGCGTAGGGAACACCTGGGTTTCCACACTGGCCAGGTGAGGGAGTCATCAGTCCCTTTGTCAAAGTCACTGTAACCAAAACACCCTTCTTGTGCCTTTAACTCTTCACAAGCAGCAGTTGCTTTCCAAGCTTTCTAAGCTGGGAGCTCTGACCACTATTAATGTCCAGACCCTGGTGGTGGATTCTGACTTGGTCTGGAGTGGGGCCTGGACACAGTCATGTTAAAGCTTCCCAGGAGGTTCGGTATGCAACCAGGCTAAGAACAGCTGCCCTGCTGCTTTGTGGGGTGATTAGAAAGGCTCCTGGTTGGGATTCTAGAGCAAGTAGCCTCATGGGTAAGGGAGTCTGGAAAGGCTCGTATATAGCCAGGCAGAGGTGGTGACCTCTCTCTTGAGGCTTGGGCCTCCCGGGAGGGATGCCTGTTTCATGGAATGTTTCTCAGCATGGGCCTTTGAAAGGGTCAAGGTGGTTCAGGTGGTGGAAAAGGCAATGGAATAGAAGGAACTGGCATGCCATGGAACTTGCTGGAAGCCTGGGCCTGGGGACAGTCGTCCCTGGTTGCTGGAGTTTGAAGTTTTCCAGGCAGGACCCTGGTGGGGCTCCTCTCTGCAGAGCTGTGTGTCCTGGGGACAAGGGGAGCAGAGCTGGCACCCTTCAGTGACCCCTAATGGCTTGACTCTGTCCTGTCTCCTGCAGCTACCTTGAAGTCCAAGCAAGATGAGTTGCACCGGAAGGCACTGCAGACGCTGGAGAGGTGAGGAAATGCCCACCCATGACAGGGGCCCCTCTTGCCTTCCGTGGCACAAGGAGGGCACAGTGATAAGCGTTTCCTCCTCAGACCCTCTGAGGTGAACAGAGCAGGATTTTCTATCTCCATTTTGTGGGCGAGGACACTGCACACCGCAGGCAGGGACAGGCTTCTGGGATTGGGCAGGCAGCTGAGCCCAGCTCTCTGCTCCAGACCTTCAGTACTGGTGGAGCCCCAACTGCCATTAGGAGCCGGGGCTGTGGCAGGCTCCAGGGCTCAGCCCTGTCCTCCCCAGCTCAGGGCTCCAAATCGAAAATAGTCACCCATTGCCGTTGTGAGAATTACATGAGAGAAAGCAGGAAAAGCATCTCGCATCGGGTCCTACACGGAGCCGGGGCTCAAAAACGGTGGTTGCCTCCTTCCAGCCCCTCCCCAACCTCCTCCCCCACCACCCCAAGCCTAGGCTAGGGGGAGAGAGGCAGGGAAGCCCCTCCCTCAAAGGCCACCCTCCCTAGGGTCCCTCCTTGCTCAATCCCTTTTCTCCACCACAGACCCCCAGTTGGCACATCAGTCTCCCTCCTCCCTCTTTCTCTCCTCCCTTCTCCCTCTAGCTCGCGAGTGTGTCTCGTTCCCTCTGGAGCGCGGATGGGGCTGTGCTGCTGGGGAGGGCCCAGCCTGGACTCCTCGCGCCCACTTCACTGGGGCGTGTGGCACTCCAGCCCCCCTTGGGTCAAGTTGTTCCCCAGTCCAGGGAGGGAGGAGTTTCCAGTCCCGCCTGGCCCCCTCAGAGCTCCAGGAAGTGGGGGGCTTGGTAAGGAGCTTTTTTCTCCCTCCCTACTTGCTCTCCATTCCTGAGGCTTCTTGCCCAGAGGCCATTCCCTGGCCCTACGCCCTCAGGGAGGTGTTAGCTTCCATCCTGTGGTGGAGAGGGGCCAGTCTGCATGGGATATGTATGCACACCGTCTTCCCCCATCCTCTTGCCCCTTTTTCGGGGGTCCGCCACCTCAGTGCCACCCCCCCAGGTGGCCCCTGCTTCAGCTGTGCCAGCCCTCTCAGTCCCTGCTTTGGGCCACCTGTGACCTTCTGCCTGAGCCTTGGTCTCCCACTGGGTGTCCCTCTAAGGCAGGACCTGGCAGAATCCCCCAGCGTGTTGTCCCATAGTGCCCAGCACAGAAGGAACATGCTCCCAAGTCATGCACTGGTCACTCGGGCCTTGGAGACTGACTTGTCACTTCCTCTCCCCATACAGAGCCCAGCAGCTGGCACCTGGTGACCCCCAGGTCATCCTCTACGTCTCCCTGCAGCTGGCTCTCGTCCGACAGGTGGGTTGTCACAGTTCCTTAGCTGCCATTCGAATGGCTTTGTGCCCACCTCAGAGGAGCTTGGCGAGGGTGAAGTTAGATATTGTGGGCAATGCCCCAGCCCCTGGCAGGAGCAGGAAGGGATCATTCTCTGCCCTCACTCTTGCTAGAAACTTCCAGTCTCTTGAGAAGTTGATGAGTGACCACAACAGGTGTTTGTGTCCTCACCTCCCGCCAACCTTTCCCCAAAAATCTTGGGACACCTAGTGACTGGCACACGGAGCTAATGCTGAGTGAGCTTTCTTTTCTTTTCCTTTTTTTTTTGAGTTGGAATCTCACTCCGCCGCCCAGGCTCGAGTGCAGCAGCATGCTCCTGGCCACCCCAGCATCGACCTGCTGGGCTCCAGCCATCTCTCTGCCCCAGCCTTCCAAGTGCCCAGAACTACAGGCGCATGCTACCACGCCCAGCTAATTTTTTATTTATTGTAGACACGAGGTCTCTCCAAGTTGCCTAGGCTGGTCTCGAACCCGTGAGCTCACGTAATCCACTCAGCTCTGCCTCCCAAAGTGCTAGAATTACAGGCTGAGACACCAAGCCCGGCCTGGGTGGGCTTTCTCCTGCACCCTCATCTTTTCCTTGACCACACCATCAGGCCTTAGCCTCTGGGACCCCATGGAGTCCTCCTACCCACTAACCACCCTCTCCCCACTGGGACTATCCCCCATGAGTCTCCAAGTGGACCTGCCTTTTCCCCCAAGTAGGGCTGCTGGTGCCAAGAGAACTGTTGGTTTGTGTGGGGACTCCCTCCCAACCCCTCAGTCTTCATTGCTTTAACGGTGGCTCCTCAGCCTGCTGGCTGGTGCTCTGGGCACACGCATGGCCTCTGAAGTGGGACCTCTCGGGTGTCTTTGACCCAGTGGTACTGACGTCAACATCGCCTGGGGACTGCAGATAAGCCTTTGGCCCTGCAGTGCGGCTCTCCTCAAGCCCACGGGAGCCCACATGCTCACGGTCAGATGGAGGGTAGCCCTGGCTATTGGGGTGCTGCTGTGTCCCCCGCACTAACCTGGGGAATTCCTGCCTTCTGGGGAGGTAGGCCATGTGGCCCCATTCTGTACCTTAGGAAACTGAGGCTGAACCAGTATGGCTCTCAGTCGTCTGATCCACAGCCCACCTGCACCTGGGGAAGAAGAACCAGGTGTATGGCTCTAGGTATATGTGCCCCTGACCCCTTTGGAGATGGAGCCCCGCAAGCCTGCTCGGCGGCTGGTAGCTTGGTCTTGCTGGCCATTGTCATCTTAGTCCCGGGTCCCTCCTGCAGAGAATTCGGGAGCTGTCTGTCTCCTGCCACCTGGGTGGCTGGGCTCTTGGTTCTGCTGCCTGCCTCATCTACGCCTCCGTACTGGCCCCAGCGCCCACATCTGTCCTGACCTGACTTGTCACTCTTTTTCTGAGTCATTCTGTCTCCCTCTCCAGGTCCTTCGGTCACAGCCCTTTTCTCCCCTACGGCCCTGCTGTCGTTCCCGCTGTCGTTCGCGACTTCTCTCCCTTTCACCTATACCACCCCCCCCACCCCGTGATGCCCTCCCTCCTCCTTCACCTCCAGACTATGCCCCCATCCCAGCCCCTACTCCTTATGCCTGACCCAGGCCCTGAACCAGGCACTGGGTACCTACTTCTGTGCCTCTCTCCGGGAACCTCACTTCGCTCCTGGGAACACCAAGGGAAAGATACCTGAGAGCATTTTCTTTTAGCCTTCTGTAAAAGAACTGCTGCTTTTCTTGCCAAGCAAGTTAATGATCAAGCCTTGGGGATGCTTTTTTTTCTTTTTGAGTTGGAGTCTCACTGTGTCACCCAGGCTGGAGTGCAGTGGCACATTCACAGCCACTGCAACCTCGACCTGCTGGGCTCAGACGATCCTTCCGCCTCCGCCTTTCAAGTAGCTGGAACTACAGGCACGCATCACCATGCCCAGCTAACTTTTTAAAATTTATTATAGTGATGAGGTCTCGCCAAGTTGCCCAGGCTGGTCTTGAACCCATGGGCTCAGGCAGTCATCTCACCTTGGCCTCCCAAAGTGCTGGAATTATAGGCGTGATCCACCGCGCCTGGCCAAGGGGATGCATTTTTTAAAATCTGCTGGGTTATTCACCCGTCTCTGATGCATGGCTTCCCTTTTCCCAGAGAGATGACTGGGCTAGGCCAGGGGAGCCTGGTGCCCAGTCTCCTTGGAGATGACCTCAGGTCCTGGCAACCTCAGGGAGTTGAGGATATCCTGAATGGACTCTAGTGTCCTAGAGTTTCTGAGGCCCCTTGGCTGGACCATCCTGCCCAGAGCAGTGACAGCTTTGCATTTGGATATTTCCTCCAGGACAATGGGGCCTACCCCGGCAAAACCATCAGGGCTGGAGCACCCCCAGGGAGGCACAGGCAGGCCAAGCTGGTAGCCACAATCATCTTAGCTTCCTCCTCATCCTCTCCTTGACCTGTCCACCAAGTAAGGTCCCCCTGGGAGAACTCAGAGCCTGGCACTAGTACCCACAGGCTACACAGAAGCCAAGCTAGAGACCAGACCAGAGGCCAGGCAGACTGCGGACCCAGGGCCCCACAAGGAGCATGAGGCCTGATGTCTGAGGTTTGGTAAGGAGCAAGGCTGAAAAAAAAGAGACTCATCAGGGTCCAGAGGGGATGGAGCCGTGGCATGGATAGAGTCAGAGGAGCTCCCACAACTCCCAGGCCCGAGGCATGAGGGAACAGGTGCCCCAAGGCAAGGAGGAAGAATCTTGTCTTATCCATCGCTGCCTGAGCTTGGGGGCTTAAAATGCTTTCAAGTGGTTGTTACCCTGGTGCTCTGTGGGACATTTTTCTACAGTGTCTCATTCATATCGCCACTGAAGTAGGTCTGACCATTACCCTCGTTCCATAGCTCAGAGGGATGAGTCCTCTTTGCCCTCAGGTGCCAGCTAGGATGTGGCAGAACTAGGAGCAGGCCCAGACCTGGCCCCAGAGCCTTGAAGCAGGCAGGGGTATTTACCTGTCAGCCACACATCAGGTGGTCTTTCCCCATCACCGCATGTACAGGCTCCGAGGAGGGGGCCTCAGCCCTGGGTGTGTAGCTGGTGGAGTGTTTGTCCCAGGGCCAGGCCTGCAGCCTGTGGCACGTTTCTCTCCCAACCCTCACTCTTTCCATACCGGGTCACAGCCTTCAACCTTCCAAGGGCCCAATGACTGAGGAGAGGCCAGGGAGGAGATGCGCCATTTTGCAGGGTGCAGAGCCTCAAGCTGAGGGCGCTGCTCGATGAAGCCGCCGTGTGTGTGGGAGAGGAGCCACGTGCATCCTGGGGAACCAGGCCAGGTTGGAGACTCTAGGAATCAGGGGAAAAGGAGGAGATGGTTAGCTAGGCCCCACCACACCCTGCAACCCACAGCATGAAGAGAAACAGGTCTTGACCTGAGACAGGCTTGAAGGCCAGGACTCTTACTCACACAGCAGAGGCTTAGCAGCCTATGAGGCCCCACGGAGAAGTACTGG
This sequence comes from Cephalopachus bancanus, assembly GCA_027257055.1. Classification (NCBI taxonomy): domain Eukaryota; kingdom Metazoa; phylum Chordata; class Mammalia; order Primates; family Tarsiidae; genus Cephalopachus; species Cephalopachus bancanus. The sequence continues at coordinate 108,918 of JAPVLO010000823.1, forward strand.
CCTGGAGTCAAGACCCCCATCTGGGAGCGCCTGCTCTGCTGGGCTTCTCAGGGCGCAACTGTTTGAAAACATGGAAGGAACAGCATTTTCCTTCCCCTTTATGCAAGCTCTTGGAACCCTTCTGTGGTAAAGCATATGCCTGCTTTGCAGATAAGGAAACTGAATTCAGAGAGGTGGGAGCACCAGACAAAGGCTAGTGAGCAGCAGTGACTCTAGAACCCAGCTCTTGTGAATTCACAAATCCAGAACCCCCCCGGGCAGAACAAGCAGGATCTGTCCGTTCAGAAGGCCAGCAGCAGCCTGGTACTGCCAGGCGGGGCACGGCGCGGGGGTGCCAAGCAGGGTGCACAGGCCAAAGGCTCTGGGTATATGCGGTGGAAGGTGAGGTGACTACTTAAATGGACACAGAGGGCCTCTGGCAGGTCACACAGGACTGCGTAAGGAGCTACTGCAGTCATCAGGCCTGGCCAGCCTCTTTTGAAGAAGAGTGTTTACATTGATGACTGCTAGAATTCTTTTTACTCCTAAAGTGTGCAGAAACTTTTCCCAGATCCTGCTGGGGTGTGCAGGCCAGAGCACATGGTGTGGGGAGCTTTTCTCTCTGAGAGTAGTGACCTCCCGCTGAGTAAGCACCCACTGAGCAGTAGGTAGGTGGAGTTGCTAAGAGGGGGAACCAAAGGAGAGGAAAGGGCCATCAGTGTCTCTTGCATTCGAGGCAGCCTTGGGACCCCTCCTGGGGGGTGTTGTGCTAAGAATGGTCTTTTCAGGAAGGGGAGCTCCTTGAAACCTCCACATCCTCCCCTGACTCCAGGAATGGGTGGGGACACTTCCTGGCATGGTGGCAGGCAGCAGGCCAGTGTGTGGTCTCAGCCCTGAAACAGTCTCCTTGTAGGACACACTGGGGAGTTGATAGACCCGGTTACCCTGATACTACTTGCAGGTGGGGCCTTGGCCACAACTGCAAATTGCCAGTGCCCTCAGAGGCCAGATACGGTAGGGCGCCAGAGTCCCACCCTGCAAGGCTGGCAGGTGTTGGTGAGAGCAGTAGGAGGTGCCCTTCCCCGCTGCACCTGTCCCTCCTGGGCTCCCTGCTTGGGCTGACAGATCAGCCCGGGCCTCCAAGAAAGGAGGCAGCAAACCCAAGCTAGTGAAAGTCGGAATCCACAGTGGTCTCTGGTCTCCACCCATGGCCATGAACTCCACCACACAGAAGGAAAGCTTTCTAGAGGCCACAGACACGTCCAGACCCTCCAGGGGAGGCTCTCCTGACCCCATGTGATCTGGCCTCCTCCTCCCTGCTCGGTCTCACCTCTTTTGTGTAGAATCAGGCTTAATAATTATGTCTTGAATTGAAGGCAAACCCAAGATGAGAATCTGGGCAGGACCCTGCGGTGCATGTCAGAGGCCCGGTTCCCTGTCTTCCAGGCACCCACCTCTTCGTGCCTCCTGGCATGTGGGCAAGCTGCAACCTCTGCCTGGAGCACCTCCTTTTTGTCACCTCTTTCTTGAGGGCAGGACTCTCCTGACCTTGATAGCAGAGGTTCAGGAAAGCGTTTCTGCTCATGACTGCCTCTCTCTGCGACTCCTGTTTTTCCCCTTTGGGAAGTGCTTCCCAGCATCTGCCCCAGTCCTTCATGCTGCATGTCAACCTGCTCCCTTGTTCCTGAAGGGACAGCAGACCCCTCCTTGCCAGGCTGTCTGGGGATGTGTTTTCTTTTTCTTCTTCTTCTTTTTTTTTTTTGAGTCATTGTCTCACTCTGTTACCCAGTGGCATACTCATGGCCACCACAGCCTCAACCTGCTGGGCTCAGGCGATCCTTCTGCCTCAGCCTTCCAAGTAGCTGGAACCACAGGTGCACACCACCATGCCCGGCCAATTTTTTTGATTTAATGTAGAGCTCAGGTCTTGCTAAGCTGCCCAGGGTGATCTCGAACCCCTGGGCTTAGGCAATCCTCTCACCTCCACCTCCCAAATCGCTGGGATTACAGGTGTGAGCCACCATGCCCAGCTGGATGTGTTTTCCCACAGCAGCCTCCCCGCCCCAGCTGCCTGTGCCTCTCTTGAGTGGAACCTGGGCACCCTCACTGCCTGGCACCCGGCACCCAAGTCCCAGGGCAGCGTGTGCCCAGGGAAAGGCACTAAGCTGGCGGGTTCTTTCGGCAGATCTCCAGTGCCATGGAGCAGCTGCAGGAAGCCCTGAAAGTGTGCAGGGATGATGCCCACGCCCTCCACCTGCTGGCATTGCTCTTCTCTGCCCAGAAGCACCACCAGCACGCCCTGGACGTCGTCAACATGGCCATCACCGAGCACCCTGAGAACTTCAAGTGAGTGCCCTGGGGATATACTCCAAGTCGCGGGGAGGGTCGGCCACCACCACAGGTGTCCATGCACACCTGCCCTTCCATGTTACCAGCTGACACACAAAGCACCCACTATATGCACACACTCCTTGGTGGCGAGGGTCAGTGGACGGCCAGGTGTTCTGAGCCAGGAGGTGCCGGGTGGGGGCGCCTGTGCTGCTTCTTGCCTCCACAGGGTGGGGGCTTCGTGGACCCCAAGAGGGACCGTGCTTGAACACACGTGCATGGGCTGCTTCCACCCGCCCTGGGCTCAGCTTGAGCCTGAGGAGAACCCCAACTTGTGTGACTGAATCGTAGCCCCAAGGCAGCCAGCCAGGGAAGGGATTCTAACAAGGGTTGAACTGGCCGAGGCGAAGGGAGTCATCCCCCTACCTCCTGTTTGCCGGCAGTTGGGGACAAGGGTTATCTTCCTCCAGAGTGATCCTGTTCCTTCACGGCCCCCTTATCCTGCATCTGTCAGACGTCCCTCTTTCAGAGTTGCACTTGGCTCAGGTGGTGGTGGGTGGGGCAGGACTAGGCCTTCCACTCCCACCTATACACAGAGGACTTCTGCCACCCGCCAAGGACACTGGGAAGGAAGCCATGCTGTGCGACGGAGGCAAGAGAGTGCGCTGCTATGGGAGGAAACCGGGGGGTCATCTTTTATTTCAGACCTCCTCCACCCAGGGGCAGGTGATACTGGGAGAAACAGTCAAGCCAAAAGGCTAAGAATCCTCGGGTGAGGGAAGGGGCCGTTCGACTACCCTGGGCCTGAGTGTGTATCACAGAAGAAACAGGGAACCCCCTCAGCTCGACATCAGACTCATTTTGTCAGCTAGTCGTTTTCCCAAATGAAATTGAACGTGGAGACAGTACAAAGTGGGTGAGGGCAGCACTGTTCTGATGGAGCAGAGGAGGGGGTTTGCATCTGCCGTCTCGGGCCCCCTTTGGCCTGGCTCTAGCCAAGGAGTCCTTTCCTCTCCAGCACCTGGAGTCCCCCTGCCCAGCGTCTCTTCCCACCTCCTGAGCTGCTGCTTTCTGCCAGGCCAAAGCACCGCTCCTAGCCTGGTGTGGGAGGTCAACTCCCTTTTCTAAAATCCACAGCCCGAGCTATCTGAGGTGGAGGCAGGGAATGGGGTCTGTCCAGGGCGTGGGGTACACACTCCAGGTCCCGCTCAGCTTCCTAGACTCACCCTGGGATGCCTCCTGCCTCCCTTCGGCCTCCATCTTCTTGGGCTCTTGGCTGGGCTGGAAAGCCGTCCCCCCTGCCCTGTCCCCCACATGCCTTCCTCACCTGCTCCCCCCTCCCACCTGCACTCCAGTGCTGACTCCTTCACCAGGAGCTCTCCATTCACTGATGGTGCCTTGGGGGGGTGTTGCCTTGAGGTTGGTGACTCCCCCAGGAAGCCTATGGGTGGTCATTTGGGCTTCCAAGAACCCCTGGACCTGAACTGTGACATTTTGTGCATGCGTGTATCCATGGAGACGGCGTTCAGCAGATTCTCCGAGGGGGCCTGAGCCCCCAAAAGGTCAAAGATCTTCGTGCAGATTGTGCTGTTCATCTGTGGGCAGGAGGATGGCTGTGCCCTGTCTCAGATCTTCCCCGGGCTATCTGTTCCCTGTCACTGTAGAGCATTGTGTGTGGAGTGTGGGGAATTCTGCATGTCCCATCCCACTTTTCCAAGTCTGCCCCTCCAGGAGCCAGAGGGGTAGGGGAAGCAGCAGCAGGTTGTCTGTGCTTGCTCAGCCACCTTAGCCCCTCACCTCCAGGACCAGAGTCCTGGCCTCTGCTGTGATCTGAGCTGGCCCCAGAAGGCTGCACAACCAAGTGGAAAAAATACAGGGCTCTAGCCCAGAGCCGTGGGAGAAAAAAGCTGTTGTTTTAAGCGCTAGTGTTCTCTCTCGCTCTCGCTCTCTCTCCCCCCTGCCCTGACTCTCTCCCTTTCCCTCTCCATCTGTCCCTATCTCTCTCCTTTTCTCTCTCTCTCTCTCTCTTGCTCTCTCACTCTCACTCTCTTGCTCTTTCTCCCCCTTCTCTCTCTGTCTCCCTTTCTCTCTCTCTCTCTCCATGTATATAGATATAGCTAGGGTAGGGGGCTGGGGAATCCCTCTACCACCCAGCTCTGGCAGTATGACCACTATCTCTTTGCAAATAAGCCAATACTGTTCCCCACAGATGAAATCTCAGAGAACAGAAACCCATGGATTAGCAGGAAATGTCATTGAGTCCATTACGGGTCAGGGATTGCTGAAAAATGTCATTGCTCTTCGATTGACACTGCGCCCTGCTTTCCAGCTGCTCCCTGCATTGGGGACAAGCCGTGTGTGGCTCCAGCTGTTGCCAAGGCAGTTCATTAAACAACCGGTCCAGTAAATAGCTGCAGCAAAACAACAAAAGCCAAACCCCCTTCACCCTGACCTCGTTGTCCCCAGCAAGGTCTGTATCCTAGGGGACACTTAAAGGCACCTCACAGAGGGTTGTCCCAGAGACTAAGGCCTGTTCGAAGTGTTTCCTTTCTAAAGAAGCCATCAGGGCATGGGATCCCAGGGCCGCCTCCCTGACAGAAGAAACTGGTGGGCACCGTTGGGTGTAGGCTTTGTCTGTGTCACTGCTCTGGGGAGGCCTGCCACAGGGGAGGTGGCCAGTGGGTGGATGGACCCCGTGTGAGCTGGTCCTTGTGTGAGAGCCACAAGGAGTTCCCTGATGTGTGCCACCTACAACAACTTGCTCTCTTCTCCTTGCCTCAGTTTCCTCTTCTGCCAGGAGACTGACAACATCTACCCCATCTTTCTCTGCTCGCAGCATCCGTTATGAGACTCAGACAAGAGAGAGTCATGCAGCCCATGGACAGCCATATGTGAGGTGGCAGCATGGAGGGGAAGCAGAGGCTGCTGCAGATGGCAGCAGGCTATAACCTGGGCCCCAGAGCAGCAGTCCAGGAGGTGGAGGAGGGAGGCTGAGGCCAGGCCCTGACAGAGGCAGGACAGGATGCTCTGGGAGGTTTTGAAGTCCCTTGTCCGCACAAGAGGTCACCCTTCCCGTACGAAGCCTCTAGACTCCCCGAGAAAAATCCAGCTTTTGCAGAGTTGAACTTTTAAAAAAACCTTCTGAATTCAGGGATTACAAAGCAAAGGGAAGAGGATCTTGATTTCCATGCTGTGGGCTGACCTTCAGTTCGTGGAGCTCGGGTTTAAAGAGGCAGAAACGTGATGAGGCAGAGGCGGATGGCCCTTGCAGGGACAGTGTGAACCTCGCACAGTGGGAACCAGACACCCCAAGCAGCTTCTTGAAATCCTGTGGGCTTCTGACTAAGCCCTGGACACATGTGCTGGCCGGGCTGTCCCAGGCCAGATGACCAGACAGCCAGGCCTGCAGGGGGAACAGCAGCTCCTTGCCTGGGCCAAGCCGCGGCATGTGAGAGTCCCGTGCAAGCTTGGAGTGGCTTTTATGGTCCTTTCTTCTCATTTTGGGCATGGGAGGCAGCTGGGAGGCAGCTGGGAGGCCTGGCCAGGGAGGGGCGGGAATACAGGGTCAAGGGGAACAGGCCACTGATAAGCGTCCTTCCTGAAGCCACAGGCTCCACGGGGCCATGGTTTTAGGTAACAAATTCCTTGGGCTTTAGTCAGGCTGCTTGTAGTGAAGATCACCATAGTAACCAAACAAAGTTCCTAGGCTAATGATGGGAGCTTTCCAATAACCGGCCTGTCAGTCACCGTTCCCGCCCTGGGCCTGGCAGTCGGCCAGACTGGTTTTGAAAGCCCAGGCCGTGCATAGGTCGGCAGAGAAGCAAATGATTTCCCCTTCCCCTCTCCACAGTGGGCAAGGCCACCGCCTCCCACCCCCTGGGCCCCCCCGTCCATCAGGGTAGGCCCTCTTGGGAGTTTCTGCTGGCCCAGCATTGGTCCTGGGGGACTTAGAAAGTTCTCGTGGGGGGTTTGTTGGAGTCCCTCCCTGGCCAAGGAACAATATGGCCCTCTCGACAAGCCAGAGCACGCATGAGTAAACAAATGGAACTGTGCGGGGCCGTCTGCCCCAGGAAACCTGGACTGTTTTGGAAAATGTTTGTGCTGATAACTAGGCGTTAGCTGGGACCATACCTTGGCCGAATCCAACTGGAGCCAAAGTTGTGCCTCAAGGGCACCTCTGTGATCTACCTGGCCTGCCTCACCTTTTTTTTCAGGTTGCATGTGTGACATATTTCTAGTGGTGCCCAGCACTGAGCAGAAGGGGTCAGAGTCCCCGGGCTTCTGTGAATATTTCTGACTTCAACTCAGTGTGTTCATTTGCTTGTTCTTATTAAGGACTTGTGGTACATCAAAAGGATGCCTAGAATACCAACCCCCCAGCGAGGGGGGTTGGAATCAAAGGTATTAACACAAACATAGTTTATCACTCTGCTGGGTTCATTAAACACATTTGGCTGCCACAGCCCCTGAGGAGGACACCAGCCATGGGGGGGAGGTGAGCTCCCAGGCCATGTGGCCAAGGGAAGTGTTAAGCCTGTCATAATCGCTGGCCGCTTTGGGTATGTCCCTAAAGGTCAGTTCCTCATCAGCTAAGCTGGGTTGACAGTCAGCATTTCCCTTCATTGCCTGTCCAGTGAGAAGCTCTGTGATCTCGCTCTGGGCAACATGTAGAGGTTGTGAGGTGTGGTCTTCAGTCTCCAGTTAGTGGTCTGCTTGCATTCACATTGTGGGGTCATGGGTTTGGGGAAGAGAGGAAGGAAAGGAAGGAGCCCAGGTATTTGTGAGTTTTTCCAAAAGGAATTCTTCATTTGTCTTCAGAGGTGGTCTTCGACCTTTGCTTCTTTCTTTTTTTTTTTTTGAGTTGGAGTCTCACTCTGTCACCCAGACTGGAATGCAGTGGCCACTCCCGGCCACCGCAGCCTTGACCTGCTGGGCGATCCTTCCGCCTCAACCTTCCAAGTAGCTGGAACTATAGGCATGAGCTACCACGCCCGGCTTATTTTTGACATTGTAGAGAAGAGGTCTCGCCAAGTTGCCCAGGCGGGTCTCAAACCCGCGGGCTCAGGCAATCCACTCACCTCAGCCTCCCAAAGCACTGGGATTACAGGCTGAGCCACCGAGCCCTGCAGACCCTTGCTTGTTGATACGCATTGGGTGATTTCCCTGCTTAAACGACCACGGAGGCTGGAGGCACTGTAGCCTGGAGCACATGGGTTGGTCTCTGTAGAGGGTTGGTCCAGCCCAGAGAAAAAGTCCTTCTAGAAGCCTCTGGGAGGAGGCCCAGGCCCAGGAAGCAGGCCTCCCCTCTGTAGTGAGAGGTCTTCAGATCCCTGAGGGTCTGCACACTCACTGGTGGAGAGGCCTAGGCGTTTGCTTCTTGTGTCTCACACCGGGCTGGGACCTACCTTTGTTCTTCTACCTAAGGGCCTTCTTCCAACCCAGTTAAGAGAAGGCTCTGTGCCACTTACATTTAAGTCTTTCAAGGTCATGAATTCATGTCTGGAGAGTCCAGGTAACTGGAGGTGGCTGTATAGTGAGGTAAGCCAAGGCTGAAGTTGTGTCAGTCATCAGTGCCCAGAACACAGATAAGAGGGCCTTGCCCCACAGAAGCCAGCCAAGGGCATGCCTGTGGGTACAAATGAGCCTGTGACTGCAGGCAGCTGGGGGGACGGGGCGAGGGCAACGACTATTCACCATGTGGAGCGGATCTTCGGAGTAAGGGAGAGCTCACTCCAGGAAGCAGGAGCTTTCTGGCTGTTGATTTTTAAAGCTTTAAAGTCAAATGACATTCAATGAATCCATTAAGAGGTGGAAGATCCCCATGAACTTGAATCCCAGCACTTGGGGAGGCCGAGGCAAGGCGGGAGGATTACTTGAGCTCAAGAGTTTGAGACCAGCCTGGGCAAAATAGTGAGACCTCTCTACGAAAAGTTATCTGGGCGTGCTGGTGCGTGCATATTTGTAGCCCCAACTATTCAGGAGGCGAAGCAGAAGGATTGCCTGAGCCCAGGAAGTTGAGGCTGCAGTGACCCATGATCATGCCACTGCACTCCAGCCTGGACAACAGGGTGAGACCCTAAGTCAAAAAAAAAAAAAAAAAAAAAAAGGTGAGAGGACATGTGTCAATGTAATCCTCCAGACCCAAGGAAAAAGAACTGGGTTAGGAGGAGCTGCCCCAAAGGGTATCTTCCATGTTGGGATTAGTCTCTGGGAAGGTAATAAAACTGAGACTGACTGTGGTCTCCTCTTTTGAGGGAGGCCATTCCTGTCCGAGTCTCTTTAAAAATCACATCCTCACAGAGCATATGTGAATTTCATTAGCTAATTGCCCTGGTGGAGTCTTTTCCAGAGCTACAGAATTTGGAGTCTGGGAGACCTGTGTAGCTCAGGTCAAGGTTAGGGTGATTACTTCTGGATGGGGTGAGTGGCCAACCGGCTTCTGCTCAGAGAGGCCGCTCCTCCCAGACTCCCTGCTGTGGAAGTGTGCTGGTTCAGGCTGATCTCCCCACCCCACACACTCCCACCTACTCCGGGCCTTTGTCCCTGCTCTCCCAGCCCTGCAGGGCACTCACCTGAACTCCTTGACATCCAAATGCTACTAGTCCTCCCCATGTCTACTTTGTACTTTGCCCTTAAAATCCCTGCATTTCAAAGCTGAACCTCTCCATTGACAGCCTGATTCTTTTATTTTGTGGTTTCCTAATTGCCTTGGAGATATTATTGTTTGAGTTTGGAAACCCCTCTGGGGCAGAGACTGGCCTCTCTTCAGCCTGATAGGGAGCCCCCCCCACACTGGGTACCCATGCCAGTGGACGTGCAGAATGTGGGAGCTGTTTTGTTCTCTGGAAGGAAGGGAACACTTAGACATCTCACAGTCATGGAGGGCTCTTACCTTCCTCGCCCTGTGTTGTTGTTTTGGTGTGATTTGTTTTATTTTCTGGTCTTTACCACACTCCTATTTTATTTTATTTTATTTATTTATTTTATTTATTTATTTATTTTTGAGTTGGAGTCTCACTCTGTCGCCCAGACTGGAGTGCAGTGGCATGCTCCTGGGCACCGCAACCTCGACCTGCTGGGCTCTGGCGATCCTTCCGCCTCAGCCTTCCGAGTAGCTGGAACTACAGGTGCGTGCTACCACACCCGGCTCATTTTGATTTATTGTAGAGATGACGTCTCGTTGACCGTTGACCAGGCAGGTCTCGAACCCGGCAATCCACTCACCTCAGCCTCCCAAAGGCGCACACTCCTATTTTAAAGTTGAAGGAAGTTAGATGATATCTCAAGCCGATAATCCCAGCATTTTGAGAGCCTTACCTGAGTCCAGGGTTCAAGACCATCATCGGCAACTTGGCGAGACCTCGTCTCTACAATAAATCAAAAAATTAGCGGGACATGGTGGCACACTCCTGTAAGTTCCAGCTACTTGGAAGGCTCAGGCGGAAGTATTGCCTGAGCCCAGCAGGTCGAGGCTGTGGTGGCCGTGAGCCTGGGCAACAAAGTGAGACTTCAACAACGACAAAAAAGGTCAAGTCGCTGAGGTGTGGCAGAGCAGGGGCCAGAACCCATGTCAGCTGATCGGCAGGACAACCCCAGGGTGCTTGAGCCCCAAGAGTTTCAATAATAATAACAGCAGCTGTGCACCCCGCACCCCTCTGCTGGGCACTGTTCCCTCTCACCAATCCTAGGAGGGATTCATTCCCATTTTACAGATGAGGAAAGGCACTGAAGAGCTAAGCAGGCACCTACATCTCCTAGGGTCTAGGTAAATAAAAATGAGAGGTAGGGTGACATGCACTGAACCCTTTATGAAGTGCCAGCCCCAGCTGAGCCATTGTTTTCACACAGCAATCCTCAAGGCAAATAGACACTGACATTCCCATTTTACAGATAAGAAACTGAGGCTCTGAGCAGTTAAAGTGACATGCCCAAGCTCACACGGCTACAAGAAAGGACACTTGGGTCATCAAACCTGGACTCTGCTAGTCACCACTGAGTCTGACTCTGTGCGGCCTGGAGGGGCCCCATTTCCTGCCCATCCCATGCTGGGTGCAGCAGGCTCTGGCTGAGGAGTTAGACTTTCCAGAGGCGTGGCCGCCTGACTCAGAGACTAGCCTGCTTTTTCACTCAATTATGTGTTTTCTGTAAAAATAGAACTCTTCATTAAAACAGCCCTGCACAGCCATCAGTGGGAATTACTAATTACTGTCCTTCAAAGAGAGAACGCCCCCCTCCACCATACCTGCGGCCATCTCCCACCCTTCCATGGAAGGCGCTCAGGAGGGCGAGGAGCCATCGGGATCAGCAGGGGCTGCCAGGGCTGGGTGGGCCAGCACACAGGGGACTAGTAGGATCAGGAAGAATGGAGAGTTCCAGAGGACGCTCTGCAGCTTCATGGCCTTGAGGATGCTGGGATCCTGGGAACACCCACAGCTGTCCAGGCCTTGGTGAGTCCTTGTGACTCAACTCCCCTCTTTGTTCTTCAGCAAAGATGTGTTGAGTGATCATCCTAGGGCAGGCACTGGGCATACAGAGATAAAGGAGGCCTGGACCCTGACCAGAGGAAGGCAGAATCTCAAAGGAAGACAGGCTTGAGAACAGCAAAACTGTCTGAGAGAATGGCAACTCATCTTTCTTGAGGGGTCACTGTGTGCCAGGCACAGGCTCCGTGTCCCTTTGTCCTCCCACCAGTCTTCCTGGGCAATACTAGGACTGTCCTGCTTTGCAGATGAATAGGCAGGATCAGAGAGGTTAAGGCACATCTAGTGAGCAGCAGAACCTGGTAGTATACCTGCTTTATCTGATGCCAAAGGCTGTGTTTCAACACGGGTTCTCCCTTTTGACAGGGAGTGAGCCAGGGGCCAGAGGTGGCTCCCTTGGGTACACACAGCGTTTAAATGTCCATGGCAGGTGCTGCGTCCAGGAACACAGAAGTAAAAATGTGAATCCATCGAGCTTGCTCCCCGTGTGACTTGTGTCTTCCCTGCAGCTCCGCTCTGCCTATATCCCCCACCAGCGAGGGGACACAGTTGGGAGGAGCGGAGTATGGGAGCCCCCAGGTAAGGGAATGCACATGATGACCTCTGACCCCGGGACAGTGCTGGTTTAGTTAGAGGCATCACAAAAATATCCCCTGTGTATGAAATAATTCTTTTTTGAGCAAAAAGTTTTTGGAAAAGCCATACTCACTGAGGTCTGAGGGGGCGCGCGATAAGATCTTTTCTCTTTATAGCAGTGAGAAGAAAAATTGTTTGTCTTTGCCTACAGTGGGAACAACTCCAAGTCTTAATCCTTTTGAGGAATAATTAGCAGTCTGAGCCTGCCCAGGATTTCAGGCCAGGCTCGGCCGGGAAGAAAGGGAGAGAGAAGAGGCAGAAGCCAGCATCCTCCTGGGAGCCTCTGTCATCAGCCCCAGGCTGGAACAGTTGGGGAGACAGCAAAGCTGGTGGCCCGTGGCACAGCCATTATATAGCAGGGAACAGAGTTGCCAACCTCACCGGTTTCTATCTTCCTCCACAGGAGCAGGGCTGGCCCAGACAGACCCCATGAGCTGAGATGTCTCATGATTCTGCAGGGGGTGGTTCTGTCAAGTCAGCTGAACTCCTGTCTGTGCCCCTGGGTGCTGGGTCTTGGGATTGGGTGATGCAGGAGGTGGCACATCTCTGCCCTTGACCAGAACGGCTGCCAAAGGCTCTGGCAGCATCCTCAGGAGAGTGTGCATGCTTAGAGGGGGGGCTTCTCTCCACAATGGGGCTCCCTACCAGGACCAGGGCACACGTGTAGGTCCTGATGGTAAGGAGTGTAACTGACCAGGCCGGGAGGCTCGGGCTTTCTGGGGACCTCCAGAGGCACCTGGCCCGGACGCCTGCCTCTCGGGGTCTAGCAGGCCTGCGCTTGCAGGGCAGAAGCCCCTTCCCCATGTGCTGGAGAGCTGGCCGCATCTGCTGCCCATGGTCATCACAACGCAACCTGGCAGGCATCTCATGGGGCAGGTGACTTCACTCCTATTTTCAGGTGTGGAACCTGCGGCATGCTCAGCTGGGTGACAACCCAGCCGGGACTTCGACTCCGGTTTCTGACTCCTGGGCCAGTGTTTGTACACTCTGAGTGACATCGCCACGCAGGGTTTGAGGACAGTGCTGTGGCCATTGCTCCCCTGGAATGGCTCTTGTCAGAGTGCCCGGAAAATGAAAGGCTGCTAGATTCTAGCATTCAGGCATTCCTGCCCTAGAGACGCTTGTCAGTTATACTTTGGTTTTGCCTGGTGACTGTCCCCTGGGATACGAGCCCCCCAGGTGGAAGGAGTCAGACCTGTATGCGTTACCCGAGTCCACCGTCCTGCCCCAGGTCCTGCTGTCAATGTGGAGTAGAACTTTGCACCTGTACGGTTTGAAATGGTATTGGCTGGCACTTTGCTTGTCAGCTGTGTGAGTCCGGTGTACATCACAGCTCTGAGGGATCAAGTGACAGACTTGAGGACTAAGCAGACGCCGAGTGCTCAGCACTGTGCCAGGCACCCAGGACGGGAGGTGGGGCCCTGTCCTGTGGGTACTTGCTGTCCAGACGGGGATGCACGATGGGGCACAGGAAAAGATAAATGGTGGCTTGACCATCTGTAGGCAGGACTGGCCGCCGACTGTTTCTAGAATGCCTGACTTTTAAAAGCGCCTGATGAGTTTATCTTTATCATTAAGCTCTTAAGCCTGGCTGGCAAAAAAGAGTCCATAAATAAAGTAGGGAAGGGGAGAATGCCTTCCTTCCACACTTCTGGGTTCCTCGGCTGGGCTGCAGATTAAATGGACATAAAACAAACGAACAGGAGGAAAACCATATTTAACCATACCTGTGCATGGGAGTCCCACAAAATGAGATTCCAAGAAGGACCAGATGACTGGAGCTTAATGACTTCCTGAGCTATGGGAAGGAGTGGGGATTCGGGCTGCGGGGCTGTGGGTGGGGGGCGGTTGGTGGCAAGGGAGACAGGTTGTGGGAGGGCAAGCTAGCAAGCGGCAGAAATGTATGGTGAATAAAGGTCGCCTTGCTATGCAGATAGAAGTGGCTCCGGTGAGGAAAGCTGGCAGGAGCAGCCCTCTTCCTGTTAGAGACCTTTTTACTCATGTAGATTTCTCTTAGAAATGGATCTTTCTTTTACAAAAGGGCAGCTTTTCAGAGCTACTCCTGTGCCTGCAGTTTCTCGGAATAACCAGCTCAAAATATGCCAAAGTATATTTTGGGTTGGCATATTCTGGTTTCCTGCAGTCATATATTTTGGGGTGGCATGTCCTGAGCCCCAAATATATATATATATATGTGTGTAAAATGAAATTAAGTGTGAACTGAACACAGCGCCAGACGTTCAGAGACGGACAGGGTGGTCATGTAGGGACTTTTTGGAGGAGAACCGGAGCTATGGGATTGAAACCGTTTGGGGGTTCTTTTGGGGGGGTTGAGCTGGAGTCTCACTGTCCCCCAGGTTGGAGTGCAGTAGCATACTCACTGCTATAGCATCCTTGACCTGCTGGACTCAGGCAATTCTTCCAGCTCAGCCTCTTGAGTAGCTGGGACTATAGGCGCACACCACCACACCCGGCCAATTTTTTTGATTTATTGTAGAGATGAGGTCTCACCAAGTTACCCAGGCTGGTCCCGAACCCCTGGACTCAGTCAGTTCTCTTGCCTCCGCCTCCCAGAATGCTGGGATTACAGACGTGAGCTACTGCAACCGTCGGAAATAGTTTTTTTTTTTTAAGCATCAGAATCCTTTAATCAAGTGATGTTTTAGGCAGGTGAGCAAAGTGAGAGGAGCCCAAGCTTGCCTACTCTGTCCTGGGGAGCAGTATCCTCTCCCAGGAAGCACAGCATTCTGATGGGGCTTTGGCCTCAGCTCTGTCTCCCCCTGGTTGTGAGGGACCCAAAATATCGCCCACCAGCCATGACGGCACTCCAGGACTCCCTGAGGCTTTCTGAAGAACTGGGCCAAGAGCGTGTGGGTGGGGGGACAGCAGCCACCCATTCCCGTGGGTGGGATGGGAGGAGGGGCATGCTTCTTAGAAGAGCCGCTGAGTTGTGCCCTCAGAGGGAGTGGAGTTGCTTGCTAATCCCTGTTGCAAGCAGGAGAGAGTTTAGCAGTGAATTAGAGGCAAGCCAGCGGGGCTGCCGATAACCACATCCTGACATAGTGAAGGCAGTCCTAAGGGCGGGTACGTGCAGCCCCCAAGGGCACACACAGAGAAAGTCAGAGGGTGACATCTGGCGAGGAGCTGGCCGGATATTGGAGGGGGAAGGGCAAGTCTCCAAAGCACAGCCGAGTCTAGGAGCCTGTCCCAAGGTCCAGGGAGCTGCTAATACCCATGTGATCAGCGCACAAGCATCCAAGGTCACAGGGAGGGTGGCAGGAATGGAGAGGCGTTTGGGCTGAAGGCGTGGACAGTCAGGCTGGGCGCTTTGTGGAGGAAGATCCCGCTGGCAGCTGCACTGCCAGACCCAGGAAATCTCAGCAGCTCATCTGGAACCTTCCAGGATCCGGGAGTGAAGGATCCGGCCCGAGAGTTTCTGGAGCTGTTGGAGCACTTGCCCCAGCCCAGAAAGGAAGTGGTCAGGTCGAGAAATTCCGCTCCAGCCACTCATGCTGATGGAATGTCAGCAGCCGCGAAGACACAGCCTGCGTTGGTCGAAGTGACTGCGGTGCCAGCTCAGCTTTCGGCCACTTGTGTTCCAGGCACATGGTGTGGTCGGGCCTGCCCTGGATCCATCCTGGCCCTTGGGGATGCAGGGAGCAAGAAAGGGGCTCTGGCAGCGACAAAAGAAGTCTGCCAAGAGCCTGGGACCACTGCAGAGCTGGCCTGCCCAGGGAGCTGTCCCGGGGACCAGCCAGCCCAGGGGACTCTCGTGGCTTGAGGGGTGGGACTTCCCACTTCTGCTCGAACCAGCGGCTCCCTCCACACCCCAGACTTCACCTCTCTCCCCCACTCCCCGCCAAATCCCACCCCACTCTGCTTTTCATCAAACACCGGCTCTAGTGAGACCCCGTCTCTCTTCTAATGCAGCACCTGGTTCCCTGGGCAATGTGTCATTGACAGGTCTCTAATTGTTACCTTGAAGGCACACTTTGTGTTTTCTCCTTTATCTTCCCAAAGCGGAGGCTCTTAATAGTAGAGTGTTGAACCTTTTGCAAATCTGGGGAAGGAGAATACAGGTGGCAGGACCTGTTCTCCCCAGCAGCTGCCTACAGAGGTTGTTTCTGCTTAGGGGTGTGCCCAGGCCTGTGCAGTCCATGCTGGGGGACCCTGGCTTCTGTACTTGGGACCTGATAGGCCAGCTGAGTGGTCATTAGTTATGTTCCAAGAAGGGTTCAGGATGTCCTAAGAGTTGGGAGAGGTGGGATTTAAAGCCAGGCTTGGGGTGGATGAAAATGGACCAGAGGGGCCATGTCAGGGGGGCAGCCTATGTGCAGGGGCAGGAAAGGCATTTTTGAGGAAAAGTGAAGAAGAAAAATAATACTTGTCCGACCTGGATACGATGGCATGCACCTGTAGTCCCAGCTACTTGGGAGGCTAAGGCAGGAGTATTGCTTGAGCCCAGGAGTTTGTGACCAGCCTGGGCAACATAGCAAGACCCCGTCTCTAAAAATAATAGCCCAGTGCAATGGCTCATGCCTGTAATCCCAATATCTAAGGAGGCAGAGGCAAGACGATTGCCTGAGTCCAAGGGTTCTCTCTACAATAAAAAAAAAAATAATTTTTTTTTTGAGTTGGAGTCTCACTCCATCACCCAGACTGGAGTGCAGTGGCATGCTCCCGGCCACTACAGCCTCGACCTGCTGGGCTCTGGCAATCCTTCCGCCTCAGCCTTCCAAGTAGCTGGAACTACAGGCGCATGCTATCATACCCGGCTAATTTTTGATTTATTGTAGAGATGAGGTCTCGCCAAGTTGCCCAGGTGGGTCTCGAACTCACGGGTTCAGGCAATCCACTTACCTCAGCCTCCCAAAGCACTGGGTTTACAGGCTGAGCCACAGAGCCCAGCCCTAAAATAAATTTTTAAAAAACTTAGCCGGGTTTGGTGGCACATGTCTGTAGCTCCAGCTCCTTGGAAGGCTGACGCGAAAGGATCACCTGAGCCCAGTAGGTCAAGGCTGCAGTAGCCATGACCGTGGCACTGCACTCCAGCCTGGGTGTCAGAGTGAGACTTCAACTCAACAATAAACAAAAAAACTATGACTTGCAGTCTTTTTATCTTTTTTTTTAAGTCAGAGTCTTACTCTGTAGCCCAAACTTGAGTGCAGTGGCACATTCAAGGCTGCTGCAGCCTCTACCTGCTGGGCTCAGGCGATCCGTCCACCTCAGCCTTCCAAGTAGCTGGAACTACAAGCATGTGCCTGGCAAATTTTTTGATATATTGTAGAGACAAGGTCTCGCCAAGCTGCCCAGGCTGTTCTTGAACCTGTGGGCTCAGGCAGTCCTCTTGCCTCTGCCTCCCAAAGTGCTAGAATTATAGGCATGAGCCACTGCACCTAGCTGCCTTTTTATCTTAAAAATAATGAGACCAGGCTCAGTGGTTCAGCCTATAGACTCCAACTCTAAACATAAATAAATAAATAAAAATAATGATAATAATAGTACTTGTTCAGATCTCAGACCGCGTCTTCTGATGAAGGGACTGGGGCAAATTTACTCTCTTTATTCTCTACTGGCAAGTCACAGTTTTTGAGAAAAGGGTGTAAAGGCACAGAGTAAGGACATCAAAGTCTCTTTTGGGGCTGGACGCCCAGGTCTCGGGACAGAGGAGAGGGGAGACAGGACTTCAGCTGAGGGAGGTCAGAGGGCGGCTCCCAGGCGCAGACCTGGCCTCCCTGGGTGGGGCCTGACTGGTCTGGTGGGTGGCTCTCCGATGAGAAAGTCCACCCTCACGTGGGCCAGAGGAGCACCAGGCAGTGGTCAAGCGCAGGGCCTGCCAGTCCTGTGGGTTTGCTCAGTGATGCCATGAGTGAAAGGCCTCACTACTCACCACTCACGGAGAACCAGGAGTGGCCGCCTTATCTGGGCCTCGGTGGCGCAGCTGGACTCTCCTCAGGCTGCCCAGGCCACTGCTGCGCATCAGTGCTGTGGCAGGACCAGGGTAAAAATATTGCTGGGCTTCCATACTGCCTGGACCCCCCTCCTCCAGGACACCGAAGGGCCAACGTCAGGCACAGCTGGGCCTCCAGCGGGGCTCCAACCCAATTCTCGGTGGGCAGGTGTTCTGGTTAGCTTGTGTTAAGTGCTCTGGCTGTCCCTGAGTGTCCAGGGAGAGGGTGGGAGCCGCCCTCCCCTCCTGGGGTCCTGCCTCCAGGTGGGACCAGTCCCTTCCTTCTTCCCAACCCTTCTAAGAGCCACATCCCCATATCAGTCTTACCTCAGAGGACTTCAGCTTTTTAGGTTGAAAGGTGTTCTGAAGTTCTCTCTCAGTGCACGTAAGATCTGGATGGTGATGGAATAGGATTTTGTGTCGCTTTAATCCTATCAATTATGTAAGGGAAGCTAGCTATTTTGGGAAATTCAAGGAAGAATCCTTTGATAAAGTATAACACCATCTTCCTCGTGTTTCCAGGGTCAGGAAACGAGGTTTGCAGTTCCGTTTAGGAGATGGCACTTGGGCCCCTGTTGGGTGCTGGCAAGGTGGGAAGCAGAGCTCTGCCCTTAGGTGACCTCCTGGCCTCCTCCTTGCTTAACGCCACTCACCGAGTCAAAGTTGCTCCTCTTCAAGGCCCTGCCCTGGACCCTGTGAGCCACAGAAGTGTGAACCCGGCCACTCATTCAGTAGGACACAGGATGTTCATAGGACAGGGGCGCTGCTTAACTGAGGGAGTGGGTAGAAGGGACAAACCGAGTACCACCAGGAATCCCATGTAACAGAGCTTCAGAGATGGGCAGGTGGCACAGGGGACACATGGCATGAGCAGGGTCGGCACTGACCAATGCTAAGAGTGCTTCATGCTTTGGAAAAAGATAGGGGGGAAAACTGAGACACAGGGGGAAAGCAGGTGATCCAGGGGCATGGCAGAGGCCGCCGCGCTCATGGCACTCTGCCTGCCACGGGCTGGGGAGGCGGGCAGAATCCTCAGGTGAAGGCGCTCCCCGGATGTGCTGACCTTTCTCTCCCTCCCCACAGCCTGATGTTCACCAAGGTGAAGCTGGAGCAGGTGCTGAAAGGCCCCGAAGAAGCCCTCGTGACCTGCAGACAGATGCTGCGGCTGTGGCAGACCCTGTACAGCTTCTCCCAACTGGGGTGCGTGGCTATCGTGGTCCCCTGGGTTGCCCGAGGGTGGTTGCCGGGGCAACAGTCCACAGCTGAGTGGCCAGCGTGCCTGGCGAGGTGGGGATGGTGTGGGTGTTGAATGAGATGTGAAGCTTGCTACTTTACAGGGCTCTTCACATCTTGGTCCAGTTTGAACCTCTTAACAGTTCTCTGTGAAGTGCACACAAACACCCTATTTAGGAAATTGAAGTTCCAAGTGGTAAGGAGGAAGAGAAATCATTATTGAGCACCTGAGCCAGGTGCTGGGCATGTTGTTTTATCTTATACATTACGTGCCTGTAGTTGATACATGATCAGATTTTATGCCCAGCCCCGAAAGGAAACTGAAACTCAGAGACCTTGTGTGTAATTTACCAGAGTCACTCACCTGGGAAGTAATGGTGCTGAGACTTGAATCCGGGTCTCCTGAGACCCAGCCCATGGAGCCTGTCATTTCTTTTCTTATTCCATATGGAGGCTGGAAGAGAAGGAGGAGGAGGAGGCAGGGTCCTGAAGGGCCACCCCTCTGTCCCTCAGTCACCATGCTTTCCATGCGTCCTGCCTCCTTCTGTAGTCCCTGGCCTGGGAGCTGGGATTTTCCTGGGCCAGAACAGGGTGCTCCTGTCGGGGCTGAATCTGCAGAAAGTCTTTGCTCAAACCCAATGGGATGTCTGGGCTCAGCCTATGCAGCACAAAGGGAAAGGGGAGTCTCATGCAGGGTGGGTGCACGGCCTCTTCCTGGTCCTCTGGTCACCTGTGCATCTCCCTCAGGGGACCCCACTCTGATGGGTATTTGCATTTTCACAGGGACACTGGGTGCCCAGAGGAATATCTCTAATGGTGGAATTTACAGAGGAGGGCCCAGGGTAATCAGATAGGATGAAATCCCTTTGGGCAGGGTCAACCCTTACTGGGAGATTCAAGGGCAGGGCTGGATAAGTGGGTGTGGGTAGAAGCTGCTAGAAGGAGACTCTGGGGTGAGGGACTTTTCAGAAAAAGAATGGGAAACCACCTGGCAAATGGGTGACAAAAGGTAGAAGAGACCTTGTCCTAACCTGGGGGAGCTTCCGGCCTCACCCACTTCAGAGGAGAGGGTAGACAGCATGAGAGAGTTTCCAGTCCTCAGCTCATGTCATACGGGACCTGTGCTGATCTGTCCTGCCTGTCTGGTGGTCTCAGGCCTTCCCAGCAGTGTCCTGGCTTTGGCTCCTTTCTTAGGCCTGATCTCTCAGCCCCAGAGCCTACCTGGAGTGAGGCTCTCTGTTCTCCCCACCAGCCCCAGGTGATGCCGGCCCTCTGCCTCACTGGGCCCTGGCACTCCTTTGCCTTCCAGAGGCCTTGAGAAGGATGGCAGCCTTGGCGAAGGCGTCACGATGAAGAAGCAGAGTGGCATGCACCTGACTTTGCCCGATGCCCATGACGCAGACTCCGGTAAGAACATGCCCCGTGAGCAGCCATCTGCATGGGCCCACAGCTCACTGTCCCAGCTTGAGAGCATCACCAGGGAGAGTGGCATCTGCCCAGCCTGCCAGACCCACCACGCTCCTTGCCAGCTGCTGCCCAAGGGCCCCTCAGGCATCTCGCAGGGCTGATCTTGGCCTAGGGCAGGCAGCTGTAATGGCAAGGGAGGGACCCTGCCTCCTGTGTGGGAATGAAGAGGAGCCTCGGCTGGAAAGATAGCAGCTGGGGCCATGGAACACAGAAGCTACTTCCCCTTAGGCTAAAGCTTTAGGCTGTGCTCTACCTAATGTCCTCAGTAAACCAAGTCAGACAGAAAGGAATGGCTGAGTGGTTTACACTCCTAAGCTCAAAGCTGACTTTTTCCTGGAAAAACTCATCCTGAAACCCATCGCTCGTAAAATGCAAAGGAGTTCAGGAACTGCAAACTTACAGTTTTTAATGGAGGGCCTGATTAAAGCAGAACAAACACCTTCCTCAGAAACACCAGAATGAGTCATGGGAGTGAAAGTGTGCTGGAGTTATTTAGTGGAATTGCTCTTTTTCTCCCCACTTCTGTGGACAGGAGCCAAGTTGTCAAGTGACACAGTTGACTTCAGAAGCCAAACCTAGCAGGGGGGGGGGGGGGGGGGGTGCGGCTGTTGCAAAGAGCTGCTGTCTCTGTAGAGGGTGTGGTTGGGGGGCGGGGTCGCTCCCTTGCAATTAAAGAGGGACAGTCAAGAACAAAGTCATTAGGAGTCCATGACACTTGTCTCCTACACCGAAATCATCTGTGGTTTGCCCAGAGGCCTCCCGAGTTTATTGGAGCCTTCATAGCCTCTGTGAGAGAGGGAGAAAGTGCTCACATTTCACCTGCATGGGAATTATAAATGTCAACAGCTTATGTATCCTGAGCAGAAGCTTACGTCACACAGAATGCCATGGGGAGAGGTTTTCCAGAAAGCACAAGTCTGACCCAAGCTGCTCCCCAAGGGTCCCTCACAGCACAGTCTCGGATGGGACCTTTATACACAGGAAAAAATAATGTGTCCCGTGGAAACAGGAAGTAAAAATAACAGAAGAAAGAGAAGAAAAAAAATCACCTGTCATTTCACCACCCAGACCTTCAGATCTTTCTCCACGCCCGTATTTCTTTTTTTATAAAGATGTGATCCTGTTCTTTTGTAACTTGCTTTTTTTTTAACCCATCTATATAATGTGAACATCTTTCCACATCAGTGTTCGTATTTATATGTCCTTGTTTTAAATACTGCAGAGTCTTGGATGAGTATATACCCTCATTTATTTTTAATCAGTCCCTTTTGTTGGACACTCAGGTAAATTTCTGTTGTTTTCAGTATTACAGGCAGAAGTAGAATGAGCACCTTTGCTGACATTTGGGATTATTTTCCTAGGGGTGGATTCCAGGTGGGGTCTCTGCCTGATGCCCCTCAGAGAGCTCCCCTCCCCAGCTGTGGGTGCAAGGACTGGTGAGACAGGGTGGGCTCTCCCTCGTAGATCTGTGAATTGCTCTGCGGCTGCCAGGCCATGCCGCCCTGCCCTGACTTGGGCTGCCCTGTCTCTCCTTGTGGAGTTGGGCAGTTACTGCCCCTGGGCCAGTGGCATGTGACACTCCGACTGCTGCTCAGCTCACCCTTCTTGCCCTGCAGGCTCCCAGCGGGCATCGTCCATTGCAGCCTCCCGGCTGGAAGAAGCTATGTCAGAGCTGACCATGCCCTCCTCGGTCCTGAAGCAGGGCCCCACGCAGCTGTGGACCACGCTGGAACAGATCTGGCTCCAGGCTGGTGAGTGCCCCTTGCCCCAGCTGGGGAACCTGGTCCCAGTGACACCCACCTGCCTGCCTGTGGGTCACCTGAGCCTTGTCCTGGAGGAGGGGCTGTGGAGAGGGGAGGACTCCGGCAAGGCCCATGTGGGTTGCAGAATACTTGTGGAAAGGGCTGGGGCCTGGGAACCTGCAGTTCCAGTTCTAGCTGTTTCTTCCTGGCTTGCCTTGGACACGTGACTTAATTTGTTTGGCTGTGTGTTTCCTTCTTTGCCGGGTAGGGATGGTGTCCACCTATTTACCTGGGGAGCTTCTCTGGCAGCAAGTGCAAATGTGAGAGGATCTAGGGTTATGAGAGGTCACGCAGCAGGAGTCTTCCTAGTCTCAAAAACAGGCTTCAGACCTCGGAGGGCTTTAAATCCTGGAGTAACTAGTGAAGAGGGGAGGCGTGGAGGCGCCAGAAAGGCAGGGAAAGCCGGGAACATTGAGGTTGCCCTTCAGGTGACAGTCCCTCCTGATTGCTCATTGGCACCATCGCCCCTGGGAGGCTGAAGGTTAGGGAGTGTTGGGGAGGCAGACTTGAAGCCTGGCCTCAGCGTCACAGAGACCTAGGTTCTGATGCCAGCTCGCGGCTGCCCTGCCCTGATCTGAGTGAGTGAATGTGTCAAGCAGTGAGGGTGGCTGTAGCAGGCAGTCAGCACACGGTGCTTGGCTTCTCTGTCGTCTGTCACAGTCACAGTGAAGGTAGAAGCGGTGTGGCTCCACAGACAGCAAGGGTCCTAGTGCTTGGCTGAGAAATGCCCAGGAGTGACTTGTTGGAAAGAGTGTTTGAAGGCCAGGCACAGTGGCTCACACCTGTAATCTCAGTACTTTGGGAGGTCAAGGCGGGAAGATTGCTTGAGCCCAGGAGTTGGAGACCAGCCTGCGCAACATAGCAAGACACCATCTCTTAAAAAAAAAAAAAAAAAAAAGGCCAGGTGCGGTGGCTCAAGCCTGTAATCCCAGCACTTTGGGAGACCGAGGTGACAGGTTGCCTGAGCCTGCGGTTCAAAACCAGCCTGGGCAACTTGGCAAGACTTCATCTCTACAATAAAAATCAAAAAATTAGCCAGGCGTGGTAGTGCATGCCTGTGGTTCTGGCTACTTGGAAAGCTGAGGTGGAAGGGTTGCCTGAGCCCAGCAGGTTGACACTGGGATGGCCATGAGTGTGCCACTGCACTCCAACCTAGACGACGGAGTGAGACTCCAACTCAAAAAAAAAAAAGTGTTTGAACATTTAACCTGACAGTGGTATGAGAACGGGAGAGTGGAAAGCAGGAGAACCAAGACCATAGATGGAAGGTGCCTGAATAAAATAAAATGGCAGCAGTAGCAGAGACTAGGAGTAGAGGACAGGCCAAAGGGTATCACTGTGGCCTGGAGCTGCCGGTGGGAAGCCCTGGGCCCAGGAGCACCTCTCGCCTTGCTTCTGATTACCCTCCTGCCTGCTCCTGCCCCACCATGATGTTGGCACTGCCATCCCCAAGGAGAGACGGAGAAGAAGCCGAAAGTGGATGTTCTGTTCCTGGGACATGTGGACTCGGCAAGTCGGAGTCAGAACGTGCTTGTTAGCTGAGAGCCTAGGGTTTTCCGCTGCATGTTGGTCACATATGGAGGCATTAGTATGCGGAACACCCCCATTCTCCCACCGTAGGCCCTGAATCTCTGGAAGAAAAAGAAATTGGACCAGGATTCCCAGGCTAGACTTGGGAGCATTTTAATAACACAGATCCTGCCCCAGTTACATCTCAGGGTCCCTTAGGAGGCTGGGGGCAGATGGGGGCTGTGCTTGCTCCAGTCAGCTTGTTGGGTCTCAAGTCAGAAAAGGAATGACGAAGAATCTGAGGAATAAGAAGCAAGGCCTCTCCTTGGCAGAGATTCCTTTCTTCTAAGACACGGAGCCAGAACGACTTCCGACTTCTGAGGGGAGGCACGGGCCCCAGCCCCCACGGGTTCCTACCCACCAAGGGAAGCTGCACCCATGAAGGGGGCTTTGCCAAGCTTTAAAAAATGCACATAGCACAGTGATCAAATTCCAGAGCTGTGGGTTCCCTGTGCTGGAGCCCCCAGGGCTTAGTGTTTTCATGATTTGCCTTGATGACACTCCCATGACATGTGCTTTCCTGCATTTCTCAGGTAGTATATTGCTTCATACTAGGGATGCCAGCATGTTCTGGGAACTCGAGTTTAAAGACCCTCTTGAAGCCTGGAATTAAACTTGGGAATGTCAATATAAATACATGCCCTTCAGTAATTTGCACATTAAGGCGTTATTCTAGATATTCATTCCATGGAGGAGAACTCTAAGAGCAGCATCCAAATGCTTTGAATGTGGCTCCAAGTGAGGGTTGGGCAGTGTCGTATTAGGAAGTGGGTTTGGGTGCACATAACAGATTCACAGTAGCAATGGAGGTGGGCACAGTGGCTCACGCCTATAATCCCAGCACTTTGGGAGGCCAAAGAGGGAGGATTACTTGAGTTTAAGATCAGCCTGGGCAACATAGCAAGACCTCATCTCTACAAAAAATAAAAAAAACTAGCCGGGCGTGGTGGCCTGCATCTGAAATCCCAGCCACGCAGGAGGCTGAGGTGGAAGGATTGCCTGCAGCCCAGGAGGTCAAGGCTGTGGTGAACTGTGATCATGTTACTGCACTTCAGCCTGCAACAGAGACACCAAGTCAAAACAAAAAAAAAAACAGGCCAGCCATGGTGGCTTATGTCTGTAATTCCAGTACTTTGGGAGGCCGAGGCAAAAGGATTGCCTGAGCCTAGGAGTTTGAGAGCAGCCTGGGCAACATGGCGAGACCTTGTCTCTACAACAAATTAAAAAAATTAGCCAGGCATGGTGTCACGTGCCTGTAGTCCCAGCTACTTGGAAGGGTGAGACAGAACGATCACCTGAGCCCAGCAGATCGAAGCTGCAATAGCCATGATCATGCCACTACACTCCAGCCTGGGCAACAGAGTGAGACTCCGACTCAAAAAAAAAGTAGCAGTTGGTTACACAAGATGGGTGCTTAGTGTTGACAGCCTTGACTGGGATGACAACTCCACTGTCCCTAGGGTGTCGCTCTGGTCCATGTTGTCCAGGATGGCTCTCTGCCACATTCACACTCCAGGGCATGAGATAGACAAAGAAGAGAAAAGAAAGGCTCTCTCCCTACAGGGTTTGCACAGGTCACTGCCCCTCAGGACCCCTAGGCCAGAACTTAGTTATTCGACTACTCTTGACTGCCGAGGACTCTGGCAAATGGCATTATTCTGGGTGCCCATATGCTCATTGAAAATCAGGGGCTGTGTCGTGACAGAAGGAAGAATAGACTGGTGCACAGCCACCATGGCCGGGAAGGGAACAGGAGAAGGAATCCTTGCTCTTTTGTTCTGAGCATGAGAGGATTCCGGAGCAATTTGTACCCCAGGAGCTCTTGCCCCTTCCCCGGCTGCTGCCAGCACCAGCAAGCATGGCTGAGCACCTGTGGAAGGGAGGGCTGCGGGACTAGATCACTGGGGCAAGGACTTGTCCCCAAGCCACCGCCACCCCTGACCCAGGCTAAGAATATTGTCGTCAGCACCACCCACCCACCCCTGCCTGATGACTCCACCAGGTGCGGCAACTCTACAGGAAGAAGGGAAGATGCCTTGATCATTTTGGAATGAGCTAATCCCCCTGGTTTGGTTCAAGATGCATCGCGTCCCAGTCTGTTTGGCAGCAAGCTCCATCATGAATCCGCTCTTGGGTTGGGAAATGGCGTATCCTTCCTCTCCCAACTCTTGCCCTCCTCCCCTCCCCTCTCCCAGCTTCCTTCCCTTTCCAGCCAGTATGAGAAGCCTCGTGGAAGGTTTCAGCTTGAGAGACGGGCTGCTGGGGCTGCCTCCCGGGCACTGAGCCCAGCAGATGCTCCCGGATCGGAGAGGTGCTTTCCCGGAAAGCAAGAGACCTCCACCCCACGCCGCCCCCTACCTCACTATAGCTCATATCTCTGGGGTGCGGGTGTGGACTGGACGCAGGAAGAGGTCCAGGCCCTCTTCCGGCTCACAGGCAGCTCTGGGCTTCCTCTGGGTTTGGGGGGAGCTGGCTGAGTCTCAGCTGCCCAGTGCCAGACTCCCGCAGTCTGGGCACAGAGGCCCTGGCCTGCAGGTGGAAGCCACCCCAGCTGTCACCTGGGCAGACTGGGGAGCTGGGGTGGGGTAGCCATGGCGGAGGCTAAAGCGTGTTTATTCTGAAACCACTCTGGGGAGAGAAGCTGCCTCTTGCCTGGTCCCACGTGCTCCCCTTCTCTGAGCCCTCTTTTCTCTCGGTTCACATTCTTCCCGTCTTTTCCAAGGTCCTCCCTTCTCGCTGCTCCGTGCTTCTTCCACATCCTCCTGCCCTGGCTTTCCTCTCCTCCTCCCAGCTTCCTGAGTTGGCAAGGCCATTCTCAGGACAGACCCACGCAGCCCCCAGTTCCCTTGTGCTCTCAGGGTCCTGGGATGGAGGCTGCGTGGCCAACCTGAGAGTCCCTTCAGACCTATGGAGTCCCCGCACTGGTTTCCTGGGCTTTCTCCACTCCAGCCCCTCGGTCTTTCCTCTCCTTCCTCCCTCACCCTCTCCCCTCCCTTCTTCATCTTGGCTGCTTGTGGGGAAGGACATGTCTCATTTCCTTTGGGGTCACCAACACTGCCCCTGCCGAGGGTCAAGGCTAGCCAAGGCAGAGTCCTTTGAGGGCCTAATCCCTCCCTCTCCTGCTCTTTCTGAGGCCTGGAGGTGGGGTCGTCTGTAGGAGGCACGCCTCACCTGGGGAGGCCCGCAGAGGCCTTAGGGGTAGACCTGGGCTCTTTGCCTTCCCTGCCTCTGGGGAAATAGCCCATGGGGAGGGAGCCCAGCCCCGGCCTGGGTGGGAGAGCCAGGGCTTTGGCAGGAATGGCAGGAAGACTGGAACCAGCTCTGGGTGCAAGGTCAGACCAGGATGCCTTAGAAAAAATAACAAAAGGGCCTCTTGCAAAGCTCCAGGGAACAGATGTTTCCCATTTGTAGCCTGCCTGCCCAGAGAAAGGGGGGGATGGGGGAGGAGGCGGAAAACCAGAGGCAGACAAAGGGAGGGGTCGGGGGCAAGCAGGGAGGCCGCTGAGAGCAGAGGGAAAATAGAAGGGGGGGGACAGGGAAGGAGCCGAGCGGGCCAGAGAGGGGCCCTTGGCACTGAGGCGACAACCTCGACCGTGAAAATTCAAGGAAAATCTGGTGATAGTGAGTGCTCATCCAGTTCTGGCTGGGGGAGGCCAGGGTGGGTGTGGGTGCCGCCGGGTCCTGGCAGCCAGGGCCAGCTGGAAGATCAGGACAGTGGTGGGCGCGGTGCCCTGGGACTTCTGCTGTGGCCGAGCTGACTGTCCAGGGAGCACCGTGTTGGTAAAGCAATGAGCCGGGCCAAGGGCATCTTCCCAGGGACACTGAGGCTACTAGGAGGGGGTGGTGCACTGTCACCCCCAGACCTGTGGGCCTGTCTGCAGGTCAGAGGCCCCAGCGTGGAGGCTGGACCTGCCAGGAGCTGACTGCGAGACGGCCACAAGCCCTGAGACCTCTGGCTCTGTTCTGTGTTGCCTGGTTTCCCACCTAACTGGTGACGGAGCCCATCAGAGCAGCCCTCCCTGTTTTCCAGGGCTTGTTCTCTGGCGTGTAGCCAGCCCAGCAAGGTCCAGGGCCTCTGGAAGACCCAGGGCCCCGAGGCAGGAGGCATTGGGATTGGGTGGGGCTCCCTCTCATTGAAATCTGTTGATGTGAATGCACTATGAGGAATCCCCAAGGGAGGGACTAGGGTCAGCCTCTGGAGGCAGGGTGGCAAGTTGTAAACAGCTTAATGAGCTGTGCCAGGGCCACCTGGGCCGGGGGCCCATGTGGGCCAGGCCCAGGATGGGACTGCTGGAGCCAGGTGGTCTAGGAGAGTGGGGAGCCTGGTTCCCAGGCCCTCAACCGGGCCAGGCTTTTGGCAATGGTGGAAGCAGCCACCCCCAAACGCACACCCACACACACTTCCTTCTGCTTTTCTCCTCTTCTCGAATGACCCTAGAGGATGCTGTCACAAGCAGATCCCGGCCCACCTCCCTTGTCCTTGCACTCTCAGCCACCTCACATGCTGCCTCCCCCAGGAAGACCTCCCTGACCACACCAGCAACACTGACCTGACCCACCTGAGTGCCCGTGACACTTAGACTTGGCACTTGCCATTGCACTGACCTGGGCTTCTCAAGTGGTTTTGTGACTCGGCGCCCCACTCCTCCACCTCTGCTCTTTCTCCTTCTCATGGGAGGACCAGGCACACAGTCGGTACTCGATTGTTGCACATTAGACACTCAGTTATGAAGGCAGCTGGTTCAGAGCCCCTGGCAGCCGCTCAGCAACAGAGCAGAAGCAGAGCTGAGACTGAGATAGCCAAATCTCTGACCTCTGGGCCGGCCCCTCCCTGCAGGGCCCTGGGTTCAAAGCCCCACCTCCTGACTTCACCTTCCTGTGCTGTCTGCTCTGGGAGTCTTCATTTCAGCTATCTCCAGGGACAAGAGCCTGTACCTCTCTCGCACGCCATATCCTGAGAAGCCTGTCTTCTCTGAGTTTAATTAATTCTCTGACTCTCCCAAGTTCTCGTCTCCACTAGAGAAAGAATATCCTTACTCAAGAAAGGCCCTCTGTAGTATTTCAGGATGCGGCTAGCTACTTGGATTGCACTGTGAACCTTAGGCCATGTTCATGCTAAGTACCCCAAGCACTAGGTGTTGTCGCTGAGTCCCTGGTTAGGCCTCCTTCCTGCTGCTTAGCAGGACAGGAAGAAGGGATGCCTGGGCCAGGTCTCTCGGCCTCATCCTGGGAGCTTCCCTTGGGAAATCTGTCATCTACCCCACTCCAGACATCATCCGAACTAGGGTAACCTCAGCTCTTAGACTTTGCTAGAAAAAGTTCTTGGCAAAGCCGCAAGTCAGACTGTGCCGGCCCTTCTGCACTTCCCATCTGTGTCTCGATCCTTCTGTGACTTCCACATGGGCACCAGGGGCTGCTTTGGAAGGAAGGCTGAGTGCCCCATGAGGTCGACAAGCAGTGTCTCCGAAAGCGCCGGCCGTGGGCTGTGCCTGAGTGCGTGGGTCTGAAGTGTGCGTTCATGTGGGCCGGCCCTGGTGGAAGAATGGCCCCGTTTCCCACTGCTCTGGTTCCTGAGCAGATCCCTTCCTGCCTGCTGGCCCAAAGGGGTGTGTGACCGCTTTGGAGGGAGGCCACGGAGCTGCTGGGGGATCTGGCCCTGGCTCTGCCCTTTCTCATCAGAGCCTCACCTCCTCAGCCCGGCTCTTTTAAAGTGTGGATCACGATGGTACCTGCCTCCCTCCAAGACTCGTGAGGATGTGAGAGACCGTGTCTCACATGCCTGGGCCTGGCATACCAGCTCTGCATCCGTGCAGGCGGTGGTTTTTGCAGCTGTCACCAGCACTGCCTGGTCCGTACCCCGCTGTGCCCCTAGCAGTGCCTCTTTCCCTCGTCCTCCCACCCTGTCCTTGGCAGGGTCACTCGGTTCTCCCTGGGCTCTGAGCACACTCCCACCTTCAGTCAGCCCCCTGCCGGGGAGACCAAGGGCCCCTGACCTGCTTCTGTCCCCTCATTCTCAGACACGCAATGAACAGATGAATTGAAGGGACACTGAAAAAGAGGTCAGTGTCACCTGAGCACGCTCTTAGCGCTCCAGGGGACGCCATGTTCTCACTAGCGGGCTCTGAAATCAGACAGCCCACCGCAAACCCTGGCTCCAACCTTGCTCTCCCTGAGGCCTTAGGCAAGTGTCTTGACCTCCGTGCACCCAGTTCCCCGAGTGGAGTCCTAAAAGTGCTTGTTCTATGGGGTTTTGGTGAGCACTGACTCCATCGAGCCAACCCATGGGGAGTGCTCAGCAGGGTACCCAGGATAGAGTAGGCGTTCATTCCCCAGGGTTCCCCCGCATCCCACAGCCAGCCCGTCCCGGGCTGCGTCTCGGTGGGACAGGGCCTGTCGCCTGAGACAAGTTCCTTACCTCTGCAGTGGAGGGAAGGGGGCCCTGCCTCTGACTCCCCACCCCTCACGCCTCCCCCTGCCTTCTGCCTTTGCAGCTGAGTTGTTCATGGAGCAGCAACACCTCAAGGAGGCAGGTTTCTGCATCCAGGAGGCGGCGGGCCTCTTCCCCACATCGCATTCGGTGCTCTACATGCGGGGCCGGCTGGCCGAGGTGAAGGGCAGCCTGGAGGAGGCCAAGCAGCTCTACAAGGAGGCACTCACGGTGAACCCAGATGGTGTCCGCATCATGCACAGCCTGGTGAGTCGGGCCCCCCCCCGCCACTCGCTGCCAGGCCCCGGGCCCTGTCTCCCCTTGCCCCTCCTCCCTGCCATGCCAGCACCTTGCTACAGCTGTTCCCTGCTGTGTGAGGCTGGGTCCCTGGGGCGGTAAGAGCCCAAGTCCTGAGCCCCTGGTTCTCGATCTTGGGCTCAGGACTTGGGAGTCCAGGGTGCAGTGAACCCTGTGGGAAGATTGGAGGCTGAGAAGGAGAATGTGGGCACTTTGGTCCTGGCCGGGCCTCTCTCTACCTGAGTGATCATGGACAAGTCAACCACTTCCTCCAAATCTTCGTTTTACTTACCTGTCCAGTGGGGATTCTCTGGGCCTTCCTCCGTGCTCTGTCAGGAGAGAGAGCATTCTTGTTCTTGTAAACCCACAGGCCGTTCCCCTTCAATCAGGGTCTGTGTTGATGAAAAAGATCTAGAAGGCTTGGTTGGTACTCATTGTGACTTCCTTTTTGCTGTGTAAGTTTCTATAAAGTGATCTAGCTCCAAAGGACTTTCACTGTTACTCATCAGATCCTTGCCCTGGAAGCTTATTCAGCTCCAGGCGGTTACCACCATGCTCTTCTTTCTTGGGGTCCCCGGCCCTGACCATCTGCCTACCTCCTAGGTGGGATTCAGGGCGTGCTCTGGGACGGGCAGACTTAGCAGACCTGACTCAAGCACACATTGAGAAGGGTCCCTGGGGCAGTAAAAAGATTCAGCTGCTCCCGTTATTCGGTCTTGGGCTCAGGACTTGGGTGCCCAGGGTGCAGTGACCTCTGTGGGAAGGTCAGAGGCTGGGAAGCAGGATGTGGGTGCTCTTGTCCTGGCCTGGCCTCTTTCTACCTGAGTGATCATGGGCAAGTCAACCACCTTCTCCTGACCTTCATTTTACTTATCCTTCCAGCGGGGATTCTCTGGCCCAGGAAACATTTGTTGAGCACCTGCTCTGACAGGTGATACAGTAGACTCTATGGATGGCCACCCCCCCCCTTTTTTTTGCTGCTTCCAGAGAGCAGGTAACAGGATAAATAGAGTGATCTGAAAGCGTACAAGCCTACATATGCACAAGTGACTTTTGAGGTCATCTAGGAGTCTACGGTTAGTAACAGTCGCCCCCTGTCAGGGTCTGGGTTCCACCTCGGATATGCCCCTGTGAGAGCACTTTGAGGACGATGACTGTTGGGGTGTCCCTGACATTTGCCACGTGGAGGACGCAGAAGGACCAGGAGAATGGCAGCAGATGGCTGAAGGGTTCTTATTACCAAGAGGGGGCTGATTTGTCCATGAGTAGACGCTGCAAGGAGTTAGACGTCAGCACAGTGTCAGGGAAACGTCACAACTCTTAGTCTAGGCACGTGCTCCATCACCGTCTGGCGAGTGTCGCCAAGAGAATGGAAACATCACATGGGGAGAAGGCAGGCCAGATCATCTTTGTACAGTCCCTTCCAACCCGAAAGCCCTTGGAAACAGAATAAAACAGAAGTCCCCAGCCTAGGTCTTATCCCCACTTAGGCCTGTGGGAATGTTCAGCCTCCGTGGAAGGACGCCCGTGCCGCGACCCACACACCCTGGCCCATGTTCCCTCCCCAGTGGCTCCAAGTTGTCTTCCAGGCTGCTCAGCAAATGTTTGCTGTTCCGCAAAACACATCCTCCCTTCCTCCCGCAATTTAGACATTAGCTTCTCTGATAAATGCCTCGCCAGAGGTCACATCCAGAAACTTGATTAGGGTGGTGGGAGGGAGGATGCGGGCTATATCATTAGGCCTGCCGCCAGGCAGAGGACGTCTGCCATCCACAGCGCTCCCGGATGTGAGCCTGCAGTCTCAGTCCCTAGAACCTGATGAAACCCAATAACAAGTACAATTTTGAAGTAGCGGTGTACCATTTTTCATTTATGCTTATTATTGTTTGTAGCTCTTTTCCTGAAATTGAAGCCGTTTCCAAGGGCGGGTTTCCATGGTAACTGAAGAGCTGTCCAGAGTGGCTCCCTGCAGATGTTTCTGAAATGGTCCCTTTTTTCTTCCTGGGGTGCCTTGCTGATTTGATGAAATTGGAGCAAGTCGGAGCCAGGCCTGCCCTCTTTTAAAGTTCCAAGCAGCCAGAGGGCAGTCGGCTCCTGCGTGGGCACCCCGGCCCCTTTCCACACGCTCTGTTCCTGCCAGCATCCCACACATATGCATAAAGAATAGCAAATGTTAAGCCTGGGAGAGATCCACTAAGTTCTCTTTTTCTAAAGACATATGAACACTTTGGCATGTGGATCACAAGCGTTCGCAGCTCTCAATGTCTTCCCTATACTGGTCTGGGACTTGGGATATCTGGGATCTAATCCTGGCTCTGGCCTTGATTCACGTGGGCGACTTAGAAAAGACACATTTAGCTTCCATGTTCCTGATGTCCCCTTCATTGTTCCTAGACCACAGTGTTGTTCTAATCAAACAAGGAGATGCGTGTGAAAGTCTAGTCTGCAATACTATCCCAGAGAAGGCAAGATGCACCCACTCTCCAGTGCCTCACCAGTGACAGACATTGCTAATCAGTCACAGTGCTTTTTTCCAACTGAGCGTGGATGCAACCTTGGAATCTCTTTCATGGGAACCACTATACCCAGTGGGTCAGAATCAGTTTGACATCTGTGTAAAGGATTTATTGCAAAAATAGTGAGTAGAGAAGGAGAGAGGTACTTCAGTTGTCTCAGGCTTTGTGAGCTCTGGGGGTGGGGACAGGCTTGGAGAATTATCCAGAGAAACAAACATGGAAGGGAACTGTTATTGCCACTATGACGTCACTGCTAAGACAGGCTCCCAGGGAGGACGTCCTGGCCTTACTACGCCATTGCAGCTTTATGATGACGTTGGCCTCAGATGGATCCAAGAGGCAGGAGAGCCACCCTACCCTGAGAGCATAGCCACCCCCAAGCCTGGACTGGAAGAGTTCTGGGTCCCTGGTAAGCCCTCTGAGGTCATGGGTGCATCCCACTTCCTGAGATCTTGAAAGAGGAGGGAGGAGATAGCCCTTAGTGTGCTGCGTGGGTGCTGGATTTGACCCTGCAGTCCATAGAGTGGGATTGGCAAGCACCAAGGGGCTGAAGAAAGCCCCCTAGGAGCTGAAGGCTTGCTCCCAGGAGCCAGGGGTCTAGGTTTCTAGGAATATAAGCTTTGTCCAAGAGCAAGTTCTCTTCTCTCCCTGTCCTGCTGTCCATACCCCAGATGCCATGGGAAGTGTTTCAGTGGTTCTAGCTCAACCCTGGATTCAGCTAAGTTTTCTCCACCCAGACCAGGCAGGAAGGAGATGTGACCTTGTCTGTTCTTTGCCTGGGGCAGAGCCTCCTCCATGCCCACAGCGGTGTCCAGAGGAGTTTGTCCATCAAGCTCTGGTCCTGCAGGCTGCCGCCTACGCCGGGCTAAAGGATGGCTGGGGACCTTCGGGAGACTGACAGGTGTGGGAAGGAAAAGGCATGCTCCCTGCAGATGGAAATCAAATCACAGCAGCAGGTCCTGCCCATCTGCTGGTGCCGACTCAACCTTCCCACCTGGTAGCTAGAAGCCCCACTTAGCTGGGGTATTCAGAACCTGATTTACTGGCAGAAGAATCTAGTCAAGAAGGGGAAGCCTGAGCTTTACCTGTCTTCCCTCAGGACACGTGAGAGGGGAGGCAGGGTCCCTCCCAAGATTATCAGGAGTCACCCCAGTTGACACTGCTCCTCAGAGAGGGCTCCAAGGACTTGGCCAAGAAAGGACCCCAGGCAGCCTGTATGTATCTCTCCAAGCCTGTCCCTGCCCTGCTGCCTCCCATGCCACCCTGTGCACCAGACACTCAAGAGGCTGAAGGAAGGGATTCCTAGGGAGGCCAGGGAGCCCAGACAGTGCCGATGAACTGGTCGAGTCACTGAGAGCCCTCCCAAAAGGGAGTTCCTTTGAGGTCACCTTGCCTTCATGGTGGGAGGGTCATTGGTTGTTTATGAAGCTGAGATTAGAACATCCCATGGAATAATTGGCTTGGCTTGGTTTCCTAGTGTAGGGGAGGAAAAAATCATTTTCCCTGTACCTTTCTGAGTTCTCAGCTGGGACCCCTGTGACAGAAGACAGAGTAACAAGAGGAAGACAGAATTTTACTAACGTGTGTACCTCACAGTAAAATGAGAAAATCCGTGACTGTGGCAGTTCCTTAGAACTCTGGCTTATCTAGAATCTTCAACAAAGAGCAGTATAATTTTAGAGAAGTGACAAGACAAAGGAAAAGGACCTTGAGTCTAAGGGGGCGACAAATTTCAGGAAGACAAATAAATGAGAAACAAATGGTTAGACAAAGGTTAGCTACTAAAGCTTGTTAAGTTCCTCTGGTGCTGTCTCCAGGCTGATGAGGGTCTAAAGCTGTCTTCGGTAGTCAGCCTTTGTCCTTCCTGGTAGAGAGGGGAGAAGAGACGGGGACACCCTTGTCAATATGTCCTGCTTTTAGGCAAATAGGGGGTGGGCAGAGAGCGTTTCTTGTACCTGCTGCTTAATTGCCTTCAGCTCAAAATAATCCTTATGCCAGAGTGCGTGTTTTGGGGTGGCACATTCTGCTACCCTTCGGCAGCCCCTGAAGAAGGCCCTAGACCTGGGCACAGAGCCACCCATTCTCCCTGCCCTCGGCTTGCCCCTGGGGGAGCTTGAAACCCTCCAGCATGAGTGGGCAGGTGAGGTGTTGGTGGATGATGTTCGCCCTCCTCTCCCAGGGACAGACCCTGGAGGCGAGGAGTCTCGGGTCTGCCCCTTGTCATGCTGTCTTCCTGGCTCTCCAGAACCTACCCTCCTCAGGCACCCCTGCAGCAGCAGGGAGACTGCTCCGAATGGGCTTTGGCTCTTGTGATGTGAATCCCAGGATGCAGTTTCTGAAGCAGTCCTGGCAGGCAACCCAGCCTCTTCTCTCCAGAGGTACCTGGAAAGACGGGAAGACAATATTGTCGTCATCTGTAGCCCTCTCAGTGAGAGGGTGGTGATGATTGATTGCTCTGCTTGGTTCCCTCTCACTTCCAGCGTGGAGCAGGCTGCCTGGTTCTTTAAGAGGGTTTGGGGAAAACGAGTGCAGTGGTTCATGCCTGTATTTCCAGGGCTTTGGGAGGATGGTTTGAGGTCAGGAGTTCAAGATCAGCCTGAGCAACATAGCCAGACCCCATCTCTACAAAAAAATGAAAAAATTAGCCGGGCATGCTGGCCCCTGCCCTGTAGTCCTAGCTACTTGGGAGGCTGAGGTGGGAGGATTGCGTAAGCCCAGGAGGTTGAGGCTGCTGTGATTGTGCCACTGTACTCCAGCCTGGGCAACAGAGGAAGACCCTGACTCAATCAGTTAATCAATAAAAAGTGGGTTTGGGGGATCAAAAGCATGGGTATGACCCAAAGCTTCTCACCTCCCCTGCCTGCCCCCTCCCCAAGGAGAGACTTGAGTCCCCAGGGACCCACCCTAGCACTAAAGTTGTGGGTTGGGCCTTTTTTTTTTTTTTGAGTCAGGATCTTACCCTGTCACCCAGGATGGAGTGTAGTGGCATGCTCACTGCCACCGCAGCCTTAACCTTCTGGGCTCAGGCAATCTTTCTGCCTCAGCCTTCCAAGTAGCTGGAACTACAGGCGTGCGCCACCACCAGCTAATTTTTTAATTTATTGTAGAGACGAGGTCTTGCCAAGCTGCCCAGCCTGGGGTGGGCCTTTTTAGGTGCTCCAGGAAGCCAAGTTCTGGTCCCTGAGGTCAAAAAGGTGACCTCTGGCTGCATAGAGCCTTGTCCATCACCACCCTCCCCGCCACCCCCTGCTGGCTGGCCCCTTCCCCAATGCTGGAGGGTAGGGCCAGACACAAAGGGTGACAAACCTAAGACAGATGACCAGCCCTCAAGCTATGGGAGGTGCTCGGCAATGGCTTCCCTCACTGGAGGTCTTAGTCTGCTTTGTGTTGCAATAACAGAATACCTGAGATTGGGTAATTCATAATGAACAGAAGTGTATTTGGTTCACAGTTCTGTAGGCTGAGAAGTCTAAGAACTGAGGGGCCACATCTGGTGAGGGCCTTCTGGCTGCATCATCCCTTGGTACAAGCCAGAAGGGCAAGAGCCAGAGGTGGAGAAGAGGGGAGGGGCTGTTCTTAGGAGCCCACCCCTCAGATAACAGCCTTCATCTCTGCATGGGTCAGAGCCTGCATGATCTGTTTGCCTCTTAAAGGTGTCAGTCTCAACTCTATTGATTGGGGATCAAGTTCAGGCCCTTGTGACCTCCAAGGGTAGTTCTAGGGCTCAGATGAGCTGAGAACTATGAAAGGATAAGTCAATGCTGGGCATTTGGGTCGCCATATTTGCATAGGAGTCTTGGTGGCAATGTGGTCTGAGCTCTACCTTTGACCGGGCTGATTTCTCTTGTACCACATTTGCTGTGGAATGAGGGTCCTTGCCCTGGATTTCCTTGTGATGCCTGCAGGGTGCTGAGAAGGCAGCGGGAGGTGCTGCCTTTGAGGCTGCCTCCAGGGTGGGCTGGCTGGATGGGTTTTAAGACTGCGGTGTCAGAGCTGGCTCTGGAGAGGGTGCCTGCAGGTTGGAGCACGGCCTTCAGGTTCACCTGACCTGGACTGGAGTCCCCTCAATGTTTTAACACTGGGCAGGTTCCTTGACCTCTCAGAACCTCAGTGTTGTCATCTATAAAACGGGGATTGCTATGCTGAGCATCTAGGGCTGCTGTGAGAATCTGGTTAAATAATCCCGTGAGTTAATGGCTCAGTAGTTGGGCTTATTTTTTACCTTTTTCCCTTTGAAGCATAGCTGCCAGGCTGTGTCCAGATGCCCTTGGTTTGCAGGGGGCAGGGGGACCCCTGAGCCAGGCCCCAGAGATGCAGTGAAGTCCCTCATTCCAGAAATCTGGCCAAGGCACAGAACGTGGATGGACCCCAGCGGCCTTGTGGATGGGTGAAGAGTGTTCCCAGTGCAAGGCCCAGGCCGGACTTGGGGAAGAGGCAGGGCAGCTTGCTTTGGAGGGAATAAGTTGAGTGGAAGGACCAGGGAGATTCAAGGGGGGCCCCCCAAAATCTGGTATTTACTTATAAAAAATTGTGTATTTATTCTTACATGTTAAAACTTCAGTCACCTTCAAAGTACTTTCTGTTTGATGCAGTACACCTACTGAGATGCTTTTCCCACTGTTCAAGACAGTTTTTGAACTTGTCAATTTTGATGCCTTTTAGAGCTTCTGTGTTTTTTGTTTCACTTCTACATCAGCAAAACATTTCCCTTTGAGGACTTTTTTCACCCAGAGAAACAAAAAAAAAGTCACTTGGGTGAGATCAGGTGAAGACAAGGAGGGTGGGGCACGGGGGTGATGCTGTTTTTTTTGTGGTCAAAAACTGCTGAACACTCCACGCGGTGTGGGCAGATGCGTTGTCATGGTGGAAGAATCAGTCATCTGTTTGCCACAACTTGGGACACTTCTTCCGCAAATAGTGATGCAACCTTCTCAAAGCTTCCAGATTAAAAAAACTCATGGGTCCTAGAACAGTTACCTAGTGGAGGAAGGTTGTACTACAAGGAACCCCCCTTCAAAAGATAATTCTGGGTTTTGGGGGGTCCTCTTGTACATTGGTTAATCCGAGGCCACTGGAGAAGAGGCACTGGTGATGGGTACTGGGCAGACCTGGCGTGGCCCTGTCATTGCCAGGCTGGCTCAGCATCTGTTTCCTGACTTCAAGGAAGAAAGGTGTCCTGGGCAGCTAGGAGTGAAACTCAGTGATGCCGGCCTTTTGGAGATTCCCTGATGCTTGCCGGGGCTAGCAGTGCCCAGAGCAGCAGAGTCTCTGGTTCCTGGTCCCCAGCAGCCGCTGCTTCTTGTGCCCCACATCTTGGGGTCCAGGATGTGCCACCTCTGCTCCAGGCTTCTCCCTCCTTGTTCATTTCCTGAGCTGTGGCAGTGACTTAGAGGGGGCTAGGCACCAGAGGGGACCCAGAAGTCTTGCTCTGGCCCACCAGTCTCCAGCAGAAGTGGAATATTGCTTCTGTCTGGCAGGAAAGTTCAATAGGCATGTCTTGGCCATCTGACTGCCTGGTGAGGTGGCTTTCCTGTGGGTTCTCCCTTCACCCCTCGCCATCACTGTCTTGAGGTCCCATGCCCTGATAGGAAAGCGGAGAGAAGGGAGAAAGTAGGGGGTTCTGCAGGCCCAGGGCCCAGAGGAGGTGTAAGGCCCTGTCCCCCAGCCCCTGCTCGCTGGGGTTCAGAGGCCCCCACACCCACCTGTCCCTGAGACTTCTGGAGAAGCTTCAACTGGTGTGTGAGCTGAAGTCCATCACCAACTCTGATGAGGAAGCAGAGAGGATACTTTTGTAAACCTGTCATGGGTTCAGATCAGAACGATAGTTGAACACTGGTGGCTTAATTTAGCTCCAGAATCAATTTTGTCAAAAGAGGAGTCAGAAAGATTTGGGGGGAGCAACATGGTGCCCATTCAGTAGCCCTCTGTGCGCCCCCAACAGGCCTCTGCAACTGGGCCCATGTCTCACTCCGCAGCCCAGAGAGCGTAGAAAGGGGAGGAGAAAAGTCCCGGCCCCCTGCCCCAAGGAGGCAGCTGGCAAAGGAGTCCGCTTCCCTGTGGGTTCTCAGGCTCTCCATGTGACCCACAGGCTGGCCCCCTCTCCCCTCTAGCGGACCCCGAGTGAGAAGGAGGTAGGCGTAGGTTCAGCAACACAAAGAGACTCCCATCTGGGCTGGGCTCCCAGTGAAACTGGGCCCTTCTCAGCTGGAGCCTCTTCCTTTGAGGCCCAGGGGGTCTGGGGTGAGCAGTCCCTCCTCAGGCATTGGGTGGGGTCTGGAAGAGTTTGCACCTCCCCCCAACAGGGAAGTGGGACCCGGCTGTGGCCTTGAAGCTGCCTGGGCTCCAGAGGGTGATGTGAAGTGAAGGGTAGGTTCTTGACCTGGAGAGTCGCCTCCTTCCTGTTCCTGGTCTGGTTGGACTGGTTGGGACTGACACACCTGAGAGAATCAGGAATGCCAGAGAGCAGGAGCTGGGCTGGAATGTGGGCCTCCCTGGCAGGGCGTGTCCGCACACTGGGTGGCTGGAGAGAGGGAGCCCTTCCTGTAGAGCAGGCTTCTCCCGGCAGTCCCCGCGTCCCCAAACGGGCTCCAGGGACCAGAAGGCTCCAACGGCCTCCAGCTGAGTCCCGGCTTCCCAGCTGGAAAGGCCGTTTCAGAATCCTAGGAATGTGCCTTGAGCTCAGAAAGAAAATTCCCAAAATAACTTCTATAAATACTTGAGGGCAGGGGTGGAGAGGGAGCACTCAGCCTGGCCCAGTGCTTCCCAGGGCGGCCTCCCCGCAAAAGAGACACACGCACCCCCCGAACTTCCTGCTGCCCCGCCCCTCTAGGGAGCATCACCGTGCACTGAATGAGTGGAGTGGGACAGCGTGGTGGCAATTCCTAAAAGAAAGGCAAGACTCTTTCTCATCGTCCCCCTCCCAGGCTGCAGCCCCCGGCCCCACACTGTGAGGATCCAGCTCCCCCCGGGAGGCTCCCTCCTCAGAGTGTAAGAGCAGATGCCAGCAGGGCCCTGACCCTCGGGCTGCCCGCCTTTGTGGCTCTAAGAGGTAGGGTTTGCCCGTCTCCTTGTGGGCAG
Organism: Cephalopachus bancanus; assembly: GCA_027257055.1. Lineage (NCBI taxonomy): Eukaryota > Metazoa > Chordata > Mammalia > Primates > Tarsiidae > Cephalopachus > Cephalopachus bancanus. The sequence continues at coordinate 148,679 of JAPVLO010000823.1, forward strand.
CATCCCTGGCTGACTGTCTGGCTCTGTAAGCACCAGGATCCCTGGTGTCCTCTGGCTCTGTGTCCAGAACTCTCCTCCTCCCACCCGAGCTCTGTTGAACTGCTGTCCTGTGGGAAATGACCAAGCAAGGCAGGAGGCTGGGCCCTGTCCCTCTTGGCCTGGGGAGCAGCAGGAAAGGGACTGAATACAAGGCAGTCGTGTGGGTAGGAGGGACTCCGTCCTTGGGAGGCTTCCTGGGGGCGGGTGTCAGAGGCAGATGAGATGTGCCCAGACACCCCCTCCTCCCTGAGCTGTAGAAAGGAAGGGAAGAAGGAGGGAGTGAGGTGGGAAGTCGTGGGCACTTCCCCCAGAGTCCCGTGCCTCTCTGAAACCATGTTGGCGGCTATGACTGGCCCACGTGTCCCCTGGAGGTGCCGTGCCTGGTCACCATAAACAACTTGCCATCACCTTCCAGTCCCTGTGGGTTGGCAGCCTGGCAATGGCATCTCCCAGGGGAGGGTCAGAAACCGAGAGCTTCTGGCCAGTCCTGGTCTCCGCTCTCAGTGTGGGGGCGCCCCCACCAGGGACGAGGAGGATTCAGCGGGGACATTGGATGGAATTGAGATGCCAGATCTGTTCCCACCGTCAGGGAGGGTGGGGGTGCCGCCAGGGTGTCTGCGCACCCCGGTGCGGCGCCAGGCTGGGACAGAGTAGGTGAGACCTCACATCTTCCTGGGCTGGGCCCCGCCCAGTTGTCAGGGCCGAGTTGCTACCCAACATGAACCCGGCTGTGTCAGGGGCAGGTGGCAACAGATCCTGTTACAGGCCCTGGCCCTCTGGGCCCCAGTCTGACCCCGGCCCGGTGTCTCCTTTCAGGCTCTAAGGTCAGTACCCCAGGGTGGGGGGACGTGAGCCAGCCCCACCCCAGCCTACAGCCTTCCCCACAGAGCGTGTGCCCTCTCCCAGCCTCGAGAGAGTTCAGCAGTTCCCTCTGTTCCCAGCCCCTGAGGATCCTCTGCCCATCTTGGAATCAGTGCCACCTGCTGTCTGCCCCTCACGTGCTCCTGCTATGCTTTTCAAACTCGTCATTTCAGAGCCCCACGGGGAAGGACTGTTTCTTTGCTCAGTTTATAGATGAGGAAACCACAGCTCAGAGAGAAAGTTGACCACTCGTCCATGGTCACAGCCTCGTGAGTGGCAGAGCTGGGATTCCAGCCCTGCCGGGGCTTCTGACTGCCAGGCCCTGAGTTTTTTCCTCTACACAGATGCACAGAGGAACCAACTGCAGATCTTTCAAACAGAATCTCTCACACACACACACACACACACACACACACACACACACACACACACACACACACAGTTGAGCCTGCAGGCACATCTGGCCGCTTCCCAGACACCCACATACTTCTTTAGATCAGGGGTTTTCAAACTCCTTTTTAGCAGTCAAGCTCTCTTTTCAAACACAATCTCCTGTGGAAGCTCAGTATAGAAAAGCAGGCGTGTGGAGGCCTCTCCGGCCCGGCCCCTTCCCGGGAGGCCCCGCTGGCCTTTCCCATCTGTCCTCTGTTGCTCGCTATGGGCCGCACTCACGGGACTCAAACCTTCCATTTTTGGTGCTTAATTTTGGTGTCTGGCGGCCAGTCGGCTGGCCTGCCTTCCCTCCTCCCTGTGGGCTGTGTTCCACTGTGAGCCGCTCAGGGTCTGGCCCTTGGGTGGTGTGGGCAGAGCAGCCTGGCCCAGGGCCCTGCTGGCCAGCCGGGACACTGCCCGGTCCTGGGCAGCCCTGAGTCAGCACCGCTCCCATCTGGCGGGATCCAGCGCCCTGCCTGAGGCTCCGCCCCAGCCACAGCTCCCCTGTCCTCCCCTGTCCTCTGCCCGCCTTGCCAGTGTGTGGTTCCTTGGGCGCGGCTGTGCCCGGGGCTGACAGAGGCGCTGTGAGGACAGCCCCCACCTCCTCCCCCACCACCGGCCACGGGCTCTCCAGCCAGCGCTTCCTGAACGCCATCTTTCACTCTTGCCTAATTGGTGGTGTTCCAGGCTCTCCGAGGACTTTATGAAATCAGGCATGTGCATCTTCCCCAGTGTGTCTCCATAGCAACCGAGGGCCGAACTCCGGGGAGCTCGGCGAGGAGGAAAATGTTCCAGCTAAAAATGTACATGGCCGTCAGTGGGCGGGCACCAGAGAGGGGGCTCCAGGCACAGAGAAGGCAGCTTCCCCCCCACCCCAGCCCCGCCTGTCCAGGAAGTCGGTGGTGGGCTTTACTTCCTATCTTTGAACAAGAGAAGGGGGGCCCTCTGTGCTGTCATCCCATGCTGCCTTTGGGGGCTGAAACAGAGATGGTGGCACTGCGCAGAGCAACCCTTCTGGACCAGAGGCTGCAAGTGCGCCCTGTCCCCCCAGCCCCCTTTCCCAGTGTGGGAGGAAGAGGATGTAGAGGGGACAAGCTGCCAGTTTCACTTCCCAGCCCCTTTTTGTGACAATTCCTGTTCACTTCCTCTATCTCACTAGCAACAGGGTTGTTTGAGCCAAACAGCAGGGCCAAGCCTCCCAGCCGCTCCTGACTCAGAGTCCCCGAGGCCTTCATCCCTGACCTGATCCAGCCCGTTCGCCCAGCACTGCCCCGATCCCTGGCCACCTGACTCTCCTCCCGTGACCCTCACCTGCTGGGCCGGGCTGGGCTGGGCTGAGTGCTTAGGTCCCGGGACCCGGATGCCCCTGGGAAGACTGGCTGCCTGCTCAAGGCGAGGGAGCCGTCCCTCCCACCCCCAAGCTCCCCTTCCCCAAGTGGCCGTGCTGAAGCCCTCTAGTGTGCACTGCTCTGGCTCTGGGCGTCCCTGGGGCGAAGGGCAGCCATGTGTGGCAGGCGGCAAGGACCGAGAGGAACGGCTCGTTTACTGAGAGCTCCCTCGGCCCAGACGTTGTTCTCAGGGCTTTATGGACCCTGACTGCTTTCCAACTTCCCAGCAGTCCTCGAGGTAGACACTGTGATTTCACCATTTACACTGAGCGCCAGAGAGCTATGACTTACCCAGGGTCCTCCAGATGGGGGGACTCAAAGCCAGGCCTGGTGACTTGAAAGCCTGTCTCTCGGGGCCAGGAGGAACAGGGATCCCGCAATGGGTGGCCCGGGAGGTTGGGGCCGAGGCACGGCTTGCACAGGGATGGGTAGGATTTGCATGGGCAAAGGGCACGATTGCTTGACAACGCCCAAGCCAGAGACACGGAGACCTCTCTGGCTGGTGGCCACTGAGCGAGCTGCCTCCTGCACTTGGCCCCGATTGCCAGGACGCCCATGCCTGGGACGCCCTCACTAACCCCGCCCCGTGCTTGGTCCGCAGGGTCTGACGCTGAGTCGGCTGGGCCACAAGAGCCTGGCCCAGAAGGTGCTTCGGGACGCCGTGGAGAGGCAGAGCACATGCCATGAGGCGTGGCAGAGCCTGGGCGAGGTGCTGCAGGCCCAGGGCCAGAGCGAGGCCGCGGTCGACTGCTTCCTCACCGCCCTGGAGCTGGAGGCCAGCAGCCCCGTGCTGCCTTTCTCAATCATCCCCAGAGAGCTCTGACCACGCTGCAGCCGTAGGAGGGAGGGGGCTGCCCAGTGGAGGCAGCGGGGACCTGGGGCGGGACAGGGGACAATGGTAATCAGGCGTGGGGCCTCAGGGAAATACATCACTCAAGAGCACTTCTGCGGGCTGCAGCCCCAGTTCCCCTCTTAGCTCCGCCAAGAGGGTCTTCCCAGAGTCCTTCCTTGGTGCCTTAGAGACAGTCTGGCTTGAACCCTAAGTGCCTTTGGAGAGTTGTGGTGACCGGACTTGCTGCTTGAGAGCTCGGGCAGGGGGAAGCCTCACGGCTAAACTTCACCCCAGCCATGCCTCTGGCTTGGGGTCTGAGCACCCCCTATCCCGGGTCTCACTTCCGATCTCAGGACAGAATAGGCTTCCGGATCCCTCTCAGGGCTTGCCCAGGGAGGTTGCAGCTTGAAAAAACTGCTGGTGAGTGGGCAGAAAGGGCGTCTGTGGACCACTCCCAGATTTGGAGGTGGTAGATTATGCCAGCGATATCCCTCTGTCCACTGAGGCCAGCTGGGCCCTGCCGTGTTCTTCTGTCTACTGCCAAGTGCCTTCAGGGCCTCCGGTGTCTGTCCAAAGGCACTGAGTACTGGCTGTAATTAACTCTACCATGTCCATCCACCCCAATCTCCCTGGAAACGTGCCCCAGCCCAAGCAGCCTCCTAGGCCCTAGGCCAGCGGTCCCTGGATCGGTCTTAGAATACAAAAGACAGTTGCTGAACCCAGCCCCATCTAATACCCTGAGTGCCCACATCATTCCTTCAAGCCTTGCCCTACAGTGCAGGTTCCTCTAGGACTAACGACGTGGAAGTGACAGTCTCTAGGACTGTCCCCAGTACATATCACCCACAGCCTGTGTTTCACCTGGGCCTTCTTGGATGACCCCAAAATAGGGTCTGTAAGGGCTGTGATTAGAGACCTGAGGCAGAGATCTGCCCGGCCCCTCCTTTCTGTCTGTGTCCTTGACAGAGTCTGTCTACAGGGGCCCCGGAGCTGCCGGGGAGGGGTGGTCCCTCCTGCTCCCAGATGCACTGCATGATGCTCTGAGAACTTCCCCAGGAAATCAGGCCCCCAGAGCCTATCAGGGAATGGTTTTTTATGCGCACTCTGGGTTTCAGCTTTGAAGCACCATCAGGTACGTGAGGAAAGACTGGGTGGTCCCATCTTCCTCACAGGGACAGGGCTGTTGAGGAGCCCTCATCCACGCCACCCTGGATCAGCACTGAGTCCCGAGGTGCCTCTCAAGAGAGCCGGCGCCTCCTGGCCCTCCCACACCAGGCCCCGAGGCACCTCCTCGGAAGATGCTGGATCCTCTGTCTCTTCTTGGTTGGAGGACCTCTCTATAAGTGTACGTGTGTATATAAGTATAGTTATATATATAATAGAGATCTATTTTTTTTCTGGAATTCTGTTAGGAAAAAAAAAGAAAAAGCAAATGCTGTTGATTTATCGCGGGGTGCCCCAAGAGGTTGCAGTCAATTCTTGGTAACAGGAAAGGCCCCCCAAATGCACTTCAACTTTTAAACATTCCCTCATTGGAAGCCACAGAGGGCCAGGCCAAGTGGGCGACAGTGACTCTGCAGATTGAATAAAGAGACCCTTGAAGGGGAAGGTTTGTCTGAAGCGGTATGTTCATTCATCGGGCACGTGGCCCCGAAGCCAGCCTTGAGAAGTCATCAGGGCCAAGGCCTGGACCCTGACAGCCAGCTGGGAGGGGCGGGCGTGTGGAGGAGGAAGGAGGGGAGGGAGGGGCCCTCGGGGAAGATTTGGGCTTGAGTTGGTGAGTGTTGCTGAGTGAGGCTTGGCGGAAGCCTGGGGAGGGGCTAGGGAAGGCAGAGGGGTCTGAGCAGAGTTGATACGACCTGCCCTTTGGGGGGGCCTAAGCCCCTTGCTGCCCCCAGAGCACAGCCGGGAGAGGCCAGGGCAGGACGGGCCATCTCAGACCCTTGGGCATTGCCAGTGGAGCTCCTGCTGCTATGGAGGAGCAGCACCGGAGAATGGAATACAGGAGGAGCCAGCCTGTCCAGTTGGGCCACCTCTGCTGGGAAGCCCACACCAGTGCACCCTAATACGGGATGCCACGGGCCTTAAACTTCGGGTGTTCTTAAATTATTCTTACAACATGCATCTACACAATTCTAAAGACTAATGTGCCCCCAAAGCTGCAGCCACCCACTTTGAAGACAGCTGCCCCAAGGCTTCCCCTCGAACTCAGGGCTGTCCTAGATCTGTCTGGACTCTCCCTCATCATGCTTCATGCCACCCTGGCCTCCGTGCCCAACTGCACCCTGCTCTGGGCTGGGCTTTGCTACAGCTTATGGGAGCCCAGCTTGTCTTTTGCTGCGGCCCCCTTGTGTGAGAATTCTAGACCACCTTAGGCCACAGGGGGTGGGACACTGCCAGCCTGGGAGAAAGGGACCACAAGGAAGAGGAGGGAGTGGAGGCTCCGTCTTCCCGTTCTGGAGAGGGTTTGCCAGGCTGACCTTGAGTCGGTCACATGCCAGAAAGTCACATCCCGGTGGAGCCCTGTGTGTTTTCCTGACCCCAGGTCCCCGCCTGCAGGCCCTGTGCTCACACACACACACACCCAAGGGAGAGCGAGGATAACAGCTCCCGTGTCTAAAGCCATGGAGCCCCAAATCAGGGCTAGAGTCCAGGGACAGACTTGGAGCTGCCTGTCACCCCACGGACCTCCAGCACACCCCCCGCCCCCGCCCTGGACACAGCTCCCACTTGTGCTTTTCAGCATGAATGGTGTTTCTCTGCAGCACAAATATGAAAGGAATTTCAGCCACCACCACCCAGACTCCTTTCTGAGACCAAAGTGGTCATTGTTGCGTCTGCACCCCCCAGCCAGCACTCAGATGTCGTCACTGTGCAAATATGTCTTGGCCATGGGAAGCTTCCAGCTAAACAAACCTCCCCATCTGCTCGACCCGTGCTGCCAGCTCTCGGGAGCAACCTGCAGCCAGGGAGCCTCACGCCAAAGTGACCCATGGGACCACCTCACGTGGGACCCATCCCAAGGATCCTGGGAGGCCGGGGAGGCCCGGGCTGGAAAGTATCCCACCGTCTCCTGCCAGAACCTCTTAGAATTCCCATCAGGCTCCTTCAGCTGCCAAAGACGACCCACAGAAGGTAACCAGTATATAAAAAAAGAAGGGCTCAGCCTGTAATCCCGCGCCTTTGGGAGGCTCAGGATTGCCTGATCCCGCGGGTTCGAGACCCGCCTGGGCAGCGAGACCTCATCTCTACAATAAATCAAGAAATCAGCCGGGCGTGGTAGTGCATGCCTGTTATTCCGGCTACTCAGAAGGCTGAGGCGGAAGAATCGCCAGAGCCCAGCAGGTCGAAGCTGCGATGGCCGGGAGCAGCCACTGCACTCCAGTCTGGGCGACACTCTAGAGTGAGACTCCAACTCCCAAAAAAAAGACAAGAAGGAGCTCCCTGGAGCCCTAGGGCTGAAGCCACAATGCCAGGCCTGGAGCTAAGGCGGCCTCACAACCGTGATGAAGGCAGAAGGGTGACACTGCGGTCACCAGCCAGAGCTCAAAGGCACAGCTCTACTACCCACTGACTGTGCGACCTTGAGCAAGTTACTCAACCTCTCTGTGCTTCTTTCTTTTTTCTTTCTTTCTTTTTCAGTTGGAGTCTCACACTGTTGTCCAGGTTGGAGTACAGTGGCATGCTCACAGCCACGGCAGCCTCAACCTGCTGGGCTCAGGTGATCCTTCTGCCTCAGTGGAAGTTCCAAGGAGTAGGAACTGTAGGCGTACGCCCCCACGCCCAACTAGTGTTTTGATTTTTTATAGAGAGGACATCTCGCCAAGTTGTCCAGGCTGGTCTCAAACCCCTGGACTCAGGCAATCCTTTCACCTCCACCTCCCAAAGTGCTGGGATTACAAGCATGAGCCACCGTGTCCGGCTTTGTGCTGTATCTCTTTACCTGTGACATCAGAATAATAGTGGAAGAGTGTCTGCTTTGTGGGTTATGATGATTAAGTGAGAAAAACACATTAAGAGCCTAGAACAGCGCCTGGACCATAGCAGTTTCTCAACACGCGAGCAGTTGTCTTCTCTGCTTTTGCCTGCCCCATTCTCTCCTTGCCACTGATTTGCTCACTCAGGTTTTGTTCCCCTGGAACTGTGTTCTGCACTCCGCTAGCCCCCAGCCCCGGCTGGCTGACCCACCACCTGCAGTGCTGTGGCCACTCCTCTCCGAACAGCTGACCCTTGAGCAAGAGAATCCGACTGGTCCCACTCATTTTTCCATGGGTCACTAGACAGTGTAGACGCCCTTCCCTGATACAATCAGCTGTGACCAGGAGGCATGGGCCACGGGACACATATGCACGTATGGCCACTCAGGTCGCTGGAGTGGGCAGTGTCCTGGCCCCTTCCGATACCTTCTTTTTTTGTTGTTGTTTGTTTTGTTTTGCTTTGTTTTTTTGAGTTGGAGTCTCACTCTGTCGCCCAGACTGGCACGCTTCCGGCCACCGCAGCCTCGGCCTGCTGAGCTCCGACCATCCGTCCGCCTCAGCCTTCCAAGTAGCCAGAACTACAGGCGCACGCTACCACGCCCGGCTAATTTTTTGATTTATTGTAGAGATGAGGTCTGGCCAAGTTGCCCAGGCGGGTCTCGAACCCGCAGGCTCAGGCAATCCACTCACCTCAGCCTCCCAAGGCGCGGGATTACAGGCTGAGCCACCGAGCCCGGCCTGATCCCTTCTAATACCCTTCATCTGCCCATCATTCCTTCACACCTTTCCCCTTCTGAGCAATGGGTCCAATGCAGAACTCTCTGGAGGGGGCAGACACCAGGACACCCACCCCCTTGAACGCCCCTGCCCCCTCCTTCAGTTTCCTCATCTCCTCATGGTGTTTCCTATCCTGGCTCTTGTCTTGGAATGAAGATGACAGCGACGAGACGAACCTACCCCGCATGGTACTGCATACAAGACGCTTTACCTGTCAGTGAACTCTTTCTCCTAATCATTCCTTGGGTGGTGGATTTTGTCCCCAGGAAAGGGGAATAACTCATGGTGCCACCATGGACAGTTGCTTGGGATGGGGAAGGGCCTGAGAACGCCCAGCCCCACCCTCTGAGGACACCATGTAAAGCCGGCTCACCAGCTCCGGGCAGAGAGGCTGAAGTCACCCTGCATCGCCACTGCAGAAGGACCCTCTGGGATCCCCAGAAGTCCTCTGTGAGAGTGCCCATGGGTGACACACGGGTCCAGGGCCCTCTTGGGTGCCCAGAACACCCCGCGCCACCTGCAGCTTCGCCACCCCCCCAGTTGAAGAGGGATGGACAGTTGCTCAGTGTCACCTGCCACCCCAGCCCCTTTGCAGCCAGAGGCGGAGGCTACTTAAGTGGAGGTCATGAAAGAGGTTGGACTTCCCCCAAATAGGAAGGGTGTTCAGAAGATCCCTGGAAGCTCAAACAGGTCCCCTGCGGGAGCTTTGTTGGACCATGGGATTCCATTGACCTGACCCCACACTGACAGGACCATGGCTGGGTTCCAGAGCCCAAGTGCGTCTCCCATGGGCCGGTCCACAGTGTCTAAGATGTTCTGACACTCCCACCAGGGGCCCCCCAATCAGGCGAGGTTTTCATTGTCCTCACCCTCCCTCCCTCTCTCTCTCTCTTTTTTTTTTGAGTAGGAGTCTCACTTTGTCGCCCAGGCTGGAGTCCAATGGCACACTCACGGCCACCACAGCTTCAACCTGGACTCAGGTGATCCTTCCACTTCAGCCTTCCAGGTGGTTGGAACCACAGGCCTGCGCCACCACACATGGCTAATTTTTTTATTATTGTAGAGTGAGGTCTCAACAGGTTGCCCAGGTTGCTCGAACCCATGGGCTCAGACAATCCTCTCACCTCAGTCTCCCAACGTTCTGGGATTACAGGCATGAGCCACCGTGCCCGGCCCACACTCTCTTAACCATCTCTCTGGAACCAGGCCAGAAGCAAGTCATCATGGACTTTTTTTTTTTTTTGAGTTGGAGTCTCACTCTGTCGCCCAGACTGGAGTGCAGTGGCACCTCCCAGCCACCGCAACCTCAACCTGCTGGGCTCCGGCGATCCTTCCGCCTCAGCCTTCCAAGTAGCTGGAACTACAGGCGTGCACCACCACACCCAGCTAATTTTTTGATTTATTGTAGAGATGAGGTCTTGTCAAGTTCCCCAGGCGGGTCTCAAACCTGTGGGCTCAAGCAATCCACTCACCTCAGCCCCCCAAAGCGCGGGATTACAGGCTGAGCCACCAAGCCCGGCTCATCGTGGACTTCTTCAAGAACACATGCCATCACTCTTTGAACCATTTGAGAATAAGTCACATAGATCACGCCCTTTCTCCCCTTAATACCTCGGTGTGCGTTTACAAGAACAAAGGTCGTCCTCTTTCGTGACCACAGCAGAGTGAACAGGTAAGGACTCGCAAGGCTGCCGGCCGGCCTCTTATCTGACCCTACACCCCGATTCCAGGCCGGGCATCGGTGCTCCTCGAAGCATTATCCCCCAGCCCGGGGTCTCACATGCCACTTTGCTGCCTTCTCTGTCTCCTTTGACCTGGAACAGCTCCTTTGCCTCCCCCCACCCACGTGACGTTGCGATATGTGTGTGAGACGGGGCGGGGACACGGAGGCTGAGAAGCAGCTGAAGCCACAGGGGGCGGCAGGGGGAGAGGAGAGTGGAGAGCAGCAGGTTGGTAGAGGCTGGAGGATAAAAAAGCGGAAGAGCGCTTGGGGAGGCCGGAGGTGAGTGGATTGCCTGAGCCACGGGTTCGAGACCCCCCTGGGCAACTTGGCGAGACCTCATCTCTACAATAAATCAAAAAATTACCCGGGCGTGGTAGCGCACGCCTGTAATTCCGGCTACTCGGAAGGCTGAGGCGGAAGGATCGCCGGAGCCCAGCCGGTCGAGGCTGCCGTGGCCGGGAGCGGCCACTGCACTCCAGTCTGGGCAACGGAGTGAGACTCCAACTCAAAAAAAATTTTTAAAAAGCGGAAGAACAGGAGGTCTCTGTAAAGGCAGAGTTCTGGAATCAGAAGGAATGGCTGCCACCTGCAAGGTACCAAAAGCTGATGGAACAGCCAGGTGCGGTGGTTCATGCCTGTCATCCCATCACTTGGGGAGGCTGAGGTGGGAGGATTGCTTGAGCCCAGGAATTTGAGATCAGCCTGGGCAACATGGCGAGACCTCGTATCTACAAAAAAAAAAAATTAGCTGGGCATGGTGGCACATGCCTGTAGTCCCAGCTACTTGGGAGGCTAAGGCGGAAGGATTGCCTGAGCCCAGCAGGTCGAGGCTGTGCTCCTCTTTTCCATGATGCGCCACTGTGCTCCAGCCTGGGCGACAGAGTGCGACCTTGATTTTTAAAAAAAATTATGGAAGGACTGGTGCCCCATTCTGTCCTGAATGACTTTTCCAACGCCTGCAGCCTGGCAGGTCAAAGTTTGCATCTGAGCCAGGTGTGATGGCACATGCCTGTGATCCCAGCTACTTGGGAGGCTGAAGCAAGAGGACCACTTGAGCACGGGAGTTTGAGATCAGCCTGGGCAACATAGCAAGACCCCACCTCGAAAGAAAAACATCCCCATCTGCCTCTTTTCCTTGTCTCCTTACAACAAGCCCCATGAAGACTTGAGGGATGAGCACGTTTGTTCCTGGAGGCCCTGCACATCCGCAGAGAGAGGCTCGCCCCGCTTCCCTGCCCTGTCATCTCGTGCACCTGGAGACCAGCCTGGGCATAGGCGTTCCAGAACCTCACCCACTGCTTTTCTCCATGACACACGCGTCAAGGCAGGGAGCATGTGAGCTGAGATGGAGCCGGGCAGATGTGGGGAGACTCAGGGGTGGCTGTGGCACCTGAGGTCAATCTCTTCTCTGCAGGAATGCCTCCTTCTGGGTCCCCATGCCCCAGCGGTCCCCTGTCACTCTGATCTCTCTCTTCAGTTTGGGCCCAGAAGGAAGAGGCCACTGCAAGCTCCCTCTCTCCTGTCTGAGCCAGGCCCGGAGCCGTCTCAGGAGGCCATAGCTCGCTCCCACACCCCAAGTGGGGCCCAGGACTCAGTGGCTGTGTGGTGACATCCTGCCCAGCATACCCTGTGCCCCTGAGAGCACCTTGCCAAGGGCACAGCAGTTTCTATAGCCTGGCCTGGTGCAAGCAGTGCTGAGCTTGCTGGGGCCTCTGCGGGCTGTGTCAGGATGGGGCTGGGCCCTCTCCTCTGTGCAGACAGCCTCTTTCTGAGCTGGGAGCTACTCCCTCTCCTTCCTCCCCGTCTCCTTCTCCTGTGAGTCCATCTGGTCTCTTGTTGCCTCGGAGAGCCACATCTTCCCATGTCTATTCACACCCCGCAAGGCCTCTTTCCAGAATTCCTACAGGGGCTCATTCCTTGTCCCTTGTCCTTTAAGGTCCTTCAAGTCCTTCCCAGGCCTTCTAGAAGCCCGCTCTTCCCTGCCTCCCACCATTCTTTTGCTTTGCCAAAATACCCAGGCCTAGCCAGGTGTGGTGGCATGCACCTGGCGTCTCAGCTACTTGGGAGGCCGAGGTGGAAGGATCGCCTGAACCCAGGAGGTCGAGGCTGCAGTGAGCTGTGATCGTGCCACTGCACTTCATCCTGGGAGATGGAGTAAGACCCTGACTCCAAAAAAAAGAACACCCAGGCTAGTTCAGGTCCTCTGACTTCTGCTTCCTGGGTCAGACCACGCCATCCAACATACCCCTCAGCCACACCTGTGTGTGCCCCCTGTGTGTGAAATACTAGCGGGGCTCTGAGAAGCCCCTCCACATTTGGGATATGAGTGTGGCGGCCACCTCGCCCCCACCCACAGGCTGACCTTGGCCTTCTCCCTCTGGCCAGATGGACTTGCCCAAGCCCTCACATCCCAGCACTGTACCTGGTGGGGTCTAGGAAGAGGACTCTGCCCAGAGACCACAGCCCTCTCGAGCCTCTCACGGCTGCCCAAGGGCCTGTCATCAGTCCCAAGCCCATTATATTTTCCTAATAAAGTTACACAGACATTTAATCCTATTCTAGAAATTAAATTACCTTAGAAACACACATCTTCAGTATCAAGATCTTCATCGAGACACCGGGACGCACGGGCCACTGAACGCAGTGTTCAGAACCTTCCTATCCACGTCCATCTAAGGCATTTCAAACCGAGCACTTATAAAATCCTTGAATAATGTGGTCACTGGAGATTTTATCCGAAACCGTAAGTGGCATTTGTAAAGCATTAGCGAGTTCCTCCCATCCCGGCTCCCGAGCTCCCTTCTCTGTAACACAGCTTTTAACTAGATTGCTTTTTAAATGATCCATGGGGGGCTTGTTATGATATCTAACACAGGCAACTGCGAGATCAAACCTCTAGGAATGATTTCCAAATTGGTTGTCATTATTTTTACCACCCTTTAAAATTTTTCTTTTTACCTATCTTATTTTATATTTTAGTCGGGGTCTCGGTCTGTGGCCCAGGCTGAAGTGCAGTGGCACGATCGCGGCGTTCACAGTTCACAGCAGGCTCAACCTCCTGGGCTCAGGCAATCCTTCTGCCTCAGCCTCCCAAGGAGCTGGGACTATAGGTGCACGCCGCTACGTCCAGTTTATTTTTTAATTTTTTTGTAGAGGCGGTCTCGCTACGTTGCCCAGGCGGGTCTCGAACTCCTGGGCTCAAGCAATCCTCCCATCTTGGCCTCTGAAAGTGCTGGTATTACAGGTGTGAGCCACCTTGCCCGGCCTTTTTACCTCCTTTAAAAAAAAAAATTCCTCAGATGACTTTGATCTGCGTTCGACACCCGCAATGACTGGGGTTACCCAGGCCTGTAGATCTTTCCTAAAAAGTCCTTTGTGGGTCAGGAACCTCCCACCCTTCACGGTGACTTTGTACAGACTTCTTTCCATTTCCTGGTAGATGATGGTGAGGGGAAGCCCTCTCTTTATCTTGGAACACACACACTTATTCATTGAGCATCTATTGCATGCTAGCATCGTGCCAGGTGCTGGGAAACTCACCAGCGCCCCAGTAGTCCCCAACCCACACTGGCCTCCTCTGAGCCGGAGCACTTAGGAGAGGCATCGGCCAGCCTAGGAAGATGGGGCAGGGTGCTTGGAGGTAGACCGACAGCCGGGTGAGGGTGGTATCTCAGGAGATGGTTGCCTCAAATCCGCATCCCAGCTAAAGGTTGGCATGGTAGTATGGTAGGCTGACTGAGATCCCCCTGAAGGTGTCTATGTCCCAATCCCCAGAAGCTGTGACTATGTCCCCTGACATGGCAAAAGGGACTTTGCAGGTGAGATTAGGGCCTTGAGATGGGGCGGATGATCTGGGTGGGCTCAATGAAGGTCCTTATGAAAGGAAGGTAGGTAGAGCCCAGTGCTCAGCAGATGTGAGGATGGAAACAGAGTCTGCAGTGATTGGAGGAAGGGCTGTGAGCAGAGACATGCACGTGGTCTCCAGAAGCCCAACAAGAGGAGAAAACATTCTCAGAGCTTCTTTTTCTTTTTCTTTTCTTTTTTTGAGTTGGGGTCTCACTCTGCCACCCAGGCTAGAGGGCAGTGGCATGTTCACGGCCACCACAACCATAGCCTGCCGGGCTCAGGCAATCCTTCTGCCTCAGCCTTCCAGGTAGCTGGAACCACAGGCGCGTGCCGCCACGTCCAGCTAATTTTTTGATTTCTTGTAGAGACAAGGTCTCACCAAGTTGCCCGGGCTGGTCTCGAACCCCTGGGCTTAGGCAATCCTCTCACCTCCACCTCCTAAAGTGCTGGGATTACAGGCATGAGCCACTGCACTCGGCTTCTCAGAGCTTCTAGTGTGCCCACCACTCTTTTGAAGGATGGCACCTTCTTCTGGGCAGGAATATGGCCAAGGGTGTTGTTGGCAAGGCAACGAGAACGTGCACTGGGAGGCCTCCCTCCACGTGTCTATCCCATGAGCCCCTTCTTGCTGCCCCCCAACCTGTCATTCACTTTCTCGGCACCCTTACTCACACCCACTCCTCTCCCAGCCTCACAGGGTTCCAACCTTGGCTCCCCTTACCCACCCAGAGCTGTCTTTTTTCTGGGGAGGCTGCAGATAAGCCCAGCCAGGATCTGGGTCTCAGGCCAAAGCCCACCCAGTTCCCACTAAGGAGAGGGTGCAACGGACAGGTCTGGAGGCCCTGGATGCAGAGCCCAAATCCCGTTTTTTGTCCCGGCAGGCTTTGCATGCCTGCAGCCCTGTCCTTGGCCCAAACCAAAGGGTCTGTGAAGACCCCGGCCAAGAGTCAAGCTAACAAGAAGTGCCCTTGCGTGTCCAGGCCCCTGCTTGTCCTTCTACCTAGGACCACCACTGCCTGGTAATGCTCCAGGTAATAGCATTCCCCAAAAGAACTCCCGGCCGGGTGTGGTGGCTCACTCCTGTCATCTCAGCACTTTGGGAGGCCGAGGTGGGAGGAGAATTTCCTCCCTATTTCTTTCTCTTACCTCTTTTAGCTGGACACTAAAATGAGTCAATCTCATCTTCGTAGCTGGAAAGTAACTTCCTAGTGTGGGGTCCTGTGTTCTTCTTAAATATTTTGGGGGGAAGAACTACCTGTGTCTCAATCCAGAGTTATTGACTACTGGTGCCTTCATACCATCTTGGTGGTTCTCAACTGTGACCACACATTGGAGTCATCTGTTGGGGGAGAGGGGCTTTAAAAAATACTGGGTCTGAGTCCTACCTTCAGAGAGTCTAGTATAATCTCTCTGTCTGAGAGCTGCCAGGTACTGAGGTTTTTAAAAGTTCCCCAGCAGAATCTAGCATGCAGCTTGAGTTAAGAACAACTGATTCAAGCCAAAACAATCTGGAAAAAGAATAAAGTTGGAGGACTCACCCTTCCTGATTTCAAAACTTACTACAAAGCGATAGCAATCAAAACAGTGTGGTACTGGCATAAAGACAGACATATAGACCAATAGAATAGAATAAAAATTCCAGAAATAAATCCTCACCTGTATGGTCAAATGATTTTTCAAAAGGGTGCTGAGACCATTTAAATGGAGAAAGGACAGTTTTGTTTTGTTTTTTCAATAAATGGTGCTGGGAAAACTGAATCTTCACATGCAAATGGATGAAGTTGGGCCCTTAGCTGACACAAATATACAAACCTATGCAAAAACTAATACAAAATGAATCAAAGGCCTAAATGAAAACCTAAAACAATAAAGCCATTAGAAGAAAACATAGGGCAAAATCTTTACACCTTGGGATTTCTTGGGTATAACAACAAAAGCCCAGGCAGCGAAAGAAAAAATAGACAAATTGGCATTCATGAAAATTTTATTTTATTTTATTTGTATCGGAGTCTCACTCTGTCACCCAGGCTGGAATGCAGTGGCACACTCATGGCCACCGCAGCCTCGATCTGCTGGGCTAAGGAGATCCTTCCACCTCAGCCTTCCAAGTAGCTGGAACCACAGACGTGCGCCACCACACCCGGCTAATGTTTTGATTTATTGTAGAGCCGTGGTCTCGCCACGTTGCCCACGTCGTTCATGAAATTTTTAGACACATTTGATCCTACACACATAAAGAGGTGGTGAGATCCAGCTTTCTGAGGAAGAAGTAAAGACATTATCGACAGAGGAGAAAAGGCAACCTATAGAATAGGAGAAAATATTTACAAACCATTCATCTGATAAGAGATTCAAATCCAGGCCAGGCTCGGTGACTCAGCCTGTAATCCCAGCACTTTGGGAGGCCAAAGCAAGTAGATTGCCTAGGCCCACAGGTTTGAGACCAGCCCAGGCAATTTGGCGAGACCTCCTCTCTACAATAAATCAAAAATTTAGCTGGGCATGGTAGCGCACACCTGTAGTTCCGGCTACTCAGAAGGCTGAGGTGGAAGGATCGCCTGAGCCCAGCAGGTCAAGGCTGGGGTGGCTGTGAGGGTGCCACTGCACTCCAGCCTGGGTGACAGAGTGAGACTCCAACTCAAAAAAAAAAGATTCATATCCAGAATATATTTTTAAAACTTCTAAAACTCAACAACAACACAAACCCAATTCATTGGGCCGAGACTCTTTTGTAGGTCATAAGCACAATGGCTGAGTTTTCACACGCATGTGTGAGATGTGCCTCCCTCTAACCTTGTTATGACGTCTGCACATTACCCGTCTGACACGGAAGAAAGAAAAGAAAAGAAAAAACAGAAGTGGGCAAAGAACTTGAAGAGACATTTCCCCAAAGATAGACAAAGGACCAATAAGACCTTGAAAAGATGTTCAACCTCACTAGTCACCAGGGAAACGAACATCAAAACTGCACTGAGACGCCACCTGACACTCATTCAAAGGGCCACCCAGCTCCCGCCAGCACCTCTGCTAGCACTAGGGCAGAGCCTCTGTCACGTCATCCGAAATCACAAAAGAGGGCAAGGGCAAGACTGGCAAGAAAAACAGGTCAAGTCCAGGCACTCCCAGCTCCAGAAAGGAAGCCCAGTCCCCAGTCACAGAGCCAAAGGCAGAGCCCTGAGAATGCCCCATAGACACGGAACGCAAGGCAGTCCAGAGGACCGGGCAGAATGTTCTCCAGTGATTCCACCTCAAGGTGCAGCTTCAGCAGGCTCCCACGTCCCCTTCCTGCAGGCTGGCCAGGACGCCCTCCCCATCCTTTTCTGCCTCTTCTAGGACACTGAGGAGCTGTCCTCCACCCCAATCACACCCCCCCACAGAGCTGAGCCCCTACAGTATGTCTGTACCGAGGGTCTAGGCCCTCCTGGCTACAGCTGATGGCCCAAGGGCAGACCCCTGGCCCAAGCTGGCCAACTGGATTCTCTCTCCTAGGAATTAGGCTTGAACCAAGGAGGTGCCGGCTACATTCTTTTAGGGTGTTGGCTCAGGAAACGATGTGAGGAGCTGAGGTGGACATACTTGATTCTATCCACGTAGAGAGACAGGGACAGTCAGTCTTCTGAGGAAGAAGCAAAACAGACCTGAGGGTGGAGGAGAGAGACACACACGGGAGAGAGAGAAGGGAGGGAAGAGGGAGGAATAAAGAGAGCGGGAAGAAGGGGGGGGGATTACAAGGGGGGTGGGAGAGAGAGTGTGTTAGAGAGGGGCTTCGTTTTGCCAGCCCCTGGTTCACACTTTTGTCAGTAAGACATTGCTACATCCTTACAACAAAAGCCCTCTCTTCCCCTTGTTAGTTTGAGGGCTTTCTCTAACTTTCCATGGATGAGCCTTGACTAAAACCCACATGACAAGCCGGGCACAGTGGCTCACGCCTGTAATCCCAGCACTTTGAGAGGCCAAGGTAGGAGGCTCGCTTGAACCCAGGGGGTCAAGGCTGCAGTGAGCTGGGATCGTGCCACTGTACTCCAGCCTGGGTGCCAGAATGAGACCCTGTGTCCAAAAAAAAATAAAAAAAGACACACATGACCATCTCCTCCTCCTCTCTCAATCATTCGAGAACCATTTCCCTGAATGTCAGGTGCTCCCTGAGACACGGCTTCCTAGAGCAAACACCCTCCATCAGAACTGCCAGCCACTGTGTTTTGATCGTGCAGGGAACTTTAACCCACTTGGAGGATAAAATTTGAAACCATCTGCCCTGCAATCATCTTCTGATCAAAGTAGGACAAGAGACGCGACCCCGAGACATCAGTGTGATCTGCCCAGTGTCTGTTTTCTGCTCCAAAGGAACCCAGCGCAGGGAGTTTCTCCCACGAATGTGTATAGATTTGGGAAACAAGAGCCTTCCCTTCCTTGCCCCAACACCCATTCTAGGAGGGCATCTCACCGGGCACGGTGGCTCAAGTCTGTAATCTCAGTACCTTGGGAGGTTGAGGCAAGAGGATTGCCTGAGCCTATGGGTTCCAGACCAGTCTGGGCAACATGGTGAGACCTCATCCGTACAGTTAAAAAAAAAATTAGTTGGGCATGGTGGCGCACGCCTGTGGTCCCAGCTACTTGGAAGGCTGAGGCAGAAGGATCGCCTGAGGCAGAAGGATCGCCTGAGCCGAGCAGGTCGAGTCTGCCATGGCCGTGAGCGTGCCACTGCACTCCAGCCTGGGCGACAGAGTGAGACTCCAACCCAAAAAAAGAAAAAGGGCTTCTCAATCTAGAAAAAAGAGGTGTTTTTTTTCTCCTTTTAAAATATAACCAAAGATAAACATTTTTATTAATTTAAAAAGACTTCTTCCGATTATTTATTGAGGACTCTGGAATCGCCCAGCCTTGGCTGAGATGCTGGCTGTCACGCATAGGACCCGCCCAGCTAGAGCAGAAAGCCCGTGGGCCCAGTCTTCTGAGGACCCGCCCCCATCACGCCCTCACTCACCCCTTCTTACTCTTAGGTCCAGGCTTCCTCTAATCCTCCGGCAAATGTTTATCCGTGCCTTGGGTATTCGCCCAGATAAGGTTCCTTGGCCCCAACCCTTGGGGTGCCAGGCATCCCCCACCTCCCAGGCTCCTCCCTCTCCCTCCTCTGAACGCCATGGCCTTCTTTGTCACAATCGCTCCTCTGTGCACCCGGTGCAATGATTTGGCAGCTTCCTGAGATGAGCGCTCCTCTTCCTGTTGGAACTGCCATCCCGTGAGAGCAAACACAGGGCCACGTGCAGGAGTGTGTTGGCACGGCTTGAACGGTCTTTTCTGGCAGGACTACCCCGTGCTCCCTTTCTGGCCCTGTCTTCCCCTACAACCCTCCCCAAACTCAGTCACATACCTTGTTCCTCTTTGTTTCAAGGCCCCCCATGTCCCAACCTCAGCGCCGCACCTTGTGAATAGCAGATACACGAAACTGTGTCATTGACTTGAAGCCATGAATACTTACAGGGTTGAATCAATATTGTTCTTTTCAGGGGGTGGAAAGAGAGAAAGAACCACTTGCTGGGGTCCCGTCAAGCCCAGCTTGGCCTGGGTTTAATGCCGACCACCCAAGGAAGTCTGCAGGAGGCCCGGGAGGTCTCACAACCCTTGCAGTTGAGATCCAGCCAGAGAGACCAAGGCTACGCAGAGCACAGCCCCGTCATCTCAGGGCCTGTCCCGGTTGCTGCAAGAGCAGCCCAGGGGCACAGTCGCTCGGGGTATGCTCCTTGGTAAGAAGCAGAGTGAGAGGATAACGTATTGCTCAAACCAGGACACTTCTGAAGGTGACTGGGTAATCATTCTGGGACTCTTCCAGATACGCAGGATGGTCCCTGGGCAACCGATCATGTTCTGTGGCCAACCCCCCCTAAGGAATAGACCAAATACAGTTTTGTTTCTTGTTTTGAGTCAGAGTCTCACTCTGTCACCCAGGCTGGAGTGCAGTGGCGTGCTCACGGCCACCGCAGCCTCGATCTGCTGGGCTCCGGCGATCCTTCCGCCTCAACCTTCCAAGTAGTTGGAACTAAGGCACACACCACCACGCCCAGCTAATCTAAAAAAAATTTTTTTTTTTTTTGAGTTGGAGTCTCACTCTGTCACCCAGACTGGAGTGCAGTGGCTGCTCCCAGCTACCGCAGCCTCGACCTGCTGGGCTCTGGTGATCCTTCCGCCTCAGCCTTCCAAGTAGCTGGAACTACAGGCGCGTGCTACCACGCTCAGCTAATTTTTTATTTATTGTAGAGATGAGGTCTCACCAAGTTGCCCAGGCGGTTATCGAACCCATGGGCTCAGGCAATTCACTCACCTCAGCCTCCCAAAGGCGCGGGATCACAGGCTGAGCCATTGAGCCTGGCTTATTTTTCAAAAATTTATTGTAAAGACAAGGTCTCGCCATGTTGCCCAGGCTGGTCTTGAACCTGTAGGCTCAGACCTCCCAAGGTGCTGGGATTACAGGCGTGAGCCACCACGCCTGGTCCCAATACAGTTTTCTAAACATAAGAACTTGCTAAACCTCGAAGCAGAGATTGTGCCAAGACTGCTTTATTTTAAAAGCCGATGGTGTTGTTGAAGAAAAGACTGTGTTCTCGGCCCATCCTGGCGATGGTTGGAGACTGCTTCGGGAACTGCTCTGAAGTCGTATATGCTCCTGGGCCTGGGGTTTTCTGAAAACAGAACAGAAAACGGAGACTGATGAGATGGTGACACCAAACCCAGAGCCTCTTGTGCGTGGCTGCTGGCTTGGATGTTCTGGACAAATTTCTCGATGGAAGACAAGAGCCACACCGGCCTGGGCTGGAGCCTGGCGGACCCTTAATCCGAGCATGTCCTGATTAAGGGGCAAGAGGGTGGCTGAGAGACGGCCAGACCAGGGGCCACCTGCTGGGGGAGGCGGGGTCATATCTATCTGCACCTCAAAGCACGCTTTCCCAACAGGCCCTCCACCCAGGCAGTTCCCAGCCCAGGGGGATAGAACATGCTATCTTTGTCGTCCCTAGTGACCTCAGCCTGGTGGGCAGCAGGTGGAGAGAACGACTTCTGAACAAGAGGTTCGAACTCAGACGCCCAGTGGCTCTCCCAACGCTGGTGTGTTTCTGTCGCTAACCTGGAGGTTACAGCAAGGTGTTTCTCAAACAGAGTCCATGGACCCCAGGGTCAGAAGTATTCTCCAAGGATCCACGAGTTCTAATGTTTAAAAGTTGTGTTGCCAGGCGTGGTGGCTCACACCTGTAATCCCATCACTTTGGGAGGTGGAGGCAAGAGCATTGCCTGAGCCCACAGGTTCGAGACCAGCCTGGGTAACATGGCGAGACTGCATCTCTGTAATAAATCAGAAAATTATCTGGGAGTGGTGGCACGTGCCTGTAATTCCAGCTACTTGAAAGGCTGAGGCAGAAGTATCGCCTGAGCACAATAGATCGAGATTGAGGTGGCTGTGAGCGTGCCACTGCACTCCAGCCTGGGTGACAGAATGAGACCCCTACTCAAAAAAAATAAAATTGTGTCTTCATCTTGATGAAATTGTTGAAAAAGTTATTCTGCCAATTACTTAAAGTTTCTCTTCCGTGTGATAAAATGCAACTAAATGCCATTTTCACAGACAGAGGCTTCAGTGCCTTAGGTCAGTGTTTCCCGTGTTGGGCGTACATGACCATATTTTTGAAACCCAAAGGGATGTTTACCTTGGGTCTGTTGGAGAGACAACAGTGTAGTGATTGCGGACCAGGGTTTTGGGGTCCAACAGGTGTTCGAGTCCTAGTCCCACAACCAGTGGTGACGTGTGACCCTGGGCATGGGCTTCCCATGTCTGGCCCATCCATGGGGCACATACATGCCTCTAGGGAACGATGGGGCTCACTGGGGTCTCTCTGGGACGGTCAGCGTCCACCTGGCCATCCTCAAGCAGCCCACACATCAGCTACCACCACTGTTCCTAGTGACTGATGTCACCTGCTTTTCATGTCCACCCCTCCTGGCGGTTATCACTTCAGAAGACAGCGAGAGCAGAACTAGGGTTACCCCGAGAGTAGAACGGGTGGTCAGCCAGAGGGGATGAGATCAGCTGCCTGCAGAAGCCACTATAAATGACAGGATGAGCTGGACTCTGGCTCAGCCTGCAATCCCGCGCCTTGGGAGGCTGAGGTGAGTGGATTGCCTGAGCCCGCGGGTTCGAGACCCGCCTGGGCAATTTGCGAGACCTCATCTCTACAATAAATCAAAAATTAACTGGGCGTGGTAGCGCACGCCTATAGTTCTAGCTACTTGGAAAGCTGAGGTGGAAGGATTGCCGGAGCCCAGCAGGTCGAGGCTGCGGTGGCCGGGAGCGGCCACTGCACTCCAGTCTGGGCGACCGAGAGAGACTCCAACTCAATAAATAAATAAATAAATGACAGGATGTTTCCTCGGCTAAAAGCAGACAGCAAACTGAAAATCTAATCAAGTCCTGACCAAATGTCAAAGGAAGCTGCGGCTTTTATTAGTGCTGTCTGTGAGGAGTCCTGGAAGGCCAGACCACAGATCAGAAGACTCAGGGGGCCACGGCCCACCAGGCCACCCCCCAGGAGGCTACCGGTGGTGGTTCAGCCACTTTGTAAACATCCAGCTCGGTTCCCCAGCCCTGATTTCACTGCCACCAAGTGACCTTGTCGTTGTCCTCAGCTTCCATGAAGATTTCCTATGCAGGAGAAAGTCCACAGAGCAGCGGCCTGAGTCACCAGGTCCCCATGGTGGACACTTATAAGTTAACACTGTACCTTCTGGCTTCTCGCTTAGTTACCTGGGAGTTTGGTTAACATGACTCAGTTTCCCCGAGGACACTCTGTCCTGTGGGTTCTGACAGACATCTGCTTCTGGATCGTGGTGATGCCACTAAGGTGTGAGGATGCCTCAGTGTGTCTGCAACTTTACTGGCGGGGCCTCCTGGTATTCCTCCAGGTAAAGGCTGCACTACCCCCCACACCGTAGCCCATGGCTCTGGAGCAGAACTGCAGGCCTCAACCCCGGGGCAAGGGCCAGGTGAAGCTGGAGGGAGTGATTTGCAGCCCAGGCAGTGGCAACACCAGCCCTCTCCCACTCAATCCCCAAACTCCTTCTCCCACCCTCTTGACTGCCCTGAGCGGGAGCATTTTCTTTCTTCCTTTTCTTCCTTTCTTGAGTTGGGTCTCATTCTGTCACCCAGGCTAGAGTCTAATGACACAATCATGGCTCACCACAGGCTCGACCGCCTAAGCTCAGATGATCCTCAGCCTCTCAAGTAGCTGAGACTACAGGCACGTGCCACCACGCCTGGCCAATTTTTGATTTTTTGTAGAGAAATTTTGATTTATGTCACCCAGGCTGGTCTGAAACTCTTGGGCTCAAGTGATCCTCCTTCCCTGGCCTCCCAAAGTGCTGGCCCCATTTTCTTATAGGCAGAATGTGTATTTCCGTCTCCCCAACCAACCCAAAAGAGTCTTGGGGACTTTCAGACTGAAGTGCAGGCTGGAAGCAGGAAGGCCATGTCTATTAAAACCGTCATTTTGCATTAAAAAAAGAAAGTCGCTGTTGGTAAGCTCCATGCCATGCTTGTAATCTCTCCTGGTCTTCTCCAAGCTTTTGAAGCACTCTGCACACTCCCACAGTCCACTTCCTTTTTCTCTCTCCATGGACTTGAACTTGACTTCTATCCTGAGAATTTGGGGGCAGGGTGATTGCTGAGGTCTTTGTGGTCCCATTTGGTTCAATATAAATGTTTTTGCTAGCCGGGCTCGGTGGCTCAGCCTGTAATCCCGCGCTTTAGGAGGCCGAGGTGAATGGATTGCCTGAGCCTGCGGGTTCGAGACCCACCTGGGCAACTTGGCGAGACCTCATCTCTACAATACGTCAAAAATTAGCTGGGCATGGTAGCGCACACCTGTAGTTCCAGCTACTTGGAAGACTGAGGCGGAAGGATTGCCGGAGCCCAGCAGGTCGAGGCTGCAGTGGCTGGGAGCGGTCACTGCACTCCAGTCAGGGTGACAGAGTGAGACTCCGACCAAAAAAAAAAATTCAAAATTAAAAAATTAATGTTTTTGCTTCAACTCTTTGCTTCCTTGGGCTCCCAGAAGACACACACACAAAGACACACACATACACACACACACGGTCGTGCTGGCTGGCTGGAGGTAGCATCGCATGTTTGCCTCAGTTCAGTAAGGGTGTCCCCAAGCAAAGCAACCAGGTCGTAACACTGGCAGCTGCTTTCAAGTGAACCCGTGATGTATTATAGCTGTGTTCGAGCCTGGAGTCACTCTGAGCATGACGCTGGCCTAGGACGTCCAGGTGTTTGAGCTCTTCACTCACCACCTTGGCCAGCAACTTTATACGACGGTCATTCTCCCAATCCATCCCTGCCCCGCTCATGGCCACCCACCCACATACACAGACATGCACACAGAGTCAGAAAACCTACCACATGACCACAGCTGGGGTGGAGGAGTCTTCCAAAATACTTACCGAATAGCTGGGCAAGAATCGAGGTACTCTGGATTGAAAACAAGAAGTGACAGAACTTGTTAAGGGTGTTTTCACATTATAATGACCTGGTCCCGGGCCTTCATGCTGTGAAACATTGGGGGGAAAAGAGTGTTTCCATTATCACTAATATTTGATATACTTTAAGGCTTTATTGGCCTTCCACAAACATATGAGTCAGCGTGCTATTTGGGCTCGAGAGATCTAATTCAGGTATGAACTGGGACAAGTCATCGTGAAATGGGACTGATGCCTGCCTCCCTGCCCTGGGCCCGACTGTGAGGATGAAGGAGATGGGGTGACCCGCACCAGTCCCCCCTTGTCCCTGCCAGGGTCCTTGATGCCTCCGGGGTCCCTCCCCAGATTCAGGTTCCCCACCCCCTCAATGCAGCATGATGTCATGCTTGTTCCTTTATTAATCTCGACTTACTGCTTTGCGCTATTAGCTGTATAAAACACACGTTATCATATAAATGTCACACATGCGATCTTAGTCCAAGAAAGCATTCACAGCAATTCACTGATACATGCACAACGCTATGAAATTAGCATAAAAGGGTGAACGAGGTTTTATTTTATTTTTTTGAGTTGGAGTCTTACTCTGCTGCCCAGGCTGGAGTGCAGTGGCATGCTCATGGCCGCCTCATCCTCGACCTGCAGGACTCAGGCGATTCTTCCGCCTTAGCCGTCCAAGCAACCGGAACTACAGGCATGCACCGCGATAACCGGCTAATTTTTTCATTTATTGTAGGGATGACGTCTCGCTAAGTTGCCCGGGCTAGTCCCAAACCCATGGGCTCAGGCAATCCTCTCACCTCGGCCTCCCAAAGTGCTGGAATTATAGGCATGAGCCACTGCGCCCGGCCAGCATAGATGTTTCTAAGTCGCTTCTTGTCACAGTGCAATCCAGAGGGTGATCAATTTATACTTCTGCTGGCATCATATAAGAGTGCCTATGCTTGTTAAAGCTATGACTTTCTCCCTCCTTCCCTCTTTCTCTTTTCTTTCTTTTTTTTTTTTTTGAGTTGGAGTCTCACTCTGTCGCCCAGACTGGAGTGCAGTGGCTGCTCCCGGCCACCGCAGCCTCGACCTGCTGGGCTCCAGTGATCCTTCTGCCTCAGCTTTCCAAGGAGCTGGAACTACAGGCGCACGCTACCACACCCGGCTAATTTTTGATTGATTGTAGAGATGAGGTCTCGCTGCCCAGGCGGGTCTCGAACCCGCAGGCTCAGGCAATCCACTCACCTCAGCCTCCCAAAGTCACGGGATTACAGGCTGAGCCACCTAGCCCGGCTAGACTTTCTTTCTTTCTTTTTCTTTCTTTCTTTCTTCTTCTTCCTTCCTTCCTTTACCTTTGTTAATTATTTTTAGAACCCCCTTCCCTCCAAGAATCTCACTGTTTTAATTAGAATGTATTTGATTATAAACGAAGTTCCCCCCAGTTCACTCATTGAACGTGTGTCTCTCTTCTTTATGACTTTCCTTGTGGAAAGTTGGGAAGACGGGAACAGCCCAACACCACCCAGGATCATGCTGACACGATGGTAACCTTTTTGTTCCCAGTAGTTCACTTGTTTTCCTCTCCCATTTTCAAGTGGCCAGTGCTCATTGCCTCAGGGGTGGGACGGGGCACGACACAGAATAAACTCTTTTTCTAGCATAATGTCTTGGATCTGCTTCTAAATCATGCAGAAATTGGGGGAAGTGGGTGGGAGTCTAGACCAAACATTGGCCTAGAGCTGGGCATTGTTGAACAGGTAGCTAAGGGTTCAATCTGGTCTCCTAAGTTTTGTTTATTTTTAAAGTTTTCACAGTACAAAGTTAAAAACAATATATGTTTATTATTTTGACCCAGCCGTTCCACTTTTAGGCATTTACCCTAAGAAAACAATTGAGAATGTGAGCAAATATTTAGCCACAAAAACATTCACTGTAACAACGTTTCCAAAAGTGAAAAATAAGAAATAAACAAAATACCCAGAGACATAAGCCTGGTTAAAGAAATTATAGCACTTCCATCCAGCTGTCCAGGGTTGATCAGTTTTTACAGACATAAAAGCTATTCCTAAATATCATTAAGTGAAAATGCAAGCTTAAAAATGTGCATAAAGGCAAGGCTCAGTGGCTCAGCCTGTAATCCCGCGCTTTGGGAGGCCGAGTCAAGTGGATTGCCTGAACCCGCGGGTTCAAGACTACCCGGCAACTTGGCGAGACCTCGTCTCTACAATAAATCAAAAAGAGCCGGCATAGTAGCGCACGCCTGTAGTTCCGACTACTTGGAAGGCTGATGCAGGAGGATCGCCTGAGCCTATCAGGTTGAGGCTGCTGTGGCTGGGAGCTTGCCACTGCACTCCAGTCTGGGTGACGGAATGAGACTCCAACTCAAAAAAAAAAAAGTGCATAAAACAAACTTGGAATGGAATTATCCCAAGGTGTTCACGAATAGTTTTCTCTTAGTAGTGGCATATTGAACAAAAAGGAAAAAAACCAAATTTTTTTGCTTATATGAATTTCCTAATTGTCTTCAATGAACGTGAGTGCTCCCAAAATATGAAAGAAAAAAAAAAGACACGTCGTGTGTAGATATATGGATATGGAAGTTGAGTCAAGGAAAAAAGAAAGTAGAAAAAATGATAGCAGCAAGGTGATAATAGACACGTGTGTCCTGTTAGGTCTTTATAACACATAGAGCTGGTCACAAATGAGCCCAGTGAGTTTGACAGAACAAGCACTAGACTGCAGCCCATCCATGGGATTATTATTTTTTTTTTTTGAGTCGGGGTCTCACTCTGTCACCCAGGGTGGAGTGTAGTGGCCCGATCACAGCTAGCTGCAGCCTCAACCACCTGGCCTCAGGAGATCCTTCCACTTCAGTCTCCCACGTAGCTGGGATTATTGGTGCATACTGCCATCCTGGCTGATTTTTAAAATTTTTTGTAGAAATGAGGTCTCGCTATGTTGCCTAGGCTAATCTTGAACTCCTGGGCTCAAGTATTTCTCCCGCCTCGGCCTCCCAAAGGGCTGAGATTACAGGTGTGAGCCATCGTGCCCGGCCTCTCCTCCATGGGATGTAAGAGCAAGGCTTCTGGCGGTCTCTGGCAGGTGGCACAGCGATGTAATTAGGGCTGCCATTCTTAACGAATCCACCATGAACGGAATCTGCTATTAACAGTCAAGTACAAGTCTGAGGATCAAGGAATGAATGTGTCTCCTCATTTTACAGCTCACGGCAGAAAGAAGGAAACAGGAATGTTTTCAAACCGACACATGCCTGTGCTAGAGGTTCCCATAGGGGCGAGGCTCTCTGGTGTGAGCTCTGCACCCATATTGGAGAACTCGGAGCCACAGTCAACACAGAGGAGTAAAAAGCCAAGAGAACATGGACAGGAACAGTGTGTGCAGCCCCTGCTCAGTTTGGCCATAACCATGTGGAACTCTCAAAAGCTGAGGAACGGGTACCATAAACTAGCAATCCCCAACCTTTTTGACATCAGGGACCGGTTTCATGGAAAACAATTTTTCCCCAGATGAAGGTGGAGAGGGATCATCAGGAATTAAATTCTCATAAGGAGTTGCAACCTAGGACCCTCCCATGTGCAGTTCACAATAGGGTTCCTGCTCCCATGAGAATCTAATGCCGCCACTGATCTGACAGTAGACGGAGCTCTGCTTACAGGCCACTCACTTCCTGCTGTGCAACCCAGTTCCTAACAGGCCATGGACTGGTACTGGTCCATGACCCAGGGGTTGAGGACCCCTGCTAGAAAGGGCTTCCTGTGGTTTCTCTTGGCACCAAGTTCTGGGACTCTAGGAAGGTGACTGTTCTGTTCTCCCCTGGTCCTGAATGCCACTGGCTTTTGAAAAGTTTCACTTTGGGAGCACAGAGTTGCCACAGCAAGGTCCTGACAAGAGCCCGGTTTATGGAATGGTCCATTTGAGTGGCTGGGGCCAGAGATGACATTGAGGGTGCTACCATGACTTCAACATCCATGACAGTCATCTGCAGAGGGGCCAAGAAACACTGCAACCCATGCCTTTCTCCCAAGTCGAATGTGGCTTTCCATCTAAGAGTTGCAGTCACCAGCTCCAGGTGTCCAGCGGGATGAAGTATCATGTGTTGCCAGAAGCTTCCTTGCATGGGCTTGGTCACCCGAATGGGAGGGGCTAAGGCATGGCACCGGAAGAAAGCATCGAGAGCTTTTCCACAAGAGGCAGATGGGATCTTTAAGAGGGGGCATTCGCAAAGCAGACACAGAGCCAATTTTGTATTCCAGAAGCCACAGGAATGCCGTGACAAAGCCGTGACTGTGCTGAGACCAGTCACAGGACGGTACTGCAATGGCCGGGAAACAGCTCTGAGTATGTCTGCAGAGCGTCCACTGCCGCCCATCCGAACACGCCTTGAGCGGACACATGGCCCAGAATGTGCCGCGTCTGGACCCAGCGCAATGGGCAGGGCTTTAAAACAAGAGGGACATTTGAGCTGTGTCCTGCTCTTCCTTGCAGTTGAGCGCTCTGCTCCCTGGGGGCTGCCGAGCGGGGTGCAGAGTGCTGGTCTCACGTTGTACAGGGCGCATGGGCCGAGGGAGGACTCAGCTCACCTGGCAGCACTAAGCATCTCTCCCACAACCAAATGGGCCTTTTCCTAAACCGGGCCAGTAGCTTTCAGGACCAGGAGAGAACAGTCAACTTCAGCCACAGGAAACCATTGATAGGACCCATCTCTCAGCTCTGGGCATGACTGCATCTCCGCCCTCCCGACGAGATAATACGTGGGTCTCTTTCCTTCGGAAAAGTCCTATTTAATTTTGTGGCAGATGAAACCGTCCCAAGTTGTTAGGTGTCCTCCCAAGTTCTATAAAATTTTGTTGTGTTGGAGTAAGTTGAAGGCCGAGTGGCATCTCTCTCCGATTTTCTCAGTCCTGTGAATTTTGAATTCCCAGTTCCTCAGCATATGAACTGATTTGGAAATCAGTCATTAAGATGCGGTCATCATCACAGGCCCTAATCCAATACGGCTGGTGTCCTCTATTAAAAGGGGGAAATTTGGACATAGAGACACGCATACAGGGAAAGCACCACATGAAAACAAACGTAGGCATAAAACTAAAAACCGAGGCACACCAGCAACTGCCAGCAAGCCACCGCGAGCTAGAGAGAGGCATGGCACAGGGTTTCTCCTCACAACCCCAAGGGGGAACCAGCAGCGCCAACCTTGATCTGGGGTGTCTAGCCTCCAGAACTAGAAGATAAGTTTCTGTTTCACTGGGCACAACAAAGACCCAGTTTGTGGTACTTTGTCACAGCAGCCCTAGCAAACGAATACCCAAATGTTCTGCTCATTTCTTCATTCAGCTGATATACAATGATCCAGGGAGTGGGCTAAAAGCTGGAACTACAGTGGTGTGTGATTGTCTCCTAACAGCTGTCCACCCATTACTTTGGCACAATCATGGCTCATTGCAGCCTCAACCTCCTGGGCTCAGGCGAGCCTTCCGCCTTAGCCTCCCAAGTAGCTGGGTCTTCAGGTGTGCACTACCATGCCCAGCTAACTTTTGTAGTTTTTGTAGAGACAAGGTCTTGCCATGTTACCTAGGCTGCTCTCGAATTCCTGGGCTTCAAGCAATCCTCCTGCCTTGGCCTTCCAAATTGCCTGGATTACAGGTGTGAGTCACCACACTTAGCCTAGAATCTTTAACAGAGAACACATCTACTCCCAGAAGAAAGGTTCAGTTTCTCAGCTTCCCTGGCAACCAGGTGCGGCCAAGTGACTAATTCAGGGTCCACAGGATGGAGGTAGAAGATATGTGTACAGACTCCAAGGTGCATACTCCAGGAGGGGGCATGTTGTCTTCTTTCCCGCACTCCTTCCTGCCAGTGGCCCCTGCTTCCTGCTCTTTGGGACCCTGGGAATGGAAGCCATGCTCAGCAGAGCAGCCCACAGGAGGAGTCCGATGCTGTGAGCTTGCCACATCAGCTCTAAACCACCTACTGCAGGGACTTTATACAGGAGATAGATAACTTCCTTTCATGTTTATGACATGGTTACTTAAGGTCTCTTTCCCGGCGGCAGAACTTAGTCCCCACTGACAAGATAGGTGTGCATTTCCAGCTCTCGTGGGGCTAATATTCCAGCAGGGAATGCATTCCTTGACCCCCAAATTCACAAATGTGGGGTCTACCATGCAAAGAGATGTGCAGTGTGCTGCGGAGAGCATGTAAGAGCGTAGACTGATCTGGTTCAGAGGCATGAGGAAGCCCCTTAAGGAAGGACGTTGGAGGCTGGAGGAAGTGTTTGTGTGGAAGCTATGATGTGAAAGGTTAAGCTGACCAAAGTGGGTAGGATCTTGAGGACAGGCCTAGAGAGAGGGATTGAACTCTGCTGGACAAATGCACTGCACGGCAAACATCAAATAAAGAGTGTTAACTGAGCTGTGCTGATTTAATTAGTAGAAAAGACCAAAGAGCAGATCATTAGTGGTCGCTGGGATGGCTTAATCTGTAGGCAAATTCACAGTAGGAATTCTCTTCCATTCAACTTTCTGAACCATGAATGTCCCAGGGGGCTGGGGACTGCTGCTAGGCTGAATGTGTCCAACCTCATTAAAACAAAGCTTAAGAAGTCAGATCCACAAATATTCACTGAAACCTGCTGTGTGCAAAGTATTAAGGCCAGGGATTCTGGCAGATGTTGAAAACATTTAGTGGAGGATCACTGACTTCAGGGTGCCTGCACTCTAGCTGTGAAGACAAGGGCAAAAATCGAGTCACAATACAAGAATTAAAGAACAACAGCAAAACAGCATACACAGTCCTAGAGTCGAACTAAATAAGAAATGTGCGAGTGGTAACAGCTAGGAGAGCTTATGATGAGCTCACAGTGAGGAAAGGCTGTGAGGGGCAGGGGCGGGCATGGTGTGACTTGAGCCATACCTAGAAGACAGGTAGGACCCAGGTAGACAGGGAACAGGTACCACTCTGCTGCTTTCTACACGTGTATGAACATTGAGAATGGTTTTACAGTTTGATTGCAGATGTAAATGTCTAAAAGTCGCCATGTAGTTCCGATCTCCACAAGCCTTCGTTCTGAAGTCTTCCCATTTGCAGGCAGGTGCAGGTTAAAGCCCCTTGGCTGCAGGTATTCAGGTCTCCTCTCCAGCCTGGCCCAAACAGGCCTAGCAGACAGGCTCCACCTGCCTGCCAACCTACCCACAGCTCCCCTCAGACCCTTGGCGTCGCTGCTGGAGCTGCCCCCTTCCCGTGGCCATCTCTGGCTCACAGCGTTGGTTCATGCACCTGCTCTCGTTTGGTCCTCGCAACAGCCCTGGTGTGGGAGGCGTTCGCTCCATTTAACAGATGAGAAAGTGAGGCTCAGTGGAGTTAGAAACCAACGACTTAGTGCCCCAGAGCCAGTTACTGACCTTGGTTCTCAGTGCTGGAAGGTATCAGGACTTGGTTCTCAGCTGTTTCTCTTTCTTTCTTTTTTGAGTTGGAGTCTCACTCTGTCACCCAGGCTGGAGTGCAGTGGCACACTCAAGGCCACCGCAGCCTCAACCTGCCGGGCTCAGGTGATCCTTCGGCTTCAGCCTTCCAAGTAGTTGGTAGAGACATGTGCTACCATGCCCAGCTAATTTTTTGATTTACTATAAAGACGAGGCCTCGCCATGCTGCCCAGGCTGGTCTCAAACCTGTGGGCTTAGGCAATCCTCTTGCTTCTGCCTCTCAAAGTGCTGGGATTACAGGCATGAGCCACCACACCTGGCTAGCTGTTTTTCTTTAGAGTTAGAAACCTAAAAGGAATTTAGAAAGAGCACATAGTCCATTTCCCTTTACCCTAGTCACAAACAACTTTCAGTTGGTCATACTGAAAAGAGAAAGGTCAGAATACACTTATGACCCCAAGTGTCTATAGATACACGCATAAGACACAAGTAATAAGCAGCATAAACGAAGTCACTGCACAGGGTGGTAAAAATGATCTCCCCCAAATTTGGTGAGCGTGATAGGCAATACACTGCCCCCAAAAGATGACAAGCTTCAGCAAGAAGGATGGGATACTGTGTGGAGGTGGGTACAGAGAAAAACTAGAGTCACTTCTCTGGGAATTCAGGAGGAGGTTGGGTGGCAGCACCAAGCCAACTCGGGAAATTCTAGAATTCTGTAAACACCGATCTACAAGCTCAGACGAGAAGGGAGACAGACCTGCATGCGGGTGGGCTGGGTAGAAGCAAACCCGTTAGAGGCCCAAAGTTATTCACCTCTGTAAAAGTAAGAACTGACCGTGCCTCTGAAGTCTACTTTTGGTAGTTTATTTCTGCAAAGAGAGAAACTGTGATGGTCTATGTTTCTGATCAGGCCGCCACGTGGATAGGGCAACACCGGGTCTTCACACACCTGTCCACCCTAAAGGCGTGTTCCTTTCACAGGAACACACATGCCAGCGACTCCCAGGTCATTCAGAATTGCTGTAGGTGCTCACTGCCCCGTCCTGTTTTCCAGGAGACCCGGCAGCAGAAGGTGCCCCACAACTGTTTGAAATCGGAGGCACTTCTGGCCTCCGACTTGAACCTCGGGCTAGCAACGGCCCCGAACTATCCCCCTCCTGGCTGTCCTGGCTGTCCTGGCTGCTGCCCAGTGTGAGAGCCGCGTGACAACCCGAATGGCTACTGTCTAGGCATCACAGCGGCTGGACTGGGAGGCTCTTCTCTTGCATCTCCCCAGCGCTTTGCTAACAGTAGGAGAAGCAACTTCAGAAGGAGCGAAGGACCAGGGGAATGAGGGGCACTGAAGGACAGGAATCTGGAAGGTCATCTATTTTCATGCCTCTGGCCCCTGGAGATTCCTTCCACTTAGGACACCCTCTTTTTGCGGTCCCGGTAAGGAGCGATGTGCTGTTTGGTTTCCCAGGCTCTTGAGCCCCTCCCAGCACCACGACCTGGTGCTGAGCACGTGACCCAGCCCGAAAGGGGGGGGGGCTTCTGATCATGGTGATTGGTTCAGAGGCAGGCTCATAACACTAACCTGGCCAATCAGAGGAGCCTGGTCTGGGCCTGCCGGCGGCCATCTTGCCCAGCTCCTGGCGAGAGCAGTCCAAAGTGGAAGACAAACATTATCCAATGTGCCGGAAGCCATGTGCACCAGGAAATCTCACCCCCCCTTTATGTTTTTATTTTGTGCCTAAGCTAATTTAAAATGGGTTTCTGTCTACTGCAACTGAAAAAAAAATTTTTGTTTTTTAAAGTTAGAGCCAGAGTCTCACTCTGCCATCCAGGCTGGAGGGCAGTGGCAAGCTCATGGCCACTGCAGCCCCGATCTGCTGGGCTGAGGCGATCCTTCCGCCTCAGCCTTCCAAGAAGATGGAACCGCAGGCGCATGCCACCATGCACGGCTAATTTTTTGATTTATTATAGAGAAGAGGTCTTGCCAAGTTGCACAGGGTGGTCTTGAACCCCTGGGATCAGGCAGTCCTCTCGCCTCCGTTCCCCAAAGTGCTGGGATCACTGCGCCCGGCCGCAACTGAACAAATTCAAACCAATACATTCCCGTTTTCCTGTTCCCAGTGAAGACAGTGTTATAAGAAAGAAATGCAGGAAATTTCTTCACTCACAGCCCGGCAGCGATATATGACTCTGCTGATGTTAATACCATCAGAAAAGCGGCACAGATTTTTTTAGGAAGTGAAATTGCCAGGATAAACATCTTTTTCTTAGAAATTCTAGCATATCTGTAGCTATATTTGAAAGTTATAGTTTTCCCAAAATGTTACCTACAAGTAGAACTGATTCTCTTTGAGGAGATTGAGACTGGGGCCTGCTTTAAAATCATCTTAACTTCCAGATTCCATTCAAGCAGAAATCAATTTTCTGCTTTATTCAACCTGACCGTGTTTATTAATTATTTTTCTGTTCCCCATGGAATTTCAAACTACAAGCTTAGTTTCTAATTGAACTAATTCCTTAAATACAAAAACAGCTGGAGTGGTTCAGCATTCCTTCACAGTGCTGGTTTTAAGGCATAGCATTTGCCTCAGGTCTGATACTCACCTTCAGACTTGTATTATTAAATGTGACTGAAACAGACAAATCATATCATGAGCATTGTATCTGTACATACTTTTTCCTATTTAATCATTTCCTTATTCTTTATAGGCCTGTCAGGTTTTAAGAAATATAGAAGCTACATTGGAATATATTTCACACATCAACTAAAAGAAACTCATGTTCATTTAACATGGTGTGATTTTGTTCCTACTATCAGGAAAGATGTGTATGTCTCCTTTTTTGATTTTATATACAACTATAGTAATAACTGTAAAGAATCTGCTGAGCAAATCACTGGTGACCCCAAACATCCTGAGTGACTGAGTTCTGATTAGTAGTAAGTGGGAATATTTTTACTTAAGTAACAAAATGTCTTCCTCTTAAGCATTTTTAAGGCTTTTCTCAAACACTGCCTATTTTTTTAAATTATATTTTTAGAAATTGTAAAAGCAATTGAAGAGAAAGAAAATAAACAACTGCCCTCGTCACAGCACCTCAGCATAGCCACTAAAAACATTTTTCTGAGACTGGGGTACAGGGGATCATGTCTGTAATCCCAGCATCTTGGAAGGCCCAGATAAGGGGATTGCTTGGAGTTTAAGACCAGCCTTGGTGACATAGTAAGACCCCTTTGTTTCCACAGTATATATTTTAAAAAGCATTTTTATGCACTTCCTATTTTTTATACATGTTTTTGTTTGTTTGAGTCAGTATCTCACTCTGTCACCCAGGCTGGAGTACAGTGGCATGATCACGGCCGCCGCAGCCTTGACCTGCTGGGCTCAGGCGATCCTTCTGCCTCAGCCTTCCAAGTAGCTGAACTACAGGCATACCACCATGCCTGGCCAATTTTTCTTGATTTATTGTAGAGACAAGGTCTTACCAAGTTGTCCAGGCTGGTCTGAAGCCCCTGGGCTCAGGCAGTCCTCTCGCCTGCACCTCCCAAAGTGCTGAGATTACAGGTATGAGCCAACACGCCTGGTGATTTTTTTACATTATTTTAATCATAATCTACATATCAATTTTTATCCTGCATTTTTCACTACACATTAGATCAGAAACATTTTGGGTGTCATTTTATAATTTTCAAAATAATTGCTTAAAAAGCTGCAAAATATTCCTTTGAGTGGGTAATATTCTTTTAAAATGATTTATCTTCTGCTGATATTAATTTGTTGCTGTTATCTTGTTATTACAAATTATCCCTTGTTGATATATTTGTAAAGATAAATATTTCTACATTTAAGATGCTTACTTTAGGACTGGGTGAAATTAATGGGTGAAAAGACATAAACAGCTTTTATATCTTAATACATACATGCAAATTGCTTTTTAAGGGGTTATATTAATGTATACACCCACCAGCAACAGACAAGAAAAGCAGTGAGTCTCAATAGTTCACATGACAAGTAGATATTCGGAGGAAAAGATTTCAAAAATTAAAATCTCCCTCACTCCTCTTTATTCTAATGTGAGTAATAAATGGAAGTCAAGAAGCTGTGCAGAATATCATACCCTTAATGCCCACATTTTGGAACACATTCAGAAGGGAATACCATTATGCAGGTTTTTTTTTTTTTTTTTGGTAGAGCCAGAGACATATTTAGGTCATTTATAAAAGCAATAAAGTCAACTCAAGGGGAGGAATAACCACAAATGACAAGTTTTCCTTTGTTCAGTTATCTTGGAAAAAAATGACTAGGATTTGTTGCAGTTTGTTTTTTTCCTCTTTTTGAGTTGGGGTCTCACTCTGTCACCCAGGCTAGAGTGCAATGACATGCTCACAGCCACCGCAGCCTCGACCTGCTGGGTTCAGGTGATCGTTCTGCCTCAGCCTTCCAAGTAGCTGGAAACTCAGGCACACTCCATCCTGCCTGGCTAATTTTTTGATCTGTTGTAGAGATAAGGTTTCACCAAGTGGCCCAGTCTGGTCTCGAACCTGTGGGTTCAGGCAATTCTCTCACCTCGACCTCCCAAAGTGCTGGAATTATAGGCACGAGTCACTGCACCCGACCCTTTTTTCCTCTTTAAGAACATGCTGGTAGGAGTGATTTGTGGGGTTTGGTCCTTAACAAGGAGCTAAAAGCAAATGGTGACTGGTAGAAGTTTTCAGCATACTTTCTGTGGGTGAAAAAAGGCCCTTTTCCCTTATGGTAGACTATGTCCATTAGTATCTACCCCAAAAGGCACACATAAATACTCTCCTTGCAGTCTTTCCTGTGGACAAAAAATTATGCTGATTCATAATCCATGATTATTCCAACAATAACTGTAATAACCAGTAAGTATACAACCTTATCTTGGCAATGTGAAGATTAAAAACTATTTTACGGCCGGGCTCGGTGGCTCAGTCTATAATCCCGCGCTTTGGGAGGCCGACGTGAGTGAATTGCCTGAGCCCATGAGTTTGAGACCCGCCTGGGCAACTTGGCGAGACCTCATCTCTACAATAAATCAAAAAATTAGCCGGGTGTGGTAGCGCATGCCTGTAGTTCTAGCTACTTGGAAGGCTGAGGCGGAAGGATCGCTGGAGCCCAGCAAGTTGAACCTGCGGTGGCCAGGAGTGGCCACTGCACTCCAGTCTGGGTGACAGAGTGAGACTCCAACTCAAAAAAAAAAAAAAATTTTACAACCAGCTACATTTTTTACCAGCTGTTTCTCTTGAGAGCCACCTGTACATGGGGACAAAATGCAATTCAACCAAATCCCAAGACAAAGAAGGCTGTGTTTTTTTCTTCTTTTCTTTTGTTTTAACAAGTGAGAACGGTTCCATTACACCCAGAGGTCTTTGGGCACATGAGCTACTAGAAGATTTTCAAGTTCAAAGTTAAAATACTTTTTACAGCTAAAAAAACCATGTGGTAATCTGCTATGCCTTCATATGGTCACTACCCATTTTGTAATAGACTGCCCTTTGAGATTATATGCATAACTGATGAACAAATTTCAATGAGCTCGTTTTCACAGATCATGGAAAGAAAGGAGAGATGGGTGACTGTATGTATCTTTTATAACCAGTCTCGTTCTCAAAAGGGCTTCAAGAGACTGAGTGAATGTCTATAGGTCTGTACTATATTGCACCAGATCTACAGGTCAGATTTCTGGTGATTGTAGGTTTCACGTATACCAGCAATACGACAACCTGTCCTAAGTCAACAGAGCTCAAATGACACCATGACCTTACCATGCAACAATATACAAGATACATTTCAGAAGAATTAAAGGGCTAAAACTTTTTTAAAAATCAAAAGTAAAAATTAGAAGAAAATCAAAAGTGAACATCATGTCTCTGGAGGGAATTTTTTTTAGGTGGTGGAAGAAATAAAGGAAAGATACAGCGATTTGATTCAACACATTTTCTGAGTACTATATGAGGTGCTAGGCATTGATGAATAAAGCGGACACAGTCCCTTCTTTCATGGAACTTATATTCCAGAGGGTGATGACAAATTACCTAATTTGATGGCATAAACATTTTATATTTTAACCTTCTGTATAAACAAAACATAAAAGTAAAAGGCAAAAATCTCTGAAAAACATCAACAAATATAAGGGTTAATATCTCTTCACTATAGATTTTATATAAATCGACAAAGAGGAATACTAAAACTCCATACAATAGATAACTGGGCAAAGACTGTGACCAGAAAATGTACAGGTTATGCACAAGTTACGCACTGATCAAGAAATGTTCATTGGAATGCATAGCCTCAAATCAATCAAATATATTAAATTAAAATAACTAGATATCACTTTTACTATCAAGCTAAATATTTTTTAAAATAACGGTAAAGATGTGTGCAGATTTGGTGAAATGGGCAAACTCTTGACTGCTAGCAGAGATGTACATTAGTCTAATACTTTTTAAAAACATTTGGTAAAATGTATCAAGAATGTGCATGTAATCTCAGTAAATCATGTTTTCTACAATCCATATAAATAGATGCCAAAATTTAGAAATGACTTCATGCATTGAGTCTTATCATAGCATTTTAAAAAATCTGAGTATTTAATACCAATGTTATTGCCTAGCAAAGTTGTGCATGTAAGCAAAAGTTGGCATATGACAAAAAAATTAGCCAATGAACCGATCACTGATAAAATTATATCCTATTCAAATACCCTTCCATGCTTCATTATTGCAGACAGGTTTGTGTCTTTGTGAGAAGTTTTGTGCCGGGCTCGGTGGCTCAGCCTGTAATCCCGCCCCTTTGGGAGGCTGAGGTGAGTGGATTGCCTGAGCCCGCGGGTTCGAGACCCGCCTGGGCAACTTGGCGAGACCTCATCTCTACAATAAATCAAAAATCAGCCGGTCGTGGTAGCATGTGCCTGTAATTCTGGCTACTCGGAAGGCTGAGGAGGAAGGATCACCAGAGCCCAGCGGGTGGAGGCTGCGGTGGCCGGGAGCGGCCACTGCACTCCAGTCTGGGCAACAGGGTGAGACTCCAACTCAAAAAAAAAAAAAAAAAGAAGTTTTGCTCCATCATTATTAGACAATCATCCAACAATACAACACAAATAAAGTGCAAATCCAATTGAAAGTGAAAATGCAAATTTTACCCCACAATGCAGGATTTCATGAAGTTAATGAAAGTGATAGCGAACCAATTTTGATAAATAAATATTATTCCTTGCAGAACAAAGTTATAAAATACTATTTCTTGTCTTGTACAGCCTTTTGTTTTACCTGAAGTTAGTTAGTGCTTTGTTTTTTCACTTGCACCTTTTGCTAAACACATTTTCTTCATTCGTTTCCACATCATATCAGCTGTTCTTGAGTCCCTTTTTCCTTAGAGACATTTCTTCTAGAGCTATTTTCTTTCTCAATATGGATTGATTTTTCTCTCAGTCTGCTGTGCAGTGGTCAACCTGGACCATCTCTTCACCTCTGCTCTCCCAGATTGCATCCACTTTCTCCTAGGTCCCATGCCTTCATTTTTCTGGACTTACTCCTTTGTTTTGTTGTATCGTATCACCGGTAGCATCTTTTAAAATGGTATTTGGGAGGTAATTTGTATGATTTTTTTTTTTGCATGTTTGAAAATCTTTGTCTTTACAATTGATTGTTATTTTGGCTAAACATAGAACCCTGTTTAAAATATTTTTTTCTTTCTCATCTCTCTGTGGATACTAACTATATTTATATGTATTTTTAAATCTCTCCCCTCTATTTCCTGAGTTCTATTTTCAGCCAGGTTTCCATCCTTCTGTCTGTTTATCTCTATCAAGGTACATGTGCTTCTATTAACAGATAATATTAAATTGAGTCATTAGTTAACTTGGGGCACCACGTTTCAAGTTGTGCATGCTAAACCATTTTTTCCCACACTAGTCAGCCACCTACCTTGTGAATCATGGACTCTCATTTAACATGTGAAAGTCTGTGTGTGCTTGTATGTACACATGTTGGGTGGGTATTGACATTAGAGAGTTCCTGCCCTCTTGAAAGGTAGGGAGAACACCGATAAAAGATCTCACTTGCCTTTATAGCCTCAACAATGCCCACTGGTGTAGGCTCTCACACACATGAGCATCCAAAATGACTTGGGGAATAGGTGCAATGACTTCCTTTAGAAGTTAGTTAGACTTGGTTAAGTCTATAGGCGTGGTAGCGCGCGCCTATAGTTCCAGTTACTCGGAAGGCTGAGGCGGAAGGATCGCCGGAGCCCAGCAGGTCAGGGTTGTGGGTGGCCGGGAGCGGCCACTGCATTGCAGTCTGGGTGACTGAGGGAGACTCCAACTAAAAAAAAAAAAAAAAAAAGACAATTGGGACCCAAAAGGCAAGACCAGCAAGTGGGACTCCCAGGAGACAGAAGCCTCTTGTATATGAACTCATCCTACTGCAAAGGGGGCCAAGTGGGCAAACCTGGTCCCACGAACAAGCCTCAGTAATCATGGAGAGTTGTGACTCCAAGGGCAACTCAATATCGACCACTTGGCTTGGGCCCCAGACAGCTCCCTCCTGTCTAAAGACCTTAAGCAACATGCCTGACGATGCCTACTCACCGTACAGAACAGCACAGAGCCCAGGTTTTGAGGTCACCATAGAGTCCTGGCTCTTTTTTTTTTTTTTTTTTTTTTTGAGTCAGAGTCTCACTCTATCACCCAGGCTGGAGTTCAGTGGCACACTCATGGCCACCACAGCCTCAACCTGCTAGGCTCAGGCACTCCTTCCGCCTCAGCCTTCCAAGTAGCTGGAACTACAGGCGTGCACCACCACATCCAGCTAATTTTTATTGTAGAGACAAGGTCTCACCATGTTGCTTAGGCTGGTCTCAAACCCGTGGGCTCAGGCAATCCTCTCGCCTCCGCCTCCCAAAATGCTGGGATTACAGGTGTGGGCCATCGTGCCTGGCTTTTTTTTTTTTTTTTTTTTTTTTTGAGACAGGGTTTTACTCTGTCACCTAGGCTGGAGTGCTGTGGCACAATCATATCTCACTGCAGCCTCAAACTTCCTGGCTCAAATGATCCTCCCACCTCGGCCTCCCAAAGTGCTGGGATTATAAACTTGAGCCACCATGCCTGGCCTTCTTTCTCTTAAGAACTGTGTCACCTTGGGCAGTCAACTGCCATGTCCTGACCTGTCAAATAGAGATGACAAATTAATACTACACCTCACCAAGTTGTGAGGGTTAAATGAGTCTGTCAGTCACTGAGCACTGTGCTTGGCACCAGAAAACAGTCAGTGAATGGTAGTCAAGATCATTATCAAAGTCAACCCTAATAGAGTAGTTGATTCTATAACAGTTCCGTGACTATGATGTTAATTTCTAGAACAATTAAACCCAATGATAAAATCAACTAAATGAGTTTTCAGATAAAAGCTTAATGGCACATTAAATGGCCTAAAAATTAAAGCATTCTTCACAAGAAGATTTGAGACAATGTCCTCCCAATACACATTGCTTTTTCTGCCACACTCACACTGCATGCCACCATCTCCCACTGCTGGGATCAAAAGAGCTTCCTCTCCCTGGCTTACAAGTTCATGGATCTTAACCAAACCTCGAGTTTGCTCTGGGAATTCATGTTTAGGACAGACATGAATCACAGCCCTGGGCTATTTCTTTGCATTGGAACATTTTCCATAAAAGTAGTCTTTTTACTTTTTTGAAAGACAGGATGTTCCAAATTAGTGAATCACTTTTATTTATAAAATGGAATGGATGAGGTGATATCAGTGAAAGCAGCAGAGTAAGGATCTCGAAAAATTTTCTTCATCAAGGCAATGAGAGCCCTGGCAAAAAACGGTCAGAATCTGCTACCTTGTGCGGGTTCACATACCAGACAGCTTGTCCTGCGCCTACCTGAACTCAAAGAAAATTACTTGTAATCGGGTCACCGTTTGCTAATAGTAAACAAGTCGTTATTAACTCACAGCGTTCATTTTAATCAAGTATTTCAAAGGTAATAAAGTATCACCCAGTAGGGGATAAGCCTGATGTCTTAACTGCTTGCTGCCAGGGTCAACTGAACATACACATTCATCTTCGTCCCTCTCCCATCAAATAAGAAAGACATAACTAAGGTTATGGAAGTAAACTGGGGTCTCCTCATCTGGAGCAGTAAAACAAGATACCTACACTGAGGTTTATAGCTGTAGAAAGGAAGGCATTTATCTGCAGGGTACCAAGCAAAGAGGATCAGGCAGCCAATGTTTAAAGCCTGAGCTCCCCAACGGCTTGTAGGCCAGGGTTTTTAAAGGCAGGGGGTAAATTCTAGGAAAGCAGAAGTTAAAGGCTAAGTGATAAATTAACATACGGAGGTTCAATATTGGTTTTGGCCTAAAAGCAGGGGTGTACAGGCCATAGGTAGATTTAAGGATTTTCTGATTTGCAATTGGTTAAGGAAGAGAAGCTTTGTTTAAAAATTTGGGGTCAGTAGAAAAGAATGTTAGTGCTGGCTCGTGAGTGTGACTTTTTTTAGGTCTCTAAGGAAGAAATTTAGAACAAAGTACGTGGTTAGAGCTCAGTCTCCGGTTCCCCCTTATTTGAGGTCTATGTGCCAACAAGATTGGTTTGGTGGGGGTCCAGGTTTCTGAAAAACATCTCAGAGACATATGGTAAGATGTTATCTTTAGTTTCTATAGGGGAACCAAACATTCTGTGATTTTAGTTTTCTTGGCTATTGTTTTCGGCTACTATTATCTCTGTTTCTTAAGTTATTTACTTCTCGGGGCTAGCTAGATGTGTGGAATTTTTTGGAAGGCATTTAAGATTTAGGACAATTTTTATATTTGGGGGAGGCTGCAGGACCCTAAGAGGGGGGACCCCACTCTATCTCACAATCCGCCCCCCCGTCCCGTGAAACTGATTTATATACACACACTCATACACAAAGGAACAAGAGAAAAGCCAGCAGCCAACAAGAGAAGATGACATGGTTTTGGAAGATGTGAAGTGGTCTGGAGGCGGGGCAGCTGACCTAGCAGGGTGGAGGGACCAGGAGCCTGCGTGCCTGGAGAGGGCTTGCCGGTGAGCTGCAGGCCCGATTTGCTCCACAGAACACCAGAAAAGCTGGGGAATTGACCGGGCTCGGTGGCTCAGCCTGTAATCCCAGCACTTTGGGAGGCCGTGGCGAGTGGATTGCCTGAGCCCGCGGGTTCGAGACCCGCCCGGGCAACTTGGCAAGAACTCATCTCTACAATAAATCAAAAATTAGCTGGACGTGGTAGCAGGCGTCTGTAGTTCCAGCTACTTGGAAGGCTGAGGCGGAAGGATCGCCAGAGCCCAGCAGGTTGAGGCTGCGGTGGCCAGGTGTGTGTCACTGCACTCCAGTCTGGGCGACAGAGTGAGACTCCAACTCAAAAAAAAAGGCTGGGGAAATGAAGGCATCAGGCGCCTGTGATGGGAGAGTGGCAGGGGGATCTGAAAGCAGGAGGTCTGGTTGAACATCTTCGTCCCAGGTCCCTGCCTCACCTCAACTGTCAGGCAACTCTCCTTCCCACATCCCTCCAGGAGACTGCGGGGGGGGGGTTCATTTTGTGGACACTGTACCAGGGACCTGGACTCAGGGGTCCCCAAGCACTGTCAGGACACAGCCTTTACTGAAAATGGAAATGAAATGAATGTCTACGCACTGTGGGACCCTTCCCCCACTTAGCTCCCAGAACACTGGCCACTGGCCTACACTCCAGGCAGGAGGCTGACGAGTCATTTTGAAGCAACGGATGGGCACCAGAGAAAAGATCTACAGACACTTACAGGCTACCAGAGGAAAGGCCAGGTCATCACCCCATCCGTCCACTGTGGAACCCGTCTGGAGATAATCCCCACCTTAGTATATTACTATGACTGCTGTTACAAATAACTATATATGTAGTATCTTTTTTTTTTTTTTTTTTTAGTTGGAGTCTTATGCTACCGCCCAGGCTGGAGTACAGGGGCACGCTCCCGGCCACCGCAGCCTTGACCTGCTGGCCTCAAGCGATCCTTCCACTTCAGTCTTCCAAGTAGCTGGAAC
Organism: Cephalopachus bancanus; assembly: GCA_027257055.1. Classification (NCBI taxonomy): domain Eukaryota; kingdom Metazoa; phylum Chordata; class Mammalia; order Primates; family Tarsiidae; genus Cephalopachus; species Cephalopachus bancanus. The sequence goes on from JAPVLO010000823.1 coordinate 192,559, forward strand.
TACTGGCGTGCACCACCACACCCAGCTAGTTTTTTATTTATTTATTGTAGAGGCGAGGTCTTGCCATGTTGCCCAGGCTAGTCTGACCCCTGAGCATAGGCAATCCTCCCGCCTCCGCCTCCCAATGTGCTGGGATTACAGACGTGAGCCACTGCACCTGACAAATTCAGTATCTTAAAATAACAGAAATGTATCCTCTCAGTTCTGGAGGCTGAGGTCTGAAATCAGTTTCAAGGGGCTAAAATTAAGGCATTAGCAGAATCATGTTTGCTCTGGAGACTTTAAGGCGGAACCGGTTCCTTGCTTCTTTCAGCTTCTGGTGGTCATCAGTATTCCTTGGCTTGTGGTTGCACCATGGCAACCTCCACTTCCATATTTGAGTTGCCGTCTCCTCCTCTGAATGTGTGTGAAATAATCCTTCTGACTCCCTCTCATAAAGATGCTTATGATGGCATTTACAGCCCGTCCTTGTCATCCAGGGTAATCTCTCCATCGCAAAATCCTTAACTTAATCACAACTGCAAAGTCTTTGCCACATAAGGTAATACGTAGGTTCCAGCAGGAGGACATGAACATACTCCCGGGGGCCATGATTTAGCCCTTTTCACCACCCACACTCTTTTTTTTTTTTTTTTAGTCTCACTCTGTCACGCAGGCTGAAGTGCGATGGCATGCTCACAGCCACCGCAGCCTCGACCTACTGGGCTCAGGCGATCTTTCCGCCTCAGCCTTCCAAGTAGCTGGAACTACAGGCATGTGCCACCATGCCTGGCTAATTTTTTGATTTACTGTAGAGACGAGGTCTCATCATGTTGCAATCCTCTCTCCTCCGCCCCCCACAAAGGTCTGGGATTGCAGGCATGAGATACTACTGTGCCTGGTGTTAGTGAGATCGCAAGATTTTTCACCTTAACTGGATATCTGAATTTCTTATTTTATGAGTTGTCCATTTATGACCTTTATCTGATTGACTTTTCTATTGATGTTTTTCCTATAGATTTTTTTGTTTTTGTTTTTTGAGTCGGAGTCTCACTCTTTACCCAGGCTGGAATACAGTGGCATGCTCCCAACCACCACAGCCTCAACCTGCTGTGCTCAGGTGATCCTTCTGCCTCAGCCTTCCAAGTAGCAAAACTACAGGCATGCAGCACCACACCCAGATAATTTTCTTTTTCAATGTACTGTAGAGATGAGGTCTTGCTAACTTGCCCAGACTGGTTTCGAACCCAGTACTTTTCCAGGTACTAGGTATCCAAGACAGAAAACCCTGCTTTCATGAAGCTTATGTCCTAGTGGGGAAACAGATGCAAACAAACTACATTTTAGTGTAGTCTGTCTGACAGTGATGAATGCTATGGAGAAAAAATAATAATAAACCAGGGAAAAGGACCAGAGACTTTTTTTTTTTTTTTTTTTGAGTCAGAGTCACTCTGTCGCCCAGGCTGGAGTGCAGTGGCACACTCAAGGCCACCGCAACCTCAACCTGCTGGGCTCAGGTGATCCTTCCACCTCAGTCTTTCAAGTAGCTGGAACTACAGGCATGGACCATCGTGCCTAGCTAATTTTTTTTTTTTTATTTGTTGTAGAGATGAGGTCTCGCCAAGTTGCCCAGGCTGGTCTGGAGTAATCCTCTCGCCTCAGCCTCCCAAAGATTATAGGCTTGAGCCACCACTCCCAGCCTCTAGAGATTGTTAAGAGAATTTTACAGACAGGACTATTAACCCTTTATCCACCATGTATGTTGAAAATGCTTTTCCTAGCTGGGCTCGGTGGCTCAGCCTGTAATCTCACACCTTTGGGAGCCTGAGGTGAGTGGATTGCCTGAGCCCGCGGGTTCGAGACCCGCCTGGGCAGCGAGACCTCATCTCTACAATAAATCAAAAAATCAGCCGGGCGTGGTAGCGCGCGCCTGTAATTCTGGCTACGCGGAAGGCTGAGGCGGAAGGATCGCCGGAGCCCAGGAGGCGAGGCTGCGGTGGCCGGAAGCGGTCACTGCACTCCAGTCTGGGCGACCAAGTGAGACTCCACTCAAAAAAAAAAAAAAAGAAAATGCTTTTCCTAATCTGCGTTTGCCTATGAACTTTGTTTATGGTTTGTTTTCTGATATACACCAAAAAATGCTATTTAATCACATTTAGTATCTCTCTTCCATTGCTATTATTGTAGAAAGTCTGTCTTATCCTAAGAGTAGATATATACTCATATATTTTCTTCTGGTTTAATGATTTCAAAAGTGTCTGATTCTTTAATCAATATGGAATGTATTTTAATGTGTGGAATGACGTGAGAATCTAACTTAATTTTTCCAAGTTATTAATAATTTATCGAGCACACTGTGCTCTTTCCTTTCTCTACTAAATTGTCATACCATCTTTATCAAACAAAAACATCTTGTATGTTCCAGGGTCTGTTTCCCAGTTCTGTTCAGTTATCTGAATTTCTTCTTCAGATGTTTGCTGTATGGTTTTTTTTTTTTTTTTTTTTTTTTGAGTTGGAGTCTCACTCTGTCGCCCAGACTGGAGTGCAGCAGCCACTCCCGGCCACCGCAGCCTCGCCTGCTGGGCTCCGGCGATCCTTCGGCCTCAGCCTTCCGAGTAGCCGGAATTACAGGCATGCGCTACCACGCCCGGCTGATTTTTGATTTATTGTAGAGATGAGGTCTCGCTGCCCAGGCGGGTCTCGAACCCATGGGCTCAGGCAATCCAATCACCTCAGCCTCCAAAGGCGCGGGATTACAGGCTGAGCCACCGAGCCCGGCTTGTATGGTCTTTTTTAATGCTGAGTTTGTAATTACAAATAAATAACTGTAATCCATCAAACCACCCCAAAACAATTTTGTATTTTCTCATTCTTGCAGATTATTTAGATCATTATTTATTTTTTGACACCTTACTAATTAGTTAGGTATCTGAAATAGTTCATTGTTATCAAAACTCACATATAGCCGGGCTCAGTGGCTCAGCCTGTAATCCCGCGCCTTTGGGAGGCTGAGGTGAGTGGATTGTCTGAGCCTGCGGTTCGAGACCCACCTGGGCAGGTGAGATCTCATCTCTACAATAAATCAAAAAAATCATCCGGACGTGGTAGCGCGCACCTATAATTCGGCTACTCGGAAGGCTGAGGCGGAAGGATCGCCAGAGCCCAGCAGGTCGAGGCTGCGGTGGCCGGGAGCGGCCACTGCACTCCAGCCTGGGCGACAGAGTGAGACTCCAACTCAAAACAAAACAAAAAAACTCACATACATGCATTTGGAAATATTTAGAAAAAGAAAAGCATTTTCACATTTTTGGAAGGGAATAAACTAAAGATATGCTTACTTTTTGTTGTTAATACAATGATCTATTGATTCTCTCTGGTGATTTAATTAATTAGTTCAACAAATACTGCGTGTCAGTCACTTTTCCAGGTACTAGGTATCCAAGACAGAAACCCCTGCTTTCATGAAGCTTATGTCCCAGTGGGGAGACAGATGCAAACAAACTAGGTACATTTTAGTGTAGTCTGCCTGACAGTGATGAGTGCTATGGTGAAAAAAAAAATAAACCAGAGAAGGGGACTGGGGATTTTTTTTTTTTTGAGTCAGAGTCACTCTGTCGCCCAGGTTGGAGTGCAGTGGCATGCTCATGGCCACCGCAACCTCGACCTGCTGGGTTCAGGTGATCTTCCACCTCAGCCTTTCAAGTAGTTAGAACTACAAGTGTGTGCCATCACGTCTGTCTAATTTTTTTATTATTATTTGTTGTGGAGATGAGGTCTCACCAAGTTGCCCAGGTTGGTTGGTCTCGAATCCGTGGGCTCAGGCAGTCCTCTTAGCTCGGCCTCCCAAAGTGCTGGGATTATAGGCATGAGCCACCGTACCCAGCCGGGACTGGAGATTTTGAATAAGGAGCTCAGGCAGAGCTTCCTGAGAAAGCAGTAATTGAGTCAAGACCCAGAAGAAGTAAAGGAACCAGACATTTTCTTCTAGAACTTGCCACAAATAGGTTACTCACATTGAACTCTCTAGTAGAACTTCAGATATACTTTAAGTATATCTTAAATCCATTGCATTAATCATTCATAGCTTATCGACTACAGTGAGCAAAATGTTCATCTTAATATCTCATGGCATATTTTAATATTTAAATTCCTCGAGTTAACTGTCTAAATTATACTTACAGGAATAAAGTAGCCTGTTGGGAATCTTTGAACTGTAGAACGAAATACAAAGCTCCTATTAAAAAAAAGAAGATGAAGAAAGAAAACAAAAATTGTTATTAAAAATCTTTCCTTTTAAGAGACAAGATCTGCCGGGCTCGGTGGCTTAGCCTGTAATCTCATGCCTTGGGAGGCTGAGGTGAGTAGATTGCCTGAGCCCATGGGTTTGAGACCCGCTTGGGCAACTTGGTAAGACCTCATCTCTACAATAAGTCAAAAAATTAGCCAGGTGTGGTAGCGCGCGCCTGTAGTTCTAGCTACTTGGAAGGCTGAGGCGGAAGGATCGCTGGAGCCCAGCAGGTCGAGGCTGCGGTGGCCGGGAGCGGCCACTGCACTCCATTCTGGGCGACGGAGTGAGACTCCAACTCAAAAAACAAACAAACAAACAAACAAACTAAAAAGATACAGGATCTTACTCTGTTACCCAGGCTGGAGTTCAGTGGTATGATCACTGCAGCCTTAAACTTCTGGGCTTAAGCAATTCTCCCACTTCCAAGTAGCTAGGACGGCAGGAGTGCACCACCATGCCCAGCTAATTTCTTAATTTTTGGTAGAGATGAGGTCTCACCACGTTGCCCAGGCTGGTCTAAGCTTCTGGCCTCAAATTATCTTTGTACCTCAGTCTCTCAAAGTGCTAGAATCACAGGCATGAGCTACCATGCCCAGCCTCTAAATCTGTTTTTTAAAGTAGAGATCTTTGTAAACTTATTTCCTATTTGTCATTAAATACTTGAAAATGCTCATCGGTATATGAGATGCATACATGAAGTTTCAAAACCAGGAGTATTGATATACCGAGGAGACCCCAAAAAACTGCAATTATTTTTTGGAAGGCAAGCCCCTTTGTACTACAGGCTTCCCCCGTTAGGCAAGTGTTCTAGGAACCCATCGGCATCAGGGCACCAGCTAGTGTTGTTGAAAGAGGCTGAATTTGGGGTTTTTTTTTTAAAGATTCTTTCAGCACATTAGCTTGTTTCATGATGGGTGATTTACCAGTGTACCTGCCCATATCACACCAAGTGTTCAGTAGTTTTTGACCAAAAATGGCATTACTCCTTGTGCCCTACCCTCCCTTTTCACCTGATCTCCCCTGAGCAAGTTTTTTTGTTTCCCTGGATTAAAAAAAAAAAAAAAAAAGCCCTCAAAGGAAAATGTTTTGGCAATGTGTAAGAGGTGAAACAAAAAATGGCAGAAGCACTAAAAGTCATCAAAAAATTGGTGAGTTCAAAAACTGTTTAGAAGGTCGAGCGCAGTGGCTCACGCCTATAATCCCAGCACTTTGGGAGGCCGAGGCAAGAGGATTGCCTGAGCCCTTGAGTTCGAGACCAGCCTGGACAACTTGGCAAGACCTCATCTCTACAATAAATAAAAAAATTAGCCAGGCATGGTGGTGCGTGCTTGTGGTTCCAGCTACTTAGAAGGCTGAGGTTGAAGGATCGCCCGAGCCCAGCAGGTCAAGGCTGTGGTGGCCCAGAGCGTGCCAGCGCCCTCCAGCCTGGGAAACAGAGTGAGACTCCAACTCAAAAAAAAAAAACCCAAAAAACTATTTAGAGCCGTGGAAAAAACGTCTCAATAGATGTATTGCATCAAACAGAGAAGATTTTGAAGGTGACTTGAAGTTTAAACATGTAAGAATAAACACAACTTTTTATAAGTAAATTCAGGTTTTGGGGGATCCCCTCTAGTGTAAGTGTAGAAATAGAAAGGCATGAGTGAAATGATTAGAAGTTGCTTAATTAGTAAGTATATAATTACCTGGAAGCGTACTTGGGAACTGGTGCAGGAAGCACATTGTATTGCCCTGGAGAAAGATGGAGTGACTATAACAGAAGGGACAAGGACACCAGTCAATAGATTAATACAGGTCGTTAATTCACTTCATTATCTGTCATTCATAAACCTTCATTTTATGATCATACAACATTGCATCATTTATTCTCCACTTTAAGAGTGGAAAAGGAGCTGGGCTTGGTGGCTCAGCCTGTAATCTCATGCCTTTGGGAGGCTGAGGTGAGTGGATTGCCTGAGCCCGCAGGTTCGAGACCCACCTGGGCAACTTGGCGAGACCTCATCTCTACAATAAATCAAAAAATTAGTCGGGCATGGTAGCACGTGCCTGTAGTTCCAGCTACTTGGAAGGCTGAGGCAGAAGGATCGCCAGAGCCCGGCAGGTTGAGGCTGCAGTGGTCGGGAGCGGCCACTGCACTCCAGTCTGGGCAACAGAGTGAGACTCCAACTCAAATTAAAACAAACAAACAAACAACAACAACAACAACAAAAGAGTGGGAAAGGTTGAGCTTGGTACAGTGGCTCATGCCTGTAATCCCAGCACTTTGGGAGGCAGAGGTGAGAGGATTGCCTGAGTCCAGGGATTCGAGACCACCCTGGGCAAAAGGGCAAGAACTTGTCTCTACAATAAGTTAAAAAAAAAATTTAACCAGGCGTGGTGCCCTGCACCTGTAGTTTCAGTTACTTGAAAGACTGAGGAAGAAGGATCGACTGAGCCCAGCAGGTCAAGGTTGCGTTGGCTGTGAGCATGCCACTGCACTCTAGCTTGGGCAACATTGACCTTCTGGGCTCCGGCGATCCTTCCACCTCAGCCTTCCAAGTAGCCAGAACTACAGGCACGTGCTACCATGCCCGGCTAATTTTTTATTTTTATTGTAGTGGTGAGGTCTCACCAAGTTGCCTGGGCTGGTCTCGAACCTGTGGGCTCAGGCAGTCCACTTGCCTCGGCCTCCCAAAATGCTGGGATTACAGGCTGAGCCACTGAGCCCAGCGGAAAAGGTGTTTTTCAAAGGCAGAGCTTCAAAACACATAACACATATTCACTCTTCATGATGAATTTTATGGACCTGTTCCTAAGACACTGCATAGGAAAATGCTTTCCAAATGATCTCATTTGAAATATACGACATTCAACACATCAATTCGACCCTTGCTCAGCAGGAGTGAGAGGTCCCTCCACAAGCGATTCTAACATAAGCCACTGTCATCGGTGTTGGAAGAAAAACTGAAATTTACTGTCACCCAGTAAATCCAGCTGGGTGATCTCAAGACCATAAAGATGGTGAGATTTGAGGGAGGCTTTTAAGAAAGGCAAGACTTCCTTGAGGACAGCAAGGGAGAGTGCTCCAAGAAGAAGGGCTTTACACACAGGACCCCTCTGCCCATTGCTGAGCTTGCTGCAAACCATCTGGGTGACCCATCATCCCCGGGTCTATGGAGATCAGCCCAGAGGTCTGAGCGTAGAGTGTCAGGAGCTGGTTAGGGCGCAGAGCAGGTGTGTGAAGGAAGGGAGGGAGAGAAGGATGCAGAATGAGAAGCCAGGAGGGGAAGACCCAGCAGAGCTTTGAGCTCCTCTGCGGAAGGAGCTGGCAGGAGGATATCTTGTAAACCCTACGAATAATACTTCCTGAAGTGTACGATCTGTCTCCGGCTCCTATTATTTTGACATCAGACCTTAAGAAAACAATACCGCCTTTGTTGAAAATGAGGCATCCACGTCCTGGCACTACCTGCCACATGGAAGTCACTATTGTCTTTCACTCTGCAGCTGTCTTTCCCGAATTAGTTATCAATTTTGATTGCAGAGGCAGCTTTTTGTGTCTACAGTGATGGTGACAGTAAATACACATTTTATGGCGAAATACACAATCGTCCTGAAACACCTGTGCCTATTGATTGTTCACATGATACAATAAACGCCGAGGAAATAAGAGTGTTCTTGTGCCATACCACAGAGCACAGAAAACATATTTTATTTATTTGTTATTTATTTATTTATTTATTTTTATTTAGTACCATCACCAACCAAGTCTTTCTTACTGGTGTCCTCAGTTTCAGCTTCTCCTTTTTTTGAGTTAGAGTCTCACTCCGTAGCCCAGGCTAGAGTGCAGTGGCACGCTCCCGGCCACCGCAGCCTCGACCTGCTGGGTTCAAGTGATCCTTCTGCCTCAGCCTTCCAAGTAGCTGGAACTACAGGTACGAGCCACCACGCCTGGCTAATGTTTTGCTTTATTTTAGAGAGGAGGGCTCACCAAGTTGCCCAGGCTGGTCTCGAACCCCTGATCTCAGGCAATCCTCCTGCTTTGGCCTCCCAAAGCACTGGGATTACAGGCTTGACCCACTGAACCCAGCCTTTTCTTTCTTTCTTTTTTAACATATAAATATTGGATTTTTAAAATGTATGTATTTATTTTTAAATTTTATTTATTTATTTTTAATATTTTTTTTTGAGTTGGAGTCTCACTCCATTGCCCAGACGAGTGCAGTGGCACGTTCCCAGCCACCGCAGCCTCGACCCGCTGGGCTCCGGCGATCCTTCCACCTCAGTATTCCGAGTAGCCAGAATTACAGGCGCGTGCTACCACACCCAGCTAATTTTTGATTTATTGTGGAGATGAGGTCTCGCCAAGTTGCCCAGGCGGGTCTTGAACCCGCGGGCTCAGGCAATCCACTCACCTCGGCCTCCCAAAGAGCTGGGATTACAGGCTGAGCCACCGTGCCCAGTTATTTTTTAATTTTAAAGATGTGGGGTACAATATCTCTCTATCTATCTCTCTATCTACCTATATCCATCTCTATCTATCTCTGTCTCTATCTATATCTAGACGAAGCTTTAGATGTAGATCTGTATTTTAAGACTTTATTCAGAGCAGTCTTAGGATCATGGTAAAATAAGAGGAAGGTACAGAGGTTTCCCACATACCCTTTGCCCCAGCACATCAGCACCTCCGTTATCAACATCCCACACCACAGAGGGACAGTCATTACAACTGATGAAACTACATTGCCGCGTCATCACCCAAAGTTCATATGTTACATTAGGGTTCACTCTTTTTTTTTAATTAAAAAAAATTCATGTTCAAGATGTGGGGTACAATTCAGGTATACAAGTGGTCATTGTACAGGTGAAGTTTGGGCCTCCCTTTGGTCCCCACTTTGCCTGGCTTGAGATCAGGTACCCTTATTGATGTTACGTGCCTCCCCACCTTCCCTGGCAGTTTCCTGCTACTGCCAATCCCTTTCTTATAGTATTAGGGTAAATGTTCAGGGTCTGCTTATGAGTGAGAACCTGTGGTATTCAGTTCTTTGTTTCTGTGCTAGATCACTGAGCGTGATGGACTCTAAATCCATCCAAAGTCCATATGTTTGTCCTTCTTTATGGCTGCATAATATTCCATTGTGTATATGTACCAAGTTTTTTTTATCCCATCCAGTTTAGGGCTTACTCGTGGTGTTGCACATTGGAGGGTTTCCACAAATGTCCAATAACATGTATCCAGCATTGTAGTATCAGACAGTGGTTTCACTGCCCAATAAATCCTCTGTGCTCCGCCTATTCATCCTTCCATCCCCCTAACCCCTGGCAACCACTGATCTTTTTATTGTCTCCATAGGTTATTGTTTTTCAGAATGTCATGTAGTTGTAATAATGCAGTATATAGTCTTTTCAGATTGGCTTTTTTTTTTTTTTGAGTCAGAGTTTCACTGTTGCCCAGGCTGGAATGCAGTGGCATGCTCATGGCCACTGCAGCCTTAACCTGCTGGGTTCAGGTGATCCTTCTGCTTCAGCCTTCCTAATTTTTTTTTTTAAAATTTATTGTAGAGACAAGGTCTTGCCGTGCTTCCTAGGCTGGTCTTGAACCCGTGGGCTCAGGCAATCCTCTCACCACAGCCTCCCACAGTGGGATTACAGGCGTGAGCAACTGCGCCCGGCCCAGATTGGCTTCTTTCACTTAATTGTATGCATTTAATTTTCTTCCATGTCTTTTGATGGCTTAGTAGCTCATTTCTTTTTAGTGTTGAATAATATTGCATTGTCTGAATGTACCGCAATTTATTTATCCATTCATCTACTATAGAACATCTTGGGGCCAGGTGCGGTGGCTCATGCCTGGAATCCCAGTGCTCTGGGAGGCCAAGGTGGGAGAACTGCTTGAGGCCAGGAGTTCAGACCAGCCTGGGCAACATAATCGGTCCCTACCTCTACAAAAACAATAGCAATAACAACAACAACAAAGGACATCTAGATTGCTTCCAAGTTTTGACAATTATGAATAAAGCTGCTATAAACATCCATATGCAGGTTTCTGTGTGGACATAAGCTTTCAGCTCCTGTGGGTAAATACTAAGGGGCACAACTGCTAGATCCTTTTTTTTTTTTTTTTGAGTTGGAGTCGCACTCTGTTGCCCAGGCTGGAATGCAGTGGCATGCTCACAGTCACCCCAGCATCAACCTGCCAGTCTCTGGCGTTCCTTCCTCCTCAGCCTTCCAAGTAGCCGGAACTATAGGTGTGCACTACCATGGACAGCTAATGTTTGATTTATTGTAGAGACGAGGGCTTGCCAAGTTGTCCAGGCTGGTCTGAACCCACGGGGCTCAGGCAATCCACTCGCCTCGGCTTCCCAAAGTGCTGGGGTTACAGGCTGAGCCACCGAGCCCAGCCAACTGCTGGATCTTAATGGAAGAGTATATTTAGTTTTATGTAAAAACTGCCCAGCTGTCCTCCAAAATGGCTAACCCATTTTGTATTCCCACCTTGAGAGTTTCTGTTGCTCCTCATCCCTGCTTTGAGGCTGCCAATGTCCTGTATTTTGGCCATTTTAATAGGTGTGCAGTGGTATCTCATCGTTTTAATTGGCATTTCCTTGATGACATGCGAGGTGGAACATTTTTTCAGATGCCTGTTTGCCATCTGCATATCGTCTTTGGTAAAGAGTCTATCAGGGTGTTGGGCCCCTTTCTGAGTTGTTTTCTTACTGTTGAGTGTTAAGTGTTATTTGGATATTTTGGTTAACAGTCCTTTATCAGCTATAACCTCTGCAAGAACTTTCTCACTGCTATTGGCTTCTCTTTTCATTCTCTTCGCAATCGTTTGCAGGCAGAAAGTTTTAACTCCAAAGAAGTCCAGTTTATCAATTGTTTCTTTCATGGATCATGACTTTGGTGTTGAATCTAAAAAGTCATAGTCTGGGCAACAGAGCAAGAGCTCGTCGCTACAAAAAACTTTAAAAAAGGAGATGGGAGTGGTGGTGCCTGCCTGTAGTTCCAGCTACTCAGAAGGCTGAGGCAGGAGTATCGCCTGAGCCCAGGAGGTCAAGGCTGTGGTGAGTTGTGATTGTGTCTCCACACTCCAGCCTGGGTGACAGAGTGAGACTCCGACTCAAAAAATAATTAATTAATTGATTAATTAATTAAAAGTCATTATCAAACACAAGGTCATCTAGATTTTCTCATGTCATCTTCTAGAAGTTTTACAGTTTTGTTTTTTACATTCAGGTCTGTAATCCATTTTGAGTTAATTTTTGTGAAGGGTTTACGGTGTGCCTAGGTTGTTTTTTAATGTGTATATTCAGTTGTGCCAGCACCATTTGTTGAAAAGACAATCTCTTCTCCGTTGTATTGTTTTTGCTGCTTTATCAAAGATCAGTTGACTGTATTTGTGTGGTGTTCCATTGGTCTGTCTATTCTTTGCCAATATCACACTCTTTTGAAGTCAGTTAGTATCAGTCCTACAATGTTGTTTTTCTCCTTCAACACTGTGTTGGCCATTCTGGCTCTTTTGCCTTTCTATATAGACTTCAGAATGAGTTTATTGATATCCACAAAATTACATTTTGCTTTTTTTTTTTAAGTCAGAGTCTCACTCTGTCGCCCAGGCTGAAGTGCAGCGGTATGCTCACGGCCTCCACAGCCTCGACCTGCTGGGCTCAGGTGATCCTTCCACCTCAGCCTTCCAAGTAGCTGGAACCACAAGCATGTGCCACCATGCCCAGCTAATTTTTCTTGACTTATTGTAGAGATGAGGTCTCTCCAAGTTGCCCAGGCTGGTCTCAAACCCGTGGATTCAGGCAATCCTCTCCCCTCGGCCTCCCAAAGTGCTGGGATTATAGGTGTGAGCCACCGCACCTGGCCTACATTCCACAATTTTTATCGGGATTGCATTGAACTTAAAGATCAAGTTGGAAAGAACTGACATCTTGACAATATTAATCTTCCTACCCACAAACATGGGAAACATTTCTTCACTTAGTTCATCTTTGATTTCTTTCATCAGGGTTTTATAGTTTTCCTCATATAGACCTTGTATATATTTTGTTTGATTTATACCTATTTCATTTTAAGGGGTGCTAATAAATGGTATTGTATTTGTGTGTTTAATCCTACCGGTAATATTTTATTTCATAATAAAAAATATTGTGATTACAGGCTAAGCCACCAAGCCCAGCCTGGTTTTGTTTTTTTTTGAGTCAAGAGTCTCACTCTGTCACCCAGGCTCACCGCCACTGCAGCCTCAACTTGCTGGGTTCCGGTGATTCTTCTGCCTCAGCCTTCCAAGTAGCTGGAACTACAGAGACACGCCACCATGCCTGGCTAGTTTTGTGATTTATTGTAGAGGCAAGGTCTTACCAAGTTGTCCAGTCTGGTCTCGAATCCTGGGCTCAGGCAATCCTCTCGCCTCTGCCTCCCAAAGTACTGGGATTACAGGCATGAGCCACCGTGCCTGGCTAATGGTACCATGTTTTTAATTTCAGATTCCACATGCTCATTGCTGGTATGTAGGAAAGCAATTGACTTTTATATATCAACCTCTATCCTGTAAACTACAGTTACTATTAGCTCCACGAGTTGTTTTTTGGTGTTTTTTTTTTGGTCAATTCTCTTGGATTTTCTACATAGGCAATCTTGTCATCTGTGAACAAGGACAGTTTTGCTTTTTCCTTTCCAATCATTATACTTTTTTTTTCTTTTCTTGTCCTATTGCATAAGCTAGAACTTCCACTACAATGTTGAAAAAAAGTACTGAGAGATGTCATCCTTGTTTTGTTCCTAATCTTAGTAGGAAAGCTTCTAGTTTCTCATCATTAAGTATGATGTTAACTGTAGATTTTTTTGTAGATATTCTTTATCAATTGAGGAAGTTCCACTCTATTTATAGTTGATTAAGAATTTTTTTTTTTTTTTGAGTTGGAGTCTCACTCTGTCACCCAGACTGGAGTGCAGTGGCCGCTTCCAGCCACCGCAGCCTCAACTCAACCTGCTGGGCTCTGGCGATCCTTCCGCCTCAGCCTTCCAAGTAGCCGGAATTACAGGCATGCGCTACCATGCCCAGCTGATTTTTTGATTTATTGTAGAGATGAGGTCTCGCTGCCCAGGCGGGTCTCGAACCCACGGACTCAGGCAATCCACTCACCTCAGCCTCTCAAAGGCACGGGATTACAGGCTGAGCCACCGAGCCTGGCTTGATTAAGAATTTTTATTAAAAATGATTGTTAGCCGGGCTCGGTAGCTCAGCCTGTAATCCCGCGCTTTGGGAGGCTGAGGTGAGTGGATTGCCTGAGCCCGCGGGTTCGAGACCCGCCTGGGCAACTTGGCGAGACCTCATCTCTACATAAATAAAAAATTAGCGGGTGTGGTAGCACACGCCTGTAGTTCCAGCTACTTGGAAGGCTGAGGCGGAAGGATCGCCGGAGCCTAGCAGGTCGAGGCTGCAGTGGCCAGGAGCGGCCACTGCACTCCAGTCTGGGTGACAGAGTGAGATTCCAACTCAAAAAAAAAAAAAATGACTGTTAGGTCAGGTATGGTGGCTCAAGCCTGTAATCCCAGCACTTCGGGAGGCTGAGGCAAGAGGATTGCCTGAGCCCAGGGGTTCAAGACCAGCCTGGGCAACTTAGTGAGACCTTATCTCTGCAATAAACCAAAAAAAATAGTCAGATGTGGTGGTGTGTGCCTGTAGTTCCACCTACTTGGAAGGCTGAGGAGGAAAGATCGCCTGAGCTCAGCAGGTCGAGGCTGCGGTGGCTGTGAGAGTGCCACTACACTCCAGCCTGGATGATAGAGTGAGACTCCAACTCAAAAATAAATAAATAAATACATAATTTTAAAAATAAAAATGACTGTTGAACTTTCTCAAATGCTTTTTTTGTACCTTTTGACTTGATCATGACATTTCATTTTTTTTAGCTGTTGATGTGATAGATTAGATTAGTTTTCTTTATTTTTTCTTTTTTTTTTGAAGTATGGTTTATATGTACTCCCAACACAAATATATCAGAGACTTATCCCCAGTGTTGCTGAACTATATTAAAATAAAATCAGTGGACATTTAAACCAAGAGACTATTTTTAAGGCCTTAATATTAAAACTAGAGAAGTGTTCATTACTTTTTAAAATAGTTTTCTCTGCTCCAGTAACATTCTTCTTTCTCCTTTGTACTAGTAAAGGTGCTAACATTCCACTGCTAAGCCTTTTGCAAGGCAAACCTGGTTATTCAAAAAGAAAAAAGGAATGTGAAACAATATAATTTTAGGAACTCAAAGTAAATTAGAACTCTGCATATTATTTGATTACTTACAAATTTGAAATTGAGCACATAAGACCACCATAACAAACCTGTATCACTGAAAGGTCTTATCTTTCTCCAAAATCCAGTTAAAAAATGTTAGATAGATGACTATTTCAAACCAGCATCTATGTTTGGAAAAACTGAAATTACTCAGATTAGAGACAGGTAGATACTATGAAGCCCTTAATTATCAGGACAGAAAATAGCGATGGGTTTTACGATGTCTCCATTAACCTTCTCTATGGATTGCAACGCAATGAACTCGGGTGATGTGTGTTCTCTTTGTGCTAGACTAACTGGTTTTCTAATATCGAACAAGTTTTGCACACCTGGGATAAACCCCATTTGATTGTAAGGTCCAATTATTTTTATACACTGTTAGACTCAATTTACTAATATTTTGTTGAGGATTCTTATACCTATGTTTGTGAGAGATACTGGTTTGTAGTCTTCTTTTCTTGTAATGTCTTTGTGTTTTTGATGCTGGCCTTATCAAATGAGTTAGAAATTGTGCCCTCTGCTTCTATCTTCTGAAAGGGATTATAAAAAATTGGTATATCACGCCTATAATCCCAGCACTTTGAGAGGTGGAGGCAAGAGGATTTTGGTGAGACCTCATCTCTACAATCAATCAAAAAATTAACCAGGTGTGGTGACACACATCTGAGATTCTAGCTACTTGAAAGACTGAGGAGAAAGGATTGCCTGAGCCCAGCAAGTCGAGGCTGCAGTGGCCATAAGCATGCCACTGCACTCCAGCCTGGGCAACAGAGTGAGACTCTAACTAAAAAAAAAAAATTAGTATAATTTCTTCTTTACTGGTATAATTTATTCATCAAATATTTGACAGATTTCACCTGTGAGTCCATTTAGGCCTGGCATTATCTGTTTTAAAAGAGTAAACAGGGTAAGATGCTTGCCGGAACCCAGCAGGTCGAGGCTGCAGTGGCCGGGAGTAGCCACTGCACTCCAGTCTGGGCGCCAGAGTGAGACTCCAACTCAAAAAAAAAAAAATTAGCCCGGCGTGGTAGTGCACACCTGTAGCTCCAGCTACTGGAAGGCTGAGGCAAAGGATCGCCGGAGCCCAGCAGGTCGAGGCTGCAGTGGCCGCTCCCGGCCACTCCTGTCTGGGTGACAGAGTGAGACTCCAACTCAAAAAAAAAAAAAAAAAAAAGGAGTATTCAGAACACTGTTGCTATTTGCTGTTTTTGAAAGAAAATGCACCATCTTACCACCTTCCTGCACACACTGAACACTTGGGGGAATGTCCTCAGGGGATGCTGTGATGGCTACTACAGAATCCTGGACGTCCCACCCTGACGTCCACCATCATAGCTATAAAGACAGTCCTTTCTTGGGCACAAACTTTAGTGGATACTATACTCATTAAAAAACCACTGCTGAAAATTCCTTCAGCGGTTATTTTACCATGGATTACTTTGCAAATTAGCCTGTTTTCAGACATATCATCCTCATAGCTATAAATACAGCTAACAAAGATCAACAAACAACCAGATTTTCCCAACTTCAGTCGCCCAACCAACTGTTCAAAGATGTCTTTTGAACACCTTTAAATGGATCCTTTGGGTTCATTCTCTAATTTAATGGGACACCTTTCTACCCTGGCTACCTCCTTTGGATAAAACCAAGACTGGGGCAGGGAGAAGACAGAACCATCAAATGTGTTTCCTCTTACGGCAGCTTCATCTTCCAAGTCAATGCTAATGCGAACCTGGACAGAAGCTTCAGGCAATTTTATTTTATTTTGATGTATTTATGTAGCCCTGAATTCAAAGATTCAAGACAATTTTAAATTTCATTTGTTGGCTGGGCTCGGTGGCTCATCCTGTAATCCCAGCACTTTGGGAGGCTGAGGTGAGGGGATTGCCTGAGCCCGCAGGTTCGAGACCAGACTGGGCAACATGGCAAGACCTCGTCTCTACAACAAAACAAAAAAATTAGCTAGGCGTGGTGGTGTGTGCCTATAGTTCCAGCTACATGGAAGACTGAGGTGGAAGTATTGCCTGAGCCCAGCAGGTCGAGGCTGAGGTGGCCATGAGCATGCCACTGCACTCCAACCTGGGCGAGAGAGTGAGACTCCAACTCAGAAATAAATAAATAAAAATAATTTTAAAAGCTTATACTTTATTTGTTTATTAAGTCGGGGGTCTCACTCTGTCGACCAGGGAAGTGCAGTGGCATGATCACAGCTCACCGCAACCTCAACCTTCTAGGCTCAGGTGATCTTTCTACCTCAGTCTCCTGAGTAGCTGGGACTACAGGTGTGTGCCACTATCTCAGGCTTATTGTTTTGTTTTTTTATTTATTTATTTTTTGTTTTTGTTTTTTGAGTTGGAGTCTCTCTCTGTCACCCAGGCTGAAGGGCAGTGGCACACTCCAGCCACTGCAGCCTCGACCTGTTACCTGCTAGGCTCAGGCGATCCTTTCACCTCAGCCTTCCAAGTAGCTGGAACCACAGGCACACTTTTTTTTTGTAGAGATGAAACCCCCAGGTTTACAAAAAAATTTTAAAAATTAGCCAGGCATGGTGATGCACACCTATAGTACCAGCAGTTCAGGAGGCTGAGGTGGACGATTGCCTGTGTCCAGGAGGTCAAGGCTGTGGCAAAGCCATGCGTGTGCCACTGCACTCTAGCCTGGGTGACTGAATATGTATATATATTCCTAATAAGACTCTTTAGTATAGATTCTCCAGGTGAGTTACACACTTTAAATGCCGGTAATAAAGACATTAAACCACAGTAAAATCTCGCTTACAAATAAAAAGCAGCACTGATATATAAAGTGAATATTCTATTAAAAATTATGAAGCTTGAGAATGCTGGTCTATTTTAATAAATAACAATAATGTGTACTCTATCTACCCCAAATTCAAATTATTCTACAGAGTTCTACTATTAAAACACCAGGATTATGAATTTGATTGGTGAGCAAACAGTGTCACATCTGAATCCCTCCCCTTGTGAACATATTAATCATATACCTTTGAAACAGAAAATTAGGACTATGCGGCATTCTTCCAGGTTCGGGAGCTTAATCCTTTGTGGGAGGTGAGGAGGAGAAAAGAAATAAACAGAAAAAGTATGTTTTCAGGAGATTGTGTCCATCCTTCTGGGCAAGTTCAATTCTTCTGGTCTTTTAAAACTTTTAGTTAACTGGGCACGGTGGCTCACGCCTATAATCCCAGCACTTTGGGAGGCTGAGGCAGGAGATTGCCTGAGCCCGCAGGTTTGAGACCAGCCTGGGCAACTTGACAAGACCTTGCCTCTACAATAAATCAAAAAATTAGCCAGGCATGGTGGTATATGTCTATGGGTCCAGCTATTTGGAAGACTGAGGTGGAAGGATCACCTGAGCCCAGCAGGTTGATGCTGGGGTGGCTGTGAGCGTGCCATTAACTCCAGCCTGGGCGACAGAGTGAGACTTCAATTCAAAAAAAAAACCAAACTTTTAGTTTTGCATACTACCAACCTTGAACCTCTGCTCTTTCAACAGTGGGCCTTGGGCTGACCTTCAGAGACCCATAAAAGCAAACAAAGAGGAAGCAGAAGACAAGTCAATGGCAGAGAAGGACAAGAAAGAGTGACTTTGTATTTGAGAAGGCAGAACAATTCCCCATGTTGTTACCCAATGCCGAGCCAGAAAGGTCCTAGTATCATTTACCGTTTGTATCCACCCACTAAAGTAAACAGGGTAAGATGAACGCAATGAACACTTATCGTTCTGCTCTATTTCAAAGCCATAACTTGCAAAGTAGTAGAAAGGGTCTACATGTCAGATTCAACATGGGTTCATCTATTGACAATGTCTTGTCTTTTTAGCAATCACAACACCTTGCATTTAATATAACCTCCAATTATAAGACATTTCTCTTTTTTTTGAGTTACTGTCTCACTCTGTTGCTCAGGCTAGAGTGCAGTGGCACTGTCACAGCCACTGCAGCCTCGACTTGCTGGGCTCAGGCAATCCTTCCTGCTCCACAGGTGCATGCCACCACGCCCGGCTAATTTTTTTGACTTATTGTATAGAAGAGGTTTTGCCAAGTTGCCCAGGTTCGTCTTGAATCCCTGGACTCACAGACAATCCTCTCGCCTCCACCTCCCAAAGTGCTGGGACTACAGGCGTGAGCCACCACGCCTGGCTGCAATACATTTCTTCTCAGGTTCTCACAATAATATTCTGATGAAGTTGTAGAGACTGACACTATTATTAGCTTCTTTGTAAATGGAAGATATGAAGGCACAGAGAACTGAGATGAGTGCCCACAGTCCCAAGTAGCAAAGTCCGAGTCTCAACCCTATCCCTTGAACAGCGCCACCTCGCCATTTCCATGCCTTTGACAATGCTACGCTCCTCCCTTAGACTGCCTCCTTTGAATCCCACCTGCCTAAACTCCGCCCCTCATTCAAGGCTGGAGGCACACGGTAGACTGGAAAGAGGACTGAATTTGGGTTCCGAAGCCCTCAGTTAACAGTGCTGCCTCGCCTACTTATTTATTAGCAACATACCTTTGGACATGTTACTTAGTCTCTATTCACCTCAGTTTTCTTGCATGTAAAATGGAGATAAGGTCAGGGTGGTGGCTCACACCTGTAATCCCAGCACTCTGGGAGACTGAGGCAAGAGGATTGCTTGAGCCCAGGAGTTTGAGACTAGCCTGGGCAATATAGTGAGACATCACTCTACAAAAAACCAAAAAAATTAGCTAAGTGTGGTGGTGTGCGCCTGTAGTCCCAGCTACTCAGGAGGCTGAGGTGGAAGGATTGCCTGAACCCAGAAGGTTGAGGCTACGGTGAACTGTAATCATGCCACTGCACTCTAGCCTGGGAGACAGAGTAATACTCCGACCCACCCCCCCAAAAAAATTTTTTAATGGAGTTAACATCTGTTCTACCTATTTTAGGATGCTTTTAAGAAAGAAGCAACTAAGAGAACATGCATGAAAGCCCATAGTAAAACCATTAAGAGCCGCATAAAAGATATGCATTAGCTAAGGTCCAGTTAAATCCTACTAAATCCGTGGGGCTTTCCAGCCTTTTAATCCAGTCCACAATGAACTCTCCCTTGGCATTCTCTGCAACCCTGTTTTATCTCAGCACTCTGTCTCGTACTGTTACTTAAATATCTCCAGGTCAGGAACATCGTCCTTCCACAGAGCCATCACAGATGGGAGCACAGTGGAGCTCTATAATATCAATGCTGTGGATGAGCTGGGTGCAGAAGCTGACCTCCTGAGGCTGTGCTCATGTCTACGAGAACATTTTTTAAAAGCATCCCTGTGGAATATGGTTATATTTTACGCTCTAATAAGGATACTCATGGAGAGGCAAGGTTTTTTCTTTTCTCTTTTTTTTTTGAGTTGGAGTCTCACTCTGTCGCCCAGGCTGGAGTGCCATGGCACACTCACGGCCACCCCAACACTGACCTGCTAAGCTCTAGCGATCCTCCCGTGACAGCCTTCCAAGTAGCCAGAATCACAGGTGCGTGCTACCACACCTGGCTAATTTTTGATTTACTGTAGAGACGAGGTCTCGCCAATTTGCCCGGCCTGGTCTCGAACCCGTGGGCTCAGGCAATCCACTTGCCTCCGCCTCCCAATGTGCTGGGATTACAGGCTGAGCCAACAAGCCCAACCTGGCTTTTTTTTTTTTTTTTTTTTTAAAAGGCCAGGCGGCCGGGCTCAGTGGCTCAGCCTGTAATCCCAGCGCTTTGGGAGGCCGAGGTGAGTGGATTGCCCGCGGGTTCGAGATCCAGTTGGGCAACTTGGTGAGACCTCATCTCTACAATAAATCAAAAAAAAAATTAGCTGGGCATGATGGCACGTGCCTGTAGCTCCAGCTATTTGGAAGGCTGAGGCAGAAGAATCACCGGAGCCCAGCAGGTTGAGGCTGCAGTGGCCAGGAGCAGCCACTGCACTCCAGTCTGGGTGACAGAGTGAGAGTCCAACTCAAAAAAGAAAAACAAAGTGAGTGCTCATCACATAAACTGCTTGAAGAAGCCAGAGCATGGCCCGGTGACAGATAAGATCTCAGAGGCTTCCCAAGCCAGAGGAAGCCTGCCAAGAGTTGCCCCAGAGGAAAACACTTCTCCCTGTGTACCTCCCCTGAGCATAAGACTTCACAGGGGAAAGTCTGGATACATTTGTAAATTAGGCAGTCCTTGTTTGATTTCTACAGAACATGAGACATCCTGAAGGTTTTCCATTTCTCCTGGGGGCACTAAGTAGCTTTCCCACAAACACTCATCTACTAGTAGGGCTTTACCTGATCTTTGTCAACTAGCCCACTGGGGCTTGGCCGTGGTTTATCTCTGAATGAGTAAGTAGCCGCTTGCTTCTTCAAGTGGTCCAGGAAGTCAGGAGGCATGTACTGTGGAAGGTCATTTAGGACTGGATTGTTTCTGTGCACAAGAGGTGGTTTTTTTCTTCCTTCATTTTTAAAATTGTAGGTTGTGATCACTGGATTTAATAGGGAGTCTTCAAGAAAAGTTTTCAAGTGATAAGTGCCAGGTATGGGGGTATTCTGTGGAAGATGACATTAGTTTTAGATCACTGTGTAAACCTAGAACTTCCCCTAAAGCATTCTTGGAGGGTCATTTCTGGGAAGACTCTCTTTGTTTTCAAGTGAATAAAATTACATCAATTATAATAAGCGGTCTTGACAAAGCATTTTAAGATAATCGTGATTATTTCCTTTCTGAAACAATTGCTGAATGACGGCAAATGGGTTATGGTTAAAGTTTAATATTTTTTAAACCTTTGTTTTTTATTTTATTTTTATTTATTTATTTATTTATTTATGAGTTGGAGTCTCATTCTGTCACCCAGGCTGGAGTGCAGTGACACGCGCACGGTCACCACAGCCTCAACATGCTGGGCTCAGGCAATCCTTCCGCCTCAGCTTTCCAAGTAACTGGAACTATAGGTACGTGCCACCATTACGGCTAGTTTTTTGATTTATTGTAGAGATGAGGTCTCACCAAGTTGCCCAGGCTGGTCTCGAACCCGTGGGCTCAGCCAATCCTCTCACCTCAGCCTCCCAAAGTGCTGGGAATATAGGCGTGAGCCACTGCACCTGGCCTTATTTTTTATTTTTTAAAGACAGGATCTCACTCTATCACTCAGGCTCGCGTGCAGTTGTGCAATCATGGCTCACTGCAGCCTCAAACTCCTAGGTTTGGCTGGTCCGATTGGTAGTGGGTTATCAGAACTTATTAACATTAGTGTCATTAAAGTTGGTATACTATCCTCCACTGATAAATTTGACTGGCTTTAAAAAAAAACTCCTGGGCTCAGGTGATCCTCTGGCCTCAGCCTCCCAGATAGCCGTGACTATAGGCACATGCCACAATATCTAGTTATTTTTTAATATTTTTTTTGTAGATATGAGAGTTCGCTATGTTGTCCAGGCTGGCCTCAAGCTCCTGGACTCAAGCAATCCTCCCACCTTGGCCTCCCAAGGTGCTAGGATTACAGGCATGAGTCACTGTGCCCAGCCTGAAGTTATCCTTAAACTTGTGATTCAGCTTTGATTACAAATTTCAGGCCCCTGGTGAGACCACTCAGTATAGGTTCTTGACTAACTAAAAGTGATCTACTTCTACTCTGTAGACACTACATTTCTCTCCTGCCCTCAAGGGGAAGCTAAAGGACAATGACATGAGATTGAGAACAAACTGGCAGAGCACATGGGCTACTTAGTCCAATAAGAGGTTGTGTTCAAATCACAACCAAGCTGGGTTCGGTGGCTCAGCCTGTAATCCAGCGCCTTGGGAGGCTGAGGTGAGTGGATTGCCTGAGCCTGCGGGTTCGAGACCCGCCTGGGCAACTTGGCAAGACCTCATCTCTACAATAAATCAAAAATCAGCCGGGCGTGATAGCGCGCACCTGCAGTTCCAGCTATGTGGAAGGCTGAGGCAGAAGGATCGCCTGAGCCCAGCAGGTTGGGGCTGTGGTGGCCGGGAGCAGCCACTGCACTCCAGTCTGGGTGACGGAGTGAGACTCCAACTCAAAACAAACAAACAAACAAACAAAAAAACAAATCACAACCCCAGTGTGGCAGAATGGCCGGAACTGAAGGTTTAGTCGCTGCTGTTTTTGTGGCCATCTTTCCACTGTGCTCGGCTCACTTCTGCCACTAAATTAGTTCAATTCCAAGACGACTTTTGACCCAGGAGCTCTTGTCTTATGAAGGGTGCTGATAGAAAATATGTCTGCATTATAGAAAGCGTCTCTTGGAGGGGGGCGGTCTTCTGGTCACTTTTCTTCTATATAGTACCATCTTGCTTTCATATATTGATCGTATTAGCAACCATTATCATGGGGTCTACACCATTACACCATCTAAGTAAGAACAACTGGAAACAAAACAACTTTCTAGAATGTGTGCATTTTCTATCTTGTGCGATCTCACTAAGATCCTAAGATCATAGCTTCACCTAATCTAGATATTCTATAAAGCACCTGGATTCCTAGAGTTGTTCTACTTTCCCAAGCCTTTATTGCAGTCAAAATGTAAAGCCAGCTTCTCATTCATGTGTTGATACTAAAATTGTAAGTAAGAAATGAGGTCCATGCAAGATTTGAACAACCACTGTTTTCTTACAATTAAATGCTACTGACTTAAAAGGTATGGCTGGGCTGGGTAGGTAGCTCATGCCTGTAATCCCAGCACTTTAAGAGGTGGAGGCAGGAAGATGGATCAAGCCCAGGAGTTCAAGGCCAGCCTGGGCAACACAGTGAGATCTTGTTTCTATAAAAAAAAAAAAAAATTTCTTTTTAATTAGCCAGGCGTGGTGGTGCACACCAGTAGTCCCAGCTACTTGGGAGACTGAGGCAAGAGGATTGCTTGAATTTGAGGCTGTAGTGAGCTGTGATTGTGTCACTGCACTCTAGCCTGGGTGACAAAATGAGACCCTGAGGCAAAAAAAAAAAAGGATATGGCTGATTAAACTATTAATGGAATAGGAATGATTTGAATTGGAAAGACTGAAAGTATACATACTGTTAATGTTATTCTCCACCATCCTTCTCTTTCAAAAGACGAGGGCTTTCGGGTTGGTTTCTATTAACAAATACAAAATATACTTATTTATTTGAGAAGTGATCCTTGAAATTAAGTATAATTTATAAAACTTTGGCTTGAAGAAATTAATACCTGCACCAAGCTGGTAAGCCTTCATTAAAATAAAAGCAATATCATGATACATTCTTCTTATTCTATTTCCCTAAATTGCTATTTTATGTCTTAAGTGCTTTTAAATCACTAAATTCCCTGTGATAAAATTGGAGTCATAAACATCCCCAGCTCACAGAGATTTTGCAAGGATATTAGATGTGACCAAATCTGATGTTAGGAAAAAAGTTGGACTTGAAGAGAAAGACAGACTTGGGCTTGAAACACAGCTCTGCCACTTTGCAGCTGGGTACACCAGGTGAAGGGCTCAACTCTCAGGCTTCTTCACGGAAGTATAAAAGTAAGGGACTGCCAGAGTTGGTGCGAGAATAAAGCATTGTACATCCAAAGACTTGCCCCTACAACCAGTGCTCAGTTGATGACAGCCTTCATGTTTAATACTTCATCTGCCAAGTGAAGCAGATTATTTTTGTATTCCTCAGTTTTCAAGGAAGCTCATGTATTATTTTTTCACATTTGTTTCAGCCCTATTGTCCACTGAACACAGCTGTTTAGCTTTTTCCTTTTGAACTATTTCTCCTAGATAAAAGCATTAAAATGTTGAGTCCTACTTTCATTTATAATGACTCTGTTATTACTATGAAATATGGGTTAGGCCAAGCCAGGGTGCATTTTAAAAATAAAAAAATCTCATCACTAAAATGGATATGATTTGTTCTTCCTGTCTAGTGCCTTAAGCCCACTCTGCTTAGGAGTACCACTGGACTTTAGTTTTACCATGAAATATGTGCATTTCTCTAAAAACCATTGCTAAGTTGGAACTTCTTCCTATGCATTTCTTCGTAAGATTGACGCTGAATCCTCTCTGCTGCACCTTTACAGTCACAGGGGCAGGTCAGGGCAGGTCTCCCAAGGCTACCCAGATCCAGGAAACGAGGTGGAAAGGACCCCGGAGCAAACCTGATCAATGGGAAGGAAGGTGGTTGGCAGTTGTTGTCTCGTTTTTGCCTAAGGGGATCTAACCTCCACCCAACTTCCATTTAAAATTCACTTTAAGGAGAAAGATAAAAGATTAAACATCCCTCATCCAAATTTACTGAAAACGAAGCAAAGGCAGTTTCAAATATTTTTGCAAATACTAAAGTAAGAGGTGGGGGGAAAAGGATTCTGGCAGACTACCAAAAAAAAATCCCCCAGGCTTCGGGCGGGGGAAGGGTTCGAAATCCAACCACCACACTAAAGCCGTTGTCCAGTTCAATCAGTTGTGGGAAAGGGGGAAAAAATACAGAAAACGGGCAAAGGGAAAGGAGAGGGGAGGCAGCAAGGGAAAAGGGAATAAATCAAAGGAAAGATCCAACAGAGACCTGGAAGAAAGGGCCACGGGTGTAGCCGGGAGGGTAGGGAGAGAAACAGGAAGAGACCGCAGGGGCGCCAGGGCCTGGGACTAGACAAGGGCAGACAAAGGGCGGGGCCTGGGGCGGGAACAGAGCGGGACGCCAGAAGGGGAGGACCTTACCGAGGGGGAAAGGAAAGGCTCTGCACGCCCCGGGTCTTCCCCCACTGTGGGGGAGGTGATGGCGACCACTGGCTTGTCCATGGCAGCCTCTCCTCTCCCTAGGCCGTGCCTGGCGTCTGGTTGCTAGGAGACGCATCCGGCGCGCGCTGGGGACCCCCCGGGTTTGTTGCTGGCGGCAGGGCGGGGGCGTGGGGAGGCGGTGGGGACGCAGAGGGAGACCCGCTAGAGGACACGGTCACGCGCACGTGGGAGAGGAAAATCTAGAGGGCTCTGAGGCTGCCTTTTCGCTTTCCGTCCCAGTGCTGTAGCTTTTCAGCCTTTGAAAACTCACCCTTCCTCAACCTTAACTCCCCCTTTTTTTTTTTAAAGCAGGATTTGTTGAGAGGACAGAAAAGCTCCCACGGTGGGAGGAGACGCGAGGGGGTTGTCCTAACTCCTTTTTAAAGCATCTGCTGTGTTCCAGGGACTTCACATCCATGAATCTCATTTAATCCCAACAGCCATCCGATGAGGAGACAGGCTTCCCTTGACAGTGACGCGCAGTTGATTCGCCATCACACGAAGCGGGGCCAGAATTCAGATCTACATCTGCCTCGAACCCCGCTGTCCGCGCCGTGAGATTTCTGCTTTCTTTCACAAGCTTTCAATTCTTTTCTCACTTCCCATACTTTACTAAGCCCATCTTGATGACATGCGCGCACAGCTTTCTGCAAACTGCACTTTATCAAACCCAGGCTTCGGTTTTCATTGCTGCGTTGATTATTCCCTCTTCTTGAATCCTTCTCAACTACCAGGATTTGAACGCCGGCTGCATTTGCTGATTTATTCTGTGATTGCTTCCTTTGTCTACAGAGAAGGGGTTAGGGCTAGGGTTAGGGTACCTACACATGGATTATGACTACTTGAGTGAAATGTTTGGAACCATGTCTGGCACAGTGCATTCAGCTAATGTGAGCTGTCGTTGCCTTTAGGACAAAAGCAGCATTTACAATCCAACCTCCCCCCCCCCGCTTTGGACCTCACTTTCTGTTGTTATCTTGTATCAAGGGTCAACTTCTGAGTTTTTGTAGGCCTAATTCACCAGGCCTCTAGGGCCCTGTGCCTATCTTTGTTGGAGGACTCATGAAAAATCATTTCTCTCCTAATTTTAAACATCCTCAAAACACAGGTTGTTTTTATTAGCCGAGTCCTTTGAACACAATAGGCACTGAAATATTTGTTGAATAAACGACTGACCAGTTCTCTTTAAAAAAAAAAAAACCAGAATAGATTACAGCAGTGCTTTTCAAAAATTAAAATGTAAATTGATTCCAATTCTGGGGCAGGGCCTAGGATTCTGGATTTCTAACAAGCTCCCAAGTGATCCTGTGTGTTACTTTTTGAAACGAGCCTAAAAGTCTCCATCTAATTTCTCTTAAAATACTGGGATTCTAAATTCATTCAACAAAGCCTTTTTTTAAAAACGCCTTTTTTTAAACACTGGGCTTAAAATGAAGAATTGGAATTAAAAGGCTGAGAGTCGAGTAAACACCAGAGTTCTCACAATATTAAAAGATTAATCTGTAGTCCCAGCTACTTGGAAGGCTGAGGCAGGATCACCTGAGCCCAGCAGGTCGAGGCTGCTATGGCTGTGGGCGTGCTACTGCGCTCCAGCAATCTGGGCAACAGAGTAAGATCTAACTTAAAAAAAAAAAAAAAAAAAACACGATTAATCAAGTCCATCCCTGTGGCTCATTTCATTTTCTTATTTTGGCTAAGTCTATAAAACTGGCTCAGCTAACTAGGGACTGGTACCCTAGGGACTAAAAGAATACTAAAGGTACAGAGAAGTCCAGAAACCCATACAAGGTGTAAAATTGAGATGGGAACATCTAGATGAGAAAAGTTTAAGTATCTCAAAAATAGAAACAGCATGGGTCAATTATTTCAAGGACTGCCCGTAAAACAGATTAAGCATGTAGCATAAACAGAATATTCCTCTTAAGAAAACACTGTCTTGTTCAGTATCACAAAGACTTATTTTCAGGTTACATAACAGTACTATTAAAAGGGGGTGAGGTGGCATTTCTCTTTGAGAATAAGTCTACAATCAAGCTCAACAGTGCCCATTATGTATCAGACCTTCACAATTTTTACACCCTCTTATAAAACTTTTGGGAAAACACATCATACTGATAATATTTAACTGCAATAGTGATGGTTTATTGGTAGAGTTATCTGAAAACAAACGTGCCACAGATAGTATTAAGAATTACCAATTCCTGGTCAGGCACAGTGGCTCAAGCCTGTAATCTAGCATTTTAGGAGGCCAAGGCAGAGGACTGCCTGAGCCCAGGGTTTTGAGACCAGCCTGGGCAGTATGGTGAGACCTCGTCTCTCCAATAAATAAAAAAATTAGCTGAGTGTGGTGGCACGTGCCTGTAGTTCCAGCTACTTGGAAGGCGGAAGCGGATCACCTGAGCCCAGCAGGTCAAGGCTGCAGTGGCCATGAGTGTGCACTGTACTCCAGCCTGGGCAACAGTGACTCCAACTCAGAAAAAGAAAAAAAAAAAAGACCAATTCCCATAATCCTGCTAACATAAAACTGATACGGTTAAGACTTGAAGGTGTAATTTTAATCATAGTCCTGGGTTCAAATGTAGGAAGCACTGGAACTGAGATTCAAACTCAGATCACAATGAAGTTATATCTGTTCTATACTTCAATTCCTGTAAAATCATAATGCCTGCACTTTGTGACTTTTGTACATTTTTCAAGAATAGAAATCCCCAATTATTATGACATGGAAGGGTCCAAAAATTGTGTTTCCCCACCCATCTTGTTATCCATACCTTGGTTATCAATGTATATAGACGTCACGCTGATTAAACCTAGAAAACTAACACCAAAATTAACTGCCCAATTCTCTCATTCTACAGAGTCATAACTGATTTAACAGCATAGAATACTGAGCACTTAATACAATTGCAAAGGACTGTATTAAGTGTCTTTCATTATTTCACTGAACTTTTCAAAAAGCCAGTTAGAATCAGTTGGGTAAATTAAAGTCACTTTACAGCTAAGATAACAAGGCTTGGATAAGAGTTCAAGATCAAACACAAGTGATCTGAGCATTACTACGACAAAATGCCCAAGTTCATGCTTATTTTAACATCCTAGAAGAAATGTCTGAACAGCCAGAAACATGCCTCTCATCCCACCAAATACTTTTGATTTCCATTTGACCAAACTTTTACTACCTCCAATGAAAGGGGCCTCAGTAAAACGGTTCTAAAACCTTCCTATGTGATCACCTGAATGTGATGTTACATCCCTACTAGAATTATCAATGCCTGCCTGTAACCTCGCTCTAAAACATACTCCTCCTTCCACTAACCATCCAGCTATTATCTAATAGAACTAATAATAGTGGTATTAAAATAGTCCATGACGGGGCAGTAATCTGCCAAATACTCAATTGTCCCCTGGGAAATTAAAGACCTTGTGGCTATAATAACCAGGTAACAATTAGACTCAATGCTTTCATCTTGGCTCTGCTTGGCTATGGAATATTTCATTAAGTATTTAAAAGGTAGTTAAAAAAACAAAACCTGATAACCACCCTTGGAGTAGCTTATAGACATAGCAATAGAAAGCAAGCAAAAACTAAAACAAGGTGCAGTCACTGTAAATCTACTCCCAAAGACACCTTTTTGGTAAAACATGCTGCAGATGAGCAAACACAACTAAAATTATCCTGTCTTGATAGAATTAAAAAGCACTGGTAGAATTAAAAAGGATTAGGAAACTGGCAAAATCTAAACGACCTTCCAATTAGACTGCATTAAAAAAACCATTGTACAGCTGAAGCCAAAATGGACAGATGCCAAAACTGAAAAATATATTTAAAAGGTAGGAAATACCAAACACCTACCTATCCCAATTCCCATGCTAGGCACTTATACAAAAGATTTTAGTCAAACGGGCCTGGTGGCAGAGGATGCTGTGGGCATGTGTGACGGCGCATCTCCAACGGCTCCTGGGCTGAGTCAGCCCCAGTCTCCCCCCTTTTGGCTTTCCACCTCAGTCTCTTCAGTTGTCTCTTATTTTGTTCCTCTTGTCTATTTTCTATGCTTCTCTCTCCCATTTCCCTCGCTTCACCCTCTTTTCTCATTTCTCCGATTTCTCTTTCCTCTCTCACCTTCACTATTTTCTGCCACCCTTCTCCCTACTCACCCCACAGGAAAAAAAGAGAAAAAATACTTATCTAGATTATACCAAGTAGAAACCAGCTCATTTTATTTTCAAAATTATTAGACTTCAACAGTTAATTAAGGGACTCAGATTCAGAGCAACCGTTGGGTAAATTGTAATTTTTTTATTGGAAAACAAATATACAACTTGGAATGGATTTGAGGCAAATTGTGCCATAAGCAGATTTTCTTTAAGTGGCTAAACAAAGTTTAAAAAGCAAGTAACAATAAAAGAAAATGTTTCTGGTACAGGACCAGCAGTACAAAAAAATAGTGTACGAGTACCTGGATAATACACCCGTTTTGCAATAGTGCAACTTTTAAGTACATATTGTTGACTGTCCATAGTCCACGCAGAGTTACAACTCCACACTTCAACAACAACATGCTGACAGTTCCTAAAGAAAACTACTTTAAAAAAAGGCATAACCCAGATGTTCCCTCATTTGACCAACTCCATCTAAGTTTAGATGTGCAGAAGGGCTTAGATATATCCAGAGTAAGCCACATGCAACATGTTACTTGATCAATTTTCTAAAATAAGGTTTCAGGACAATGACAGTAAGATAAGGGAGAAAACATGGAGGAATGAAGTCCTAATTACTATACATGCATATTTTTTTGACAGTAGGGAGAAACCTTTTACAGATAAGTTACAAACAAAGAAAAGGCAAATAAACAATTTTGTACAAGAAATTTAACACATTCTGTACAATGTCTTCACTTTGCTGTCATCATTTGTACAAACTCTGAAAAAGAAGAAGTACATAAAAAACTCAGTCAATGGCAAAAGATCAACAAGCCACTTTATTCTACACTGAACAGTCTCTCTCCATTTCCCTCTCTTCTTGCAATTACCATAAAGTACAGAGGAAAGCCATTACTGCTGAGGTCAAAATTTCACAAACCACAATTATTCAGGATTACTAATTAAAGCCAAATTAATGCTTTGGATAAGCTATTAGAAAAAGAACCATTCTTGGCTCTCTCTTAGCTTAGACTTGAGTTTTAAGTCAGCTACGTTACAAGTCAATTTTCTTAATTCAGTGCCATAGAATCGGTTTAATTTTTAGAATGGTAAATTTATGCTAAGTGGTTACACAATGAAAAACGACAAGGTACATTTTTACTGAAAACCCTTTAATTTCAAAATGCCATGCTTCATGATACGGTCATCCCAAAGTTTACAGTTATATAGGATACTTTTTTAGACATATGTAAACAGCTGTAAGCTAAATCCAAGTGGAGAAAAGAAAGTCATGTTAATTTTATTTTAGAAAATTTGAAGTTCGATGCTTTCTAAATTGTTCCACAATCCTTAACAAAAATGGTAAAGCACTGCTCAAATGCTGATGTGCATATGAATTGACCAGGAATTTTGCTAAAATGCAATTTCTAGTTATAGGAGTAGAACCTAATATTAACTATTTCTAAAAAGTACTCAGTCATTGTTTTGTTAAGCATTGGCCAGGCCGTATGATCTTTGAGCTATGGCAGCCATGCTTTTTTTTTTTTCCTTGAGTTGGAGTCTCACTCTGTCACCCAGACTGGAGTGCAGTGGCCGCTCCCAGCCACTGCAGCCTCCACTGCTGGGCTCCAGTGATCCTTCTGCCTCAGCCTTCCAAGTAGCTGGAACTACAGGCGCATGCTACCACACCCGGCTAATTTTTGATTTACTGTAGAGATGAGGTCTCACACCAAGCTGCCCAGGCAGGTCTCAAACCCATGGGCTCAGGCAATCCACTCACCTTGGCCTCTCAAAGCACTGGGATTATAGGCTGAGCCACCGAGCCCGGCCCCGCCATGCTTTCTTGGTTTTGGCCCCCTCCCCTACCTTGGGGAGGCGAATCTCCTCTAATTTACACTCTAAATAGACTAGATTTCCAATCTAAAAAAAAAAAAGTTCTTGGGTGGCAGTATTATTGTCTAGTCTATAGACAGCACTCTGAACAGCAAAATTTAGTAAATATAAATGTTTCAGCATCCTAATCTTTAGATAGAAGTCACTAATTCTGACCTATAAAGCACCTCTTTAAATTAAGTCAAAAACAGAAGGTAGTGGTGAGAGAACTTACCTTCATAGTTTACCTGACCATCACCATCGATATCTGCTTCCCTGATCATTTCATCAACCTCTTCATCTGTTAACTTCTCTCCAAGGTTTGTCATCACATGGCGAAGCTCTGCTGCACTAATATAGCCATTGCCATCCTAGAAAAACATTTTAGTGTTGTAGTTTCTGAGTAAAATTATAGACTGACAGTTGACATAAAAATTCAGTAAGTTTGCAGAATTTCGCATTGGGGGAAAACATACTTTGGAAATCCAAACAAACTAAAGAGAATCTACAAATAGTTGGCCTACAAATTTAATGTCACTAAGAGTCAAGCAAGATGTCCTATATTGAAATCACTATTTCCAGTGACTAGTTCCAAAGTGACACCTCCTTTGTCTCAAGACTGATGTAATATATGTTACTAGAAAACCTAAAATTGAATTTTTAAGCTTTTAAAAAATATTTAAAATATGTTGGTAAATCATTTTAAAAAGCAAATCTTCATAAAGGGTCTTGATTTCTTTATTACATCTGCAAATCTTCATCAAAGTAAAAGTTAACATATTTATGAATACCTACCTTATCAAACACACGGAATGCTTCTCTAATTTCTTCTTCACTGTCTGTATCTTTCATTTTTCTTGCCATCATTGTCAGAAATTCAGGGAAGTCAATTGTGCCATTACCTGGAATTTTTTTTAGTAGAAATATTAAAATAGAATATATACACCATTTCCTTTTCAACCTCCTCCCACTCTCCAAACTTAGACTTACCATCAGCATCTACTTCATTAATCATGTCCTGTAACTCTGCTTCTGTGGGATTCTGCCCAAGAGACCTCATTACAGTTCCCAATTCCTTTGTTGTTATAGTTCCATCACCATCCTTGTCAAATAGTGAAAAAGCTTCTTTGAATTCTGTTTGAAAGAAAGACCACGATCCAAATACACAGGTTAGCAATAAAAGGTAACCTCCTAAGTGAAATCTATTAACTCTTAAAGCAAAGAAATGGAGACACAGCACCTGAAATGGGATTTTGATTCCTCCAGAATTAAATAGGAAAATCTTGTGATACTATTTCAAACACCTGTAGTCAATCATACCAGTATGTTTTCGTATTGATCTACCAAGATGTTTTTCATTTAAATCTCACAAGGGGCTGGGCATGGTAGCCCACACCTGTAATCTCAGCACTGTAGGAGGCTGAGACAAGAAGATTTCTTGAGTCCAGGAGTTCGAGACCAGCCCGGGCAACATAGTAAACCCTCATCTCAGGGGGAAGAAAAAAAAAAAAAAAACTCCTCAAAGGGAACTCTAATACCTACACCAGATAAAAGTAAAATTATTCTAGGTTGAAAGAGAAAAATAACCAAATCCCAAACGACAGGCTTCTCTATTTTTCACTGAAGCTGCTCTGTGGAACACAATTCAAAATTACAGACCTGACCTACATTCACAATAGAAAGTAACATTATTGGTACTAAATACATATTTCTATAGAGTAATTATACTGTTTCTATGTACTATGTTAGCCGCAAAGGTTATAATTATGTCTAATATCAATCACCTACTAAATTTAGAACAAAAAACGTTAAACTTCTGAACATTCAACAGGCTAGTTTCCCTTTCTAGTAAAGCAGAATGGACTGCCACCAAGGAATCTATTATGTTAATAATGAATTGATCAAAATATGAATGTCCAGTTTTAGTTAAGTGCTATATCATTGAGAACGAAGATAACTTAGGCCTTTCTTTAGAATATAAAACCATAATATTTGTAATAAGAGTGAAATATAATTACTTAAGATCTTTTTGTGAAATTATGTTGTTTCTTTTTCTTTTTTTAGGGACCGGGTCTGGCTCTGTCGCCCAGACTGGAGAACAGTGGCATACTGAAGCTCACTGCCACCTGAACATCTGGGCTCAAGCAATCCTTCGCTCCTGCCTCAGCCTACCAAGTAGCTAGGACTACACGGACATGCCACTACCTCCAGCTAATAATTAAAATTTTTTTTTTTCGGAAAGACGAGGCCTTGATATGTTGCCCTGCCTGATCTCAAACTTTTGGGGGCAAGCAATAATTCTGCCTCAGCTTCCTAAAGCATTGGGATTACAGGTGTGAATCAACATGCCTGGCCATGTTGTTTCCAGTTTACCACTAGCTTACATGAAAAGCTGTTGAAGCAACATTCCAAACTACCTGGGGCTTTTCCACTTATTTTACAGAAAGAGAAACTAAGATTAACTTTACTGCAAGGCCATTCCAATGAATTAATAACAAAGCTCAAACTTTCTGAGTAAAAGCACTTTCCAAAGGATATTAGACCTTATCAGCAAGCAAATATAAAAGCAGTTTCAAAGCCCATGAGGCCATTAAGCTCCTCCAACATATCTATACATTTGAAAATGTACACGTGACAATGTTTACGAAATCATGTACCTTCTCTTACAGCTCACGGCCATTTATTTCCTGCCTGCCCACCCCTGTTCCAATCTTATACTTTCCAGTTTCATTCCATATTTCCTCTTCTCTGGACTCAACTATCAACTAGTTCCACACTGATTCTGTCTATTAACATAAAAAATTCTATACTCTCTTAGCCTAAAACTAACTAACTTCAAACCTTAGTTAAGTGTTGCTCTTATCCCTCCCCACATTTTGGAAGGCACCACTACTACTCATCAATTTCCTCTCCTGTCAACCCACCACTAAAATTTCCTACCACCTTACACTGCCAGAGGCTCTTGCTCCTCCTGCCTGTCTCTTACATATACATGTGACCAATTCTAGCCCTCTCTCTCTCCTTGGCCATTTAACCTATGCCCATTTAGTCTACTCATCTCTCTCAGTAACATATTTCCTTTACTTCTGACTGTCCACAGATCATGTCCCCTGGCTGACCTCAAACAAAACATATGAAAATAAATTCAGCCGGGCTTGGTGGCTCAGCCTGTAATTCCGCGCCTTTGGGAGGCTGAGGTGAGTGGATTGCCTGAGCCCGCGGGTTCGAGACCCACCTGGGCAACTTGGCGAGACTTCATCTCTACAATAAATCAAAAAATTAGCCGGGTGTGGTAGCGCACGCCTGTAGTTCCAGCTACTTGGAAGGCTAAGGCGGAAGGATCGCTGGAGCCCAGCAGGTTGAGGCTGCGGTGGCCAGGAGCGTGCCACTGCACTCCAGTCTGGGCAACAGAGTGAGACTCCAACTCAAAAAAAAAAAAAAGAAAGAAAGAAAAGAAATTCAATCCTCCCCAGTAACACTAGGGATAAAAACAAAAGCCAAAGAGCCACTTTAACTCTTTCTCCCTTAAATCTGTCAACAAGTTGGAATTCTACCGTTTAAATACTGTCTGATTTTCTTCCCATTTGTACAACTAATATTTTGGCTCAAAACCCCAACATCTTCTGCCTAGACTATTACAATTGCCTCTTAAGTGTGTTCTTTCTTTAAAATTACCCACATAACTGTCTGGGTCCTGTAACTCTTTGGAAGTACCACATTACTTTCTTCTACTTAAAATCTTTTAATTACTTAGTTTTATTTTATTTACATCAGGTATCATTGGCTAATTTGTAGTTTTGTAAACATTCAATAAGTAACAACACAGTTCCAATCCATTTGAATATTGTTTCCAGAGGAACTCGCCTAATAACAATTAGAACCTTTATACTGCACTAATGACTACTGAGATTTTATAAAAATAGTGTCTAGTGCTAACCCATATCAACCTATGAATAAAATACATCAGGGAGTCCCCATTTCCAGACAGCAGGATTTGATAAAGACATTTCCATTTTACTATGGTCTTTTTTTTAAAAAAACAGGATGTAGAAATGTTGTCTAGGAAACCAGGAACTATTAGGGTTTAGATACACAGCATCTATCACCTCATAATAAAGGTTACAAGGAAATTAAAGGATTTTTGACACACATATTTGTTTTTATTATATTCTCTGCTATACTGCTTAGCTATGGGCATCTTTTAGTATCACCATTAAAGTAAATAAATTCCAAATGCCACTGCAGCCTCAACCTGCTGGGCTCAGGTGATCCTTTCACCTTAGTCTTCCAAGTAGATGGATGCACAGATGTGCGCCACCACACCTGGCTAATTTTTTTTATTTATTGTAGAGATGAGGTCCCACCAAGTTACCCAGGGTGGTCTGGAACCCCTGGACTCAGGCAATCCTCTCAACCCCTGCCTCCCAAAATGCTGGGATTACAGGCGTGAGCCACCACGCCTGGCCCCAAATGTTTAACTAGCAATAATCATCTTTCTACTATATGATTTAACTAAAAGCTAAATTCTGAAAGATGCATGCTGTAAGATTATCTGTGTTCTAAATTTCAAGAAGTTTTAAAATGTAATAACTATTAAAACGTTTGATAGAATAAGTAAAAAGGAGAAAATAAAACCATATCTATAGCCACTATTTACTTTATGCAAGAACAAATGGTAATTCTTGCAATTTTGTTTAGTCTAAATTTCTATTTGAATTTTTATAAAGAGGCAGAGATAACCTGTAAAAATTCCTTAAAATAAGAATAAGCCCTAAAGTTCAATTTAAATTCACCTACCTTCACAGTTTAGTTTACTTCAAAACTAGCATAATCTTTATACATAGAAGGATGTAATTCTAAACAGTAACTCCCAGGAATGACTTGAAATATAAACCCAGAAGCCAACCTAACTACACAATAAAGAGAACAGGTACTGAATGTCACAGAACAACTTATGTTCTACATAAGTGGTATGTATAGAGAATCTCTCAAAATCTACTCCAGCTATGCCTAAATTCAAGTATTACTGTTACTCAAGTTTTATTTGTTCATTAGCAACCCCAGGCCCTTTCCTAGTTTAGATGTGAATCTATAACTTTTGTTGCTACAAATTGAGTAAATTTGTTTTAATCAAACAAATTTAGACCTTGAAAGTTTAACCCTTTGCACCTGGAAGTCATCTCGCGGATCACCAGTAACTTGACAGCACTTTTAAACAAAATAGCAAAAAACAAATCACTTCATAGTAAACAGTATAGTGTTGGAACCAATTATTTTATTTCATTTAGATTATAATGGAATTTTGGACATTGAGGAACTTGTTTATGACAAAAAAAAAAAAAACCTCAAAATTTTTTATTTTTCTAATATGTGGTAACATGACTATCAGTCACTGACATGCATTGCAGACTCACTGACACATGTTGTACAATACTAATTTGTTTGACGTCATCCAATCCAGTGTTTTTCTATGCGACAGTGCAGTCTTATTTTCTTCCCCCCACATTAATAATATGTAATTTATTGTCCAGTCTGTTGTTTGAAGATGATGTGGAAAGACACACTTGTGATTCCTGAAAACCACTTCTCGATTGATCATACCTGAATATAGATTCTATCTCTTTATTTCCTTTTTGGTGCAATCTGAATGGAAAACTTCAAGGAAACATACATTTTTGAAAAATCTGCGCTTGTGTAAGTTTATACATAATCAATCACCTGCAATCTCTTCATGTTCCCTGAGGGGACACTCAAGTGCAAAGGGTTAATAAACGTTTAAGTATAGATTTCTTAAAGAAAATCTATTGAAAGAAAATTTTCCTACCAATCCTCTAAATGTCAAACACCAACAACTAATGACATCATGGCAGAGTCATCAACAAAATTACTTGTCAGTGATGATGTCATACTACACTAGGATGTAATATAAGCAATTCTAGTAACTTCATCTAAACAAGGTTTTTTTCCTACAACGAATTATTTGCTGTTGGAATTTCTAAATAATTCTGTAGTATTGATTACATGACAAAAATGGCTTTAAAAAGCATGTTGTATATTCAATGTTGCATTCCATGTGTGAAGCTTGTTAACAGTATGAGGGGAGAACGAGTAAATATTAAACTCCAAGATGTTTCTAGTCACTAGCAATTACAATTTACCAGATTAAGAAAAAAATCTGCCTTCACCTCAAAAGTAGACATTGAAATACCCCAAATTTGAGAAGAAGGGACTCGGGGGAGCAAGTAGAATTGCTAGGACAGGGTAGCAGGGTTCTAAAATATATTTCTTGTGTCACAACCTCTCTAAGAATAAAATTTGCCAGGTGTAGTCAGTGGCTCAAGCCTGTAATCCCAGCACTTTGGGAGGCAGAGGCAAGAGGACTGCCTGAGCCCACAGGTTCAAGACCAGCCTGGGTAACTTGGCGAGACCTCGTCTCTACAATAAGTGAAAAAATTAGCTGGCCATGGTGGTACGTGCCTGTGGTTCCAGCTACTTGGAAGGCTGAGGAGGAAGGATCACTTGAGTCCAGCAGGTTGAGCAAGAGTGAGATCCTGACTCAAAAAAGAAAAAGAAAATTTATCCATTCAAGAAATATTTATTCAATTCTTACTAAGTGCCCAGGCAGTGGGGCTACAAGATGGAACAGTAAAGTCCCTGATCTCACAAGATTATTTTAGTAGCATAAAAGTTTTGGTTCCTCTACCCTTAAGTTAACTAAAACTTGGGACTTTCAAAAAAAATCAGTAGTCTATGAAAAGGCAGAGTAAGGAGAGAACCTAAGAACAGCCCCCCCCACTCCCAGTGGACATCTAATTTTATGATGAAAACCAGTGAAAAGACAGGATTTATCTTAAAGACAATGTTCTGATGAACTGCAAGTATTTTTGATTATAATAAATGCTATCAATCACTTAAGAGTGATACTCATATTCAACAAAAACTTGCCTTTAAAAGAGTTGTATGTGTGTTTAGGAAGGCAGTGACAACCACCAACTGTCCAACAAGTACCTTAAGTAATACATTATCTAGCCTAAAGTGACCATGCGTGCTGAATACAGTAGGTACAACTACCTGACTGGGAATACTGAGCAATGAAAGGCAAATGTATTAGATAAGGTCAGCATTAACAGACTAAAGGCCGGGCACAGTGGCTCACACCTATAATCCCAGCACTCTGGGAGACCAAGGTGAGAGGATTGCCTGAGCCCACGGGTTCGAGACCAGTCTGGGCAACTTGGTGAGACCTCATCTCTACAGTAAATCAAAAAATTAGCCACGTGTGCTGCCACATGCCTGTAGTTGTTCCAGCTACTTGGAAGGCTGAGGGGAAGGATCACCTGACCCCAGCAGGTCGAGGCTGTGGTGGCCGTGAGCGTGCCACTGCACTCCACCCTGGGAAACAGAGAGACTCCAACTCAAAAAAAAAAAAAAAAAAAGAAAAAAAAAGAATTAAGACTAAATAATACCTATTTAAATTTGGTCCTTAATACTAATAATCCTATCAGATAATATTTCTGATGAATAGATGAGATCGGTATTTTTTGGTAGCCTCCAAATTTCAATGTGCTTATGGAGATGAGAAACTAGCTTTAAATGAACTATATAGTTAAATTTCAACTGGGTTTCTCAGTTTTCTCCAGCATTGAAAAATGCTCAAGCGCTTCTGAGCTCTTATCAAACTACTTCCTGCTTACTGGGAAAATTGTGGCAGTCAAACTGCTTGGTGCTTGTGCTAATCAGAGTCTCTTATGAAAGCAAAGGAGCAGTTTTAAAAGCATTTAAACACTGCAACTAATATAAGAAAAAAGGGAAGAAAAACTTAGGCAAGGAAAAAAAATGTTTCCAATACTAATCAGCCATTTCAAAAAATTAGAATAAAATCAAAAGCACTAATATTTAAACGGCATGGCATAAAGACAACATGACATCAGGTTTTTTGTAATAATTTCACATATTCCAAAACAAACTAAACTGTAACATCAGATTTTATTTAATAATTCCACATTATTTCCATAGCAAATTAAAGGAGACAAGATTTAAGCAGCTTCATTTCAATAGTTATAACTGCTTTTTAAGACAAAATTCAAATTGATACAGTGACATTTGTAAAACAGAATGCTAACTTTTCAATCTATGTTTTTCACTGGAGAGAAACGGTTGATTATACATGCACTTCTGAATTTAAAATATTAGCTAATTTAAACCGGAGCAAATTCATTTTTCCTTTTCTGATTCTACATTTCAAGTTATCTTAGAAGTCTTCTTGGTCCCCTTTACTTGTAGAGACTGATTTGGAGTTGCAGTGTTAACTAGTCCAAGAAAGTGAGGTAGAAGTCTTCAAACAATAAAACAAAGACCATTGTTTAGAATTTCTAACACTACATTAACAAGTTCCAAAGTATATACACAGACTGAAATACATCTTTAGTTATA
Organism: Cephalopachus bancanus; assembly: GCA_027257055.1. NCBI lineage: Eukaryota > Metazoa > Chordata > Mammalia > Primates > Tarsiidae > Cephalopachus > Cephalopachus bancanus. The sequence continues at coordinate 232,284 of JAPVLO010000823.1, forward strand.
GTTCGTAGCACACACCTTTCACAGGCAAGTCTAAAGTTTACATTCTCACTTTGCCAGAGCAGGTTGAATCACATTACCTTACACTCATTTGTTAGCATCAATGATATACATCAAAGTCAATTCTTTCATACAAGTCTTTTATTCTGAGGACTGCTATACAATCTATAATAAAACCCAATGGATACAATCTAGCTAAGTATTTCTCACCTGCAATCTGCTCTTCAGTCAGTTGGTCAGCCTACAAAAGAGAACAAAGAGAGATTAGTGACTTAAGAGTATGTAGATTAGGACTTATAAACAAGTTTAAAAACTTTCAAGAACCAATAATTAAGCTCAAAGACCAAAATGTGTAAAACAAAAAACCACGTGCCCTAAGTTTCATTTAGCTTAACATTCCTTAGTACCAGCAATAAACACAGGTGGGTAGAAAATGCACACATCTGGTTTACCTTCAAATACATCTAAAATACATCTAAAATAACTTCATTCCACACACAATTGAAAATAAGCAAAGGCATACCTGAAAGTTTAACTGGAGTTGTTATTCTTCTCAAGCAAGAATCTAATAAGAAACAATGCTTTTCTTTTCAAAGTTAGGATAGGTAAAACTAAGCTCACCTCAACGACAAATACAAATCATTATCACCGGAAATCCCCAGTGAATCAAAAATAATGTTTAAGGATCACAAATTGTCAATTACCCCCATAAATGGTAAATATATCATTTTAACATCTAAAAAAGAACTATACCAGCTTTTACTTCCTCTCTCCTGCTAGGCAAATACAAATAATCCAGGATTCTGAACTACAATATCTGCCAAACTACCATCCATTTTCTCCTGATTTTTAAAATCCCAAAGTAAACCAAAGGTTTGTGATTTTTTAGAGCACTACTTGGTTTTGCTTTAAAGTATCTTTTCAGGCATTCTTACTAAAACTCATTATTTTATCCTAATTCAATCTTCACAACAACCCCATGATGGTATGATTACCCTTTTCTTAACAGATGGGAACAGAGACATTCCAGCTAAATGGTGGGGGGGAGTGTGCAAAATTAGTAATTAATAGAATCAAGATTAAGTACTAAATTGTCAGACATATCCAATACCTTTAAAAAGTTTAATTCAGAGCACCATTAATATATCCTATCTAAAACCTCTACCAAAATGGTCAGGTGTACCATTAGTTAATTGATTTGTAGGAATAAGAAAAATAAAGATTGCCTGTGTTCATTCTTTTTAAATGTACACACCCCTGGGAAGGGTAACACCTTAATGTGGAATGTCCTCACACTTTCTCTAGGGCACAACATGAGAAAACTTAAGTAGGAATCCAGAAAGTTTCTTTTCCTTTCTCAACACTTTTGATTTGACCATGATATAAACGAAATTCATTCCTTTAAAAAAAAAAGCAAAAAAGCCGATAACTTAAAATTGAAGAACCAATAATTAAGTTCAAATACAGAAAGTAAAAAGCTACTTTTATCCCTTCAAGTCCCAATCTTCCACCAACAAATATTTGGTGTGAAATCAGTCATAGGTAGTTTTCCCTTGGAATAAGATCTAAAATCCAGTAAATTCACTGAGTCGAAGTTTACTTTGTCATAAGAGAAACTACAGAGGACTTACTCTTAGTTTGCACTTTTCTGTTCTCTCATCATTCTGGGTTATAGCTAGGCTGGTACCCCAGCTGTACTAGTGAATAGTTGTGTGACCTTGGAAATGTTACTCAACCTCTCATAATCAACTTCACCTGTAACAAAATAATAGTATCTACCTGGCAGGGTTGTTGTGCAAAGTGAGATAATATGTTCAAAGCTAGCTTAGAGTTAAATGGTAACTATTATTTCATATAAATTAACCAATCTACAACGCTAAATATCAACTTGACTAGCCCAATTTCCACAGAAAGTAGACATACATGGCATTATCAAGCCCTTTACAGCAAGCTACCACATTCAATGTTAACTTTGTTTAATGTCCAGAAAATCTGTGCAAACTAAAACCACAAGATGCAACCTAGGGAGAGATGCAGGTGAAATCAGTCTAAGACTAAAAATGCACTAAAGTGTGACAGAAACTGCAGCCTGTATGAAGGCTGAGGGCATCAATGCTGCGTATAAGGAGACAATAGGGTTTGCACTCTACATGATGGGGGCGAAGATTTTGGGCAAGTCTTAAGGAGAAACAAGGATATTAGCAATAAAAGAAACTTAAAAATTGCACAATCTTGGCTGGAAAGTCAAAATTTAAGGACCTCACACCATCTTGTACCACTCAATACCGCCAGGGAAATGCAATCTTATAAAAGATCACAAAATGAGTCTCAAGCAAGGATTTAAGGACCCGAGACTAACTTACAACCTGAAAGTTCTCAATTTTGCATGAACAGTTGGTAAGTTTTTTGTATTTATTACTTATCCGGAGTTCAAATAAACTTTACCAGCAACACTCAGATTAAAGCCTACAAAACAGAAGACTTCCTAGTACTAACTTTTCCAACTACTGTACAGGCAAGTAAACGTGGTTCTTCCTTCTGTCTAGAGAGTGGCATTTTTGTAGTCAGAAGAACTAGAAGAATTTATACTTTTGGGAAAAGTCAGGCTCATTAATATGTTTATCTCAGTGAAGTGAAGGCTAATTCACTAGAGAGATGACTAGTTCTCACTCCCTTATTTCTGCAGCGATTGATATAATTCTTACTGCTCTTGTCAAGCCAAAGAGAGGTTCCAGACACTACTATTATTTCAGGTCCAATCCAGACTTATTGAACTAGAATTTGTATTTTGGAGAACCACAGGTGATCTGCCAACATTGAGAAGCACTAATACAGATGTATTACACGAGTGACCAGAAAAAAGCACATCATGTACCTCAAACATTTTTTCAAAAGTCGGCATAAATACCCTTGGAGTTCAAGTAAAAGGTGGTTAAAAAAGAAAATAATCTGACCAGGTGAAGTGGTTCATGCCTTTAATCCCAGCACTTTGGGAGGCTGAGGAAGGAGGACTGCTTGACCCCAAGGAGTTCGAGACCAGCCTGAACATATGGAGGTCTCGATTAAAAAAAAAAAAAAAAAAAGACAAAATCTAAATGAATCCACAGGCTTGACATGGAACACAGATGACTATCCCTTCATTCATTTCTACCTGTTCATTCCTCCCAAGCACTATATTTTGATACAAAGGCTTCGTATGTGAAAATTTTTCTACACTTACAGAAGTCAGATGTTTGTTTTACCTGTATCAAAAGCTGCTTAAACTATTTCATTAGGGTAAAAAGATGCCTTATTTCTGACACAACAGCACTTACTATACAGCATCTTGTACTAAAAGAGAAATCATTGAAATAAAATGGTTTCTTAAAATTAGGACGTTTACTAAATCCTAAATTCTTGATGAAGCAAGACTTTCTGTATATTTTAAGAGCCTTCGTAAATCCTTTTACTTTCTGAGTCTAAAATAAGTAGACCTTGTCGCTTAATGGAATAATTATTTTTGACTCATAAAATTTTTTATTTTACTTTATTCTTTCAGAATCCCTCTTTCAACGAGCACATATTGATTAAAATAAACGTTAAATCCAAGAGCTACAGGCGCAATCTTACTCTACTTCCACAGCAAATAATTTTTTATACTGAGATTTTAAATTAGCACTTCAAATCTAATTATAAAGTTACCTGAGGATAATTTTCAAATTTAATAATAACGGATGTCAATTTTAAAAAGAATTTTATGTCTCTCTAGTAAGGACTGTCAATTTAACATAAAACCCCACAGCGTAGTGTTGCAGACAGTAATTACAAAAGCTTATCACCGGACAGGAGACTATGAAATCGTTGAGATAAACCAATCATTAACAACAAAAACTATTCGAATTCTTGATTCAATTATCACAGATGATTAGAGAAAACCTTACCCTTCAAATTTTAATTGCTTACTCCGCAACACAGAATGCTGTTTGCATGCCTATAACGCACATCTCAAAGAGAGCAATTTCAACCTGCATGCTGAAATTCCAAATAATACGATTTAAAATATCAAGATGGATCAAACCCATCAATCTTAAATGAACGCTGGTTTTATCCAAGGTGAACTCCTCTCTCCCCACACCCATACTGTCTGGAGGTTTCTGTTGGCAAGGATCCCCAACTCCTGTTTAAGACGTCACCTTGCCTCCTGGACACACCCATCGCTGTAACCACTTGGCAGAAGGAGCCACAAAATAAGTATCACAAGTTATCGTCCTCCTCATCATTACTATTATTTTAACAGGAAAGACCGTCAACTCCAGTTTTCGATGACAGGTAAATGCTTTTAAAAATCCCCTACTCCCCCCACACAGTTCTCTATCGCTACAGTAGGAGCCATTATGGCACAAATGAATTGAACTGTACTTTAAGACGATCCGGCAGTTACCGGTACGGAAATACGAGTCGTTTGCAAAAGGGCAGGAGGGGGGAAATGCTGTATGTGGCCATGGTTCGTGAACACCAAGAGTGCACGTGAGTTCTCAAGAACGGGACTGAGAGGTGGCTCTTTTCAAAGGCATCCCTCCAACTGTAAGACCGACTTTCCGACGGCAGTCGCCCCGAGCTGGCTTCCGAAAGCCCGGCGGGAAACGCCTTTCAGACGGGAGTTGGAACCCGACACCGTCCCTAACAAGATGCGCACCGCGAGGATGCGCCCGGGACTTCAGGCACCAGGCTCCTTTCCTTCAACGACAAAGACGCTCCAAAAAAAAAGAAAATTTTTTTTCCTTCTTTAAATCCAGCCCGGGTGGTGGAAAACGGCCCCCGGGGTCCCGATGGAGGAGAGTGACGCGGCCCGCCAGAGGGGGATGGGCAGCCGGCCGGCCTCCCTCCCGCCCCCACCCCTCCCCGCGGCGCGGCCCGGCCCGCAGCGCGGCGGAGACCTCCGCAGTCCTGCAGGTGCCAGCGCAGCAGCAGGGGCGCGAGCGGAGCCGAGCGGGGCGGCGGCTCCGGATCCCGCGCGCCGCCCGCCCGCCCCGCCCCCAGCGGCCGCTCCCTGCGCCGCGCGCGGGCTCGGCCCACACAGCGCGCCGCCCGCCGCCCGCGCGCCCCCCGGACCCCGGCACGCGGGCGACCGGCCCCGCCGGCGCTCGCCCCGGGGCCCCGCGCGCTCCGCCCGCCCCCTCGGCGCATGGCGGCCGCCAGCGGACAAAGGCGCTTCCTGGCGCCCGCGCCAACCGTCCGCGGCGTTCGAATCCGGCCCCGGCTTGACCTCTCCCGACGCCCGCGCCGGGGCTCGCCGCGCTCCCTCGCCCCCTCCTCCCCGCCGGGGGCCGGGCCGCCCCCATCCCGGACCCACCCTCCTCCAGCCGAGCGAGCCCCCCGCAGCCGGGCGTGCGGCCCTCGACCCACTCGAGGCAGCCCCCGAGGGGGATGGGGGCGGGGGAGCACCTGCGACACAACCGTCGCGGGCGCCCCCGGCCTCTTTCGCGCCATCCCTCTGGAGAAGCCGGCTCCTCGCCAGTGTGAGGGAAGCGAGTTCCCGCTCTCTAATCAGTCCGCTTCAGCCTCTTCCCCCCGCGGGCCGAGCGCCGGCAGCCTAGCGACGCACTCACCATGCTGCAAGCGCTACCGGTTTCCGAGACGCGACCACACAACCGCTCGGCTCGCTCGCTCCGCTCGGACTAATTCTCCTCCTCCGCCCCCAGCGCCTCATAAACACCTCCCTCCGCCAGATCCCTCCGCCGCGCTCAGATAACGGAACCTCGCAAACGAGTCCCGGCCGGCCCCCTCCCCCCCAAATTCTCCTCGGGACCCCCCCCTCCCTCCGCGGTTAACCGGTCGGCAAGGTGAGGGTCAATGGAAAGTGGCCGAGCGGGTGACAGGGGTGGGATTCGTTCCCTCAGCGAGCCGTTAAGAGGCCGGTGGAGTCGCGCCTGGGGGGCGCTACTTTGCGGCGCGGAGGGGCACCGTGGTGGCGACGCGCAACCCGACGGTCGTTGAGCCGGCCTCTGATTGGCTGGTTCGTACCTGCAATGCGTCACTCGGGCTCGCAGCCGGCGCCGGGCCGCGGTGCGGCTCCTGCCGTTGCTGCGCGGCCGCGCTGTCCTGGCAACTGCGCCAGGCGGCAGAGCGGCTCCCTTTGCGCTGGGTCGGAGAACCTTCCTCCTCCGCCCGTCCCTCCCTGCCGCGCTCACACACGCGCTTTCCCGCCCCTTGCCGAGGAGCAGACGGAAGCACCTCAAGCCCTTGGAGGACGAAGCCGAAACGTTCCCCCCCCCAAAACACGGGCCCCCAGCTCGGCTTCTTCAGCCCTAGTGATTCGGCCTCCCGGCAGCCACACGTCGTCCATTTCCCCTTGATCACGAAACCCGTGGAAATCTGGGCACATGCGGCTGCTCAACTGGCAGACGAAAGGGTCTTCCGCTTATACTTGCCCTTCGCCTTCCTGGCCAGCGGTGATTTGCCAGAAAGTCACTCGGAAGAGCGCCCGAGATGCTGGGGGATTCGTCTCTCCAAATGGCCCCTTGATGTCGGGGAATGACAGGGTTCGGGGTTGGAGGCTGACCTGGGTATGGGTCTTGGCTGGGTCTCTTTGTTAGTTGTGTGGCATGACCTGGAAGGAGTTATTTAATCTTAGTCTCACTTGTGAAACAAGCCATAAGACCTGTTTTCGAAAGAATATTGAAAGAATTAGAGTTATGCAAAGGTTAGAGTTAATGTAAAACATTAAAGTACGTGGCACAGGATAATATGCCTTCCTTGTCATGACTGATTTGCATTTCGGGGTCTCTAACCTCTCAGATTTAAGCGCATTTTTTAAAACCACATAAAAAGTAGCTCCTTGGTCCCACCCAAAATAAACAAGGGTGTGCATCACCGAGATTATTTAACAAGGTGGGTAGTGAACACCTATTGTGTGAACGCAATTTGAATATAATGTTACCATAGGGGGGGCTTACAAGGTGCAGAGGTGAGGTTCTTAGCTCACCACAGAGCTTCCAAAAAGGGATCCCAGAAAAGACTCCTAAATTGAGTCTGATGTGATAAATGGGCTATGAAAAGGCAGGCCGGAGTGAAGGAAGCAAGTTTTAGGTGAAGGAAATACCAGCCAAGGCCCAGAGGTGTGCAACTGCATGGTGTGGAGGACCTACCAGTGATCAGGACGTGTCTAGAACCCAAAGTAGACAACCAGCCAAGTTAGACAGGACACTGGAAAGTTAGAGAGGCTTAATGCTCAGTTCCTCAAGAAGGTTGTTGGTAGAATCCAGCCCAGAAGAGATCATCTTGGGCCATGTCAAGGTCTTAGAATTTTCCAGTAAAAAGCACAGGCCTGTGGGCCCTTGAAATCTAGTGGACGGTAATTTTGTCAAGCCAAAGTGAAATCCTACCAAGAAGAAAGCTCCCTTTGGAACATTTTCCTGTCCAGCCACTAAAAATGGTCTTCATTTCTGATGCTCCTTAACAGCCATCCGCACCCACTTGGATGGCTTCAATGAAATTTAACCTCCTTTACCCAAGTTAGACAGTTTCTCATACCACGGAAAGTATTTTCTTTGCTGGGCCAGATTCTTTCAGTCTTGCAAACCAGGCACTAAATACGCTTCCAATTATTGGCATTGGCAACCCCGTGACCTTTCTTTCTGTTGAATGATCATTAGGTGAAAACTCAGAACTAGGTGCTTCTATTGTTCTTGTTAATGTGGTGATGGTGATTGGGGGAAAGGAGACTTAATTAACTTTATCCTATGAGTGAAGTCCCGTTGAGACAGAATGTTACTTAAAAGTGGGCACCTCTGCTCCAGAATCTGAGCTGAAAATGAAACCCTAAGTCTATGACTTAAGGCTCTATGACTCTGCATTCTGGTAGCTTCCAAGTCTTTCCAAGGTATTCCTCAGAAATGTGCCTCTGATTTCTCCTCAAATGGAAGAGCCATCCATGATCTTTTCTTTCAGCTTACTCACTAAAAATATTCTCTCTTTACATGGTACCCCATTAATATGCAGTGATTTTACTGCATGAAATTTTTAATGATGGGAAATTGAATGACAAAATGAATAATCACCTCCTCTAGAAAATGAATTTTTAAAAGGATGGATGCCTAACGTATAAAAAGTACATCCTTATTGTCTAATATACAGGTGCACGCTCAGAGATGTATGCATTGAATCCAGGAGCTTGTAAAAAAATGTTTCGGAAGGAAATATGTTCATTATTTAGGGTTTCTTATGTTGAATTTCAGAACCTCCCTTGCTGACCTCTCCAAGAAGAGAAAGAAAACGAGGGAAAAAAAGTCCAGAATTACATTTAAAGCCACTGTGGTTTATGCGTATTTGAGACTGTTCCAAGTCAATTTATTTATAGAACATTTGTCTTCCACAACATGACACACAGTGCTGCCTGACTTTGGCAGTTGTCAGCTGAGAAGCAAAGTCAATGACGACCACCAAGTCAAGGCCTGGGAGGTGGTTGTCTTCCTGTTTTCCTCTCCTGACTGGGAAGACCCTAGGTTTCTACTCTGCCCATGTTGGGAAAACGAGAATGTACTTCCTCTCTAGGCCTCTTCCTCAATTTGCAGATCAGAGATAACACAAGTCCACCCTTTGACACTTCCTTCCCATAGGTTCCCTCCTCCAGCCAGGGGGAAGGTCTGGAGTGCTAATGAACAAGGGCAGAGGGACAATCACAGTTGCGTTCTTGATTGTTTCTCAACAGGTGAAAGGAATAAGCCCTAAATGTCTTAAGGCATCAAAATATGTAATGAATCACCTTCCCTCCTGTACATCTAGAATGGTACTAGTTATTTATGTGTGAACTTTGAGAGAATAGTACTGAAATCGTTTTCTCGTTCTGTGGTTCAGATAAAGAGTCCTGGTTGAGAAAGCAAAGCTATTCTTCCTGCCAGATTATGGGGCAGAACAGAGCTGGAACAGGAATCCAGCCAGATCACATGTTGCTGTGATGAGGGTTGGAGAGTATGGGGAAAGAACTGAATTCTCCAGACATCTTGAACGAGCTCATGTTCATGTACGCACAGGAAAAGTTGGGAGCCTTCGGCTTTGATATGGACATGCTGCCATGCTGCCATTCATTTATTTGCTCACTCAAAAAAATTGAAATGTCAATTAAGGGTGACCAACCACCTGGGTTTGCCCAGGACTGAAGGGGTTCCTGGGATGCTAGACTTTCAGAGCTAAAACCAGACAGTTTTAGACAAAGCAGGGTAGTTGTCACCCTAGAAATCACTCACTTGATAGATACCAGCAGTAGCCTATTACGTGCTACACATGTGCTGTGATCAAGGTGAGCCTGGGGAACCAGTAGCACATGGAAGACAACTTCATGGGCGAGGGGAAACTTCCTGAAGAATGTGATCCACAGGAATTTGATAGAGGTAGAGAAGAAAAGGGAGCTTGAGGCAGAGAAAAGAAACCCAGAAGAACAGAGACATCATCCTTACCAGCTCCGTCATCAACATCATCCTCAGGTCTTCTCTCTCAAGGCAGATTGCACCTCTGGGGTGCCAAACATCCTAGGACAGTGGACCCAAGGAAGAAGCTTACACAGGTTCTGGAAGCAGGCTCTGGACTGTTTGAGCAAGGAGTTCTGTGACCCTGAGGGTCTGGAGTAGTCTACAAGGAATGAGGAAATGAGGGTTCTGGGTGAGGAAGTCCCCTTGGCCTGTGTGGAGGGGTGCATCTGGAGAAAGGCTGCAGCGGGGCCCATGGCAGGGAGGCTGAGGCATCCCTTCTCTTACCTAGGCCTACAGGCAATCCTGAAAATGCCTGCTGGCAGCTCCTCCTAGAAGCCCTCGGGCCCTAAAACATCATATCCAAAACTGAAGCCATCATCTTTCAGACCGACTCTGTAGTCTGGTCTCACTGAAAAGCACCTCCCTCCCTCTGTCACCAAAGGCAGGTGAACTGCTCCCGGATATCTGACTGTGCCATGCACTTTCCCATCTTCGTGTCTTTGCTTGTGATGCCCTTTTTGCCTGGAAAGTCTTCCCCCGCCTTCCAGTGTCTGCTGATCATCTGCTCATATTTGACCTAAGCCCCACATCTTCTGTAATGTATTCCTAACACCACCAGCCCCTCTCCTTTTTGCCTAAAGAGAGATGATCAGCCGGGCATGGTGGCTCGTGCCTGTCATTCCAGCACTTTGGGAGGCCAAGGCGAGAGAACTGCCTGGGCCCAGGGGTTCAAGACCAGCCTGCGCAACTTGGTGAGACCTTGTCTCTACAATAAATTAAAAAATTAGCCAGGTGTGGTGGCGCGCCTGTAGTTCCAGCTACTTGGACAGCTGCGGGGGAAGGATTACTTGAGCCCAGTAGGTCGAGGCTATGGTGGCCATGAGCGTGCCACTGCACTCCAGTCTGGATGACAGAGTGAGACTCGAACTCCAACTCCAAAAAAAAAAAAAAAAAAAAAAGAGAGAGAGAGAGAGAGAGAGAAATGATCACTCTCTCAAAATAGCCTTAAAATATTTGATGGTCGCCGGGCGCGGTGGCTCACACCTGTAATTCCAGCACTTTGGGAGGCTGAGGTGAGAGGATTGCCTGAGCCCATGGGTTCGAGACAAGCCTGGACAACTTGGCGAGCCCTCATCTCTACAACAAATTAAAAAATTAGCTGGGCAAGGTAGTGCTTGCCTGTAGTTCCAGCTACTTGGAAGGCTGTGACTGAAGGATTGCCTGAGCCCAGCAGGTGGAGGCTGCAGTGGCTGGAAGCGTGCCACTACCCTCCAGCCTGGGTGACAGAGTAAGATTCCAACTTAAAAAAAAAAAATTTGATGGTCCTATTTTCTCACAGGTTGGTTGCCCCAAGTAGACTGAGTTCCTTGGGAGATCTTAATTATGTTTGTACCCTTATCATCTTGCATGATGCTGGGACATGGTTGATGTTTGGTATCTTTTGTTGAATGAATAGGTAGATGAATGAACAAAAAGTGATCATTTGTACATGCTTTTTCACATGACTTCTAATAAATACTCAGAAGATTTTTATAAAGCATGGGTTGTCTTAAAAATAATGAAAATCTTTTTTTTTTTATCAGAGAAAGTAGCCAGCAGGACAATTCTAATCTCCTTATGAAAGTTATTTAAATCCATTTGAAAATGCCAAATATGTTCTTATTCAAACATAGCGTTCATCTTCCTTGGGTTTTTATGTTGTAAAATAATTGTTTATGTAATTCTTGAATTGCATTTTTTTCTCGTCTTTTTTAGTTAATTTATGGTTCAGACCATATTAGCTTCATGAAATTAAGAATTAAAGCAATTAACCACCAAATAAATAAGCTGAAAAAATTGTGCTTTCACTCTGTGAATGGTTCACAGAAAAGAAGTAGTTGATGTCTTAGGGGTATTGTTGGTAGCCTGGAAGGCTGAGTGGAGGTGTGAATTTTTACAAAAGTACCTCAAAGTTTAATTTCATTTTCTTCAGATTGGTGTGTTTTTGGCTGGTTCAACAGGTAAAAGTTGGGATGCCTATTCTCAAGTCTAAGAAGTTGGCATTGTTGGGGACGTCTCTTTCCTTCTTCTCATTGTTTTCCACTCCCATTTCACTAGGTTGTCAATTTTTCTAGGCTTGTCTGGCACAGTGACTCACACTTGTGATCCCAGTCACTTTAGGAAGCCAAGGCAGGAGGATCGCTTGAGCCCAGGAGTACAAGACCAGCCTGGACAATACAGCAAGGCCTCATCTCTATGAAATAACAAAAATTAGCCAGGCGTGGTAGTGTGCACCTTTAGTGCCAGGTACTTGGGAGGCTGAGGCAGAAGGATTGCCTGAGTCCAGGAGGCCAAGGCTGAGGTAAGCCATGATCATGCCACTGCACTGTACTCCAGATCAAGACCCTCTCAAAAATGTAGATAGATAGATAGATAGATTTCTCAGCTCTGCTTATGGAACTTGGAGCAAATCATTGTCTGCTTTGAAAGATTTTATTCTATTTTTCATTAAGTTCCTTCCAATCTAGGCTGAAAACTTTCAAAATGTTCTAGATGAACTACCTACCCACCTCCGTTTCTCCTTCATTTTTTATATTTCAATACTCTTTACTCTATGCTTGAAATCACATTGTCTACTATGTCTTCCATGGATCTCTTGGTAAAACTGTCCATTTGGAAGCCCATCTGCCATTTTGCCGTTTGAGACACAGCGACCTCTCTTCTGAAGGGAAACCAAGAACCAGGGGCCATACTGGGAAGGCAGCTGTCACCTTGATGAGCTCTTGGAATTAGATGTACACCCTGCTAAGGCTTGATTGGAAGGGTACGGATTAATTTCTGAACTTGATAAACCCCTCGTGTTACTTGCTTTTATTTCTGATGCTCTGAAATCACATCTGTAACAGGAAGTCTATTTGCTGGAGAATTATCGCCTCCTCTGACTTCAGGAAATCTGCCGAGGGCATTTCCTGGAAGGCAAGAGCATGTTTTCCCCTCTGTATGAGGAAATGGGAGTCACTTAGGGAAAATACTTTTCTTCTTTACAGTCACCTTCCCACCTTCTCTGGGCCCAGGATGAAACAACCTCTGAGAGACACCACAGCCCCTGCCATTCAGGTGGGGAACCGGGAGGCATAGATGTGCTTCTGTCACAATAACAGAATTCATTAGGGATGAACGAGCTTCTGTTCTTCCTTGTGTGAGCTTTATAGCTGCCAAATATTTCCTCAGCAAGTTAGTTTTCAATTTACTTTGAAAAGTTTCAAATGTATAGAAAAGTTGAAAGAATATCATAATAAACTACTCATATACTATCCCCTTAGATTCAGCAATGGCAAATACTTGCTACTTTAGCAACACTGTCTCTGTCTGTCTGTCTGTCTCTCTCTCTCTCTCTCTCTCTCTCTCTACACACACACACACACACACACACACACACACACACACACACACACACCCCTACATACAGACATGCAGATTTTGGGGGGGGTAAATCGTATGAAAGCAAGTTGTAGACATCATACTTCAGTACCAAATTTAAGCACTTTTCTCCTGAGAATAAGGATATTGTCCTACAAATCACAACACTATACTTAAAGAAAACTCCATATCATCTTCGACCCAATCTATATTTAAATGTCCCCAGTTGTTCTCCAAATGGTTCTTTATAGCTATTTTATTTTTTCTAACTCAGACACAAGGGTCATACTTTGCAAGGTTATATCACTTTAGATTCATTTAATTTTTTAATGTAGATCAGTTTTCTCACGTGTTTTTATTTATGACACTGATATATTTTAAGAATCGAGGACAGTTTTTAAAAAAAATGTTTACGTTTTAGATGTGTCTTGTTGTCTCCTCATAGTCTCATTTTGGGGGTTTTTTTGAGTCGGAGTCTCTGTCACCTAGGCAGGACTGCAGTGGCATGCTCATGGCCACCACAACCTCGACCTGCTGAGCTCTGATTCAGCCTTCCAAGTAGCTGGAACCACAGGCATGCACTACCATGCCTGGCTAATTTTTTTTTATTACTTATTGTAGAAACAAAGTCTCACCAAGGTACCCAGGCTGATCCTGAACACCTGGACTTAGACATCCTCTCGCCTTGACTTCCCAAAGTGCTGGGATTACAGGCGTGAGTCACCACCTCCAGCTACAGTGATATTTAACTTGTACCTCTATTCCCTGCATTTTCTATAAACTAGAATTTAGGTCTAAAGGCTTGACAAGATTCAGGTTGAAGACTTTTCTCAAACATACTTCACAGGCAATACACTGCATAATCTCAAGAACATAATCATGGCAATTGTTCCACTATTAGTGATGATAAATTTGATCCCTTAGTTACGAAGGCATTTACCACACCTCACCATTGTTAAGATACATTTCCCACTTTTAATGAACAGGTCATCTGTAGAGCAGTACTCTATCACTATGTGAATAGTCTGTTCCCAGTAACTCTGCACCTAGTGATTTTATCATCCATTGACAATATTTGTTTAAATCCATAATTGCATGGTAGTTTGTAAGATCGTGACTTTTCACCGGGCTCGGTGGCTCAGCCTGTAATCCCGCGCCTTTTGGAGGCTGAGGGGAGCGGATTGCCCGAGCCCGCGGGTTCGAGACCTGCCTGGGCAGGCAAGACCTCATCTCTACAATAAAATAAAATAAAAATTAGCCAGGTGTGGTAGAGCACGCCTGTAATTCTGGCTACTCGGAAGGCTGAGGCAGAAGGATCGCCGGAGCCCAGCAGGTTGAGGCTGCGGTGGCCGGGAGCGGCCACTGCACTCCAGTCTGGGCGACAGAGTGAGACTCCAACTCAAAAAAAAAAAAAGATCGTGATTTTTCTACTCCATAATCTCTTCTATACATATTAGCTGGCATTCTTTTTGTAAAAAAAAGTCCTTTCCCTTTTTCTCTTTTGTAAGCATTACCTTGACTGGTGGATTTTTTTTCCAATTCAGTGTATTATAATCAATTACATTCATTTTAATTTTTGGTGTTCAAGTTGTCCCATATTTGGCCATTATGAGCTGTTCAGGCCAGCTCCTGTGTCCTTTTGTCCTTTTGACATGTCTCCATCTGTTTTGGGGCACTTTCTTGCATTCCGGCACAAAATGTTCCAGACTCACCTTGTACTTTCTCTGCCTGGACCTAGGATTAGAATTTTATTCAAGGATCCTCACAGACTTTAAATGCATTTTTTTTTCCATTTCAAACTTTTTTTAAAGGCACCATTCCATTTTTGTTACACTCATCCTGTCCATAAACACTTCAGTGAGGCTGGATGCAGTGACTCACACCTGTAATCTCAGCACTTTGGGAGGCCAGGGGGAGAGGATCTCTTGAGTCCAGGAGTTAAAGACCACCCGAGGCGACATAGCGAGGCCACATCTCTACAAAGAATACAAAAATTACCCAGGCATGGTGGCACACATCTGTAGCCCTAGCTACTCAGGGGGCCAAAGTGTAAGAATTCCCGGAGCTCAGGAGGTAGAGGCTGCGGTGAGCTGAGTCATGATTGGGCCACTTCACTCCAGCCTGGGTGACAGAGTGCGACCCCAACTCAAAACAAACAAAAAATACTTCAATGGCTCTCCCTAGATCTTCAGAAATTGTTCTCGTGCATGCAGCCTTCCTCTTGGACCCTTGCTCTCAGCACTCAATTCTCTGTGCTAGTTCTGGGCAGTCCTTAGACTCTCCTCCAGAGCTTCCCAAGGTGACATATTCGGAGGAACAAAAAGCGAGGACTGGGTCAATCCGGGAAGTGGATAATATGGCGAAGCCCGCTGGGAAGCTGCAGGTGAAAGACTTGAGTTGGGCGGGGCCTGGACAAGAAAGAAGCGCGGACCCTCCCTCATCCAGCAGGTTGCGATGGTAACTGCCCTTGGCCGAAGCCCCGCTCCATCCTCATGCGTGATGCTGCTGCTGCTTTGTGCTGCCTTCCTGGAAGACAGAGAAGGCCCAGGGAGAGCAGGAGCTTTGCTTTATTCTAAGAATTCAAAACTTGGAGGATGGAGACCCGGAGATCAGAAGAGAAAAAGGGTGATAGCCACTGCCCTCATTCTCCAAAGACCATTCCAATATTCATATGAACCACTAAGACAATTATTTTGACTATTTGTATAGGAAACATCTATGTTAATTGCTCACGTATGCTCATGTTTAAGTTTCTGTATTTGAATATATTTTGTCTGGATTAACTATACCTTTTGTAGTAAATAAAACTGGAATAATTTTACTTTCCAGTGATTTCCAGTTATCTTTATCATATTAAAACTCTTAGTTGAGAACTCAAGGTCTCTTTCAGCTGTGTCCTTCTGTATCTAGTGGTGCTGTCTTCCAACAAGCCCTGAGTGATATTTCCCCCTCCCCAGCATATACCTCACGAGCTGGACTCTCTTCTGCTATGGAAGACCCATAACTGCGCAGGGACTCAGGAAGTAGGGATTTGCATCTGCGTCAATGCCAACTAACTCTGTCATCTGGGTAAGTCTCAAAGTCTCTCTGGGCCTCAGATTACAAGTCTGCTGCATGATCTCTTGATTTTAAGATGGCTTTTAGTGAGAGAGAGAAAGAGGGAGGGAGGAAGACCTCCTAGGAATCTTTTTCTCAAATTATAGATTGTTTTAGTGGGAAGAGATTTCACTGGTCACTTAGCCCCACATCTAATGAGGAAATTAAGACCCTAAAGTTGAGGTCTTGTGCTCAAGGTCCTGCATCCAGTTAGAGGAAGAGTCAGGCCTAGAACCCATTTCCCTGGCTCCTGTCTCGTCCCTTCTATGCTGTGCACAATTGACTTCCGTCGCCCCCCTCTTTAAAATTCAGCTCTCTAACTCAGCCATAGCAACTCCAGCAACCCCCAACCCTCATTTCCCATCCTTCTCACCTCTTTGTGCGTGTGTTTATCACTTCTCATTATACTAATAGTAACTAACATTTTTCTTTTTCTTTTCTTTTCCCCTTCCTTCCTTCCTTCCTTCCTTCCTTTCTTCCATCTAGAGACAGAGTCTCACTGTCAGCCAGACTGGAGTGCAATGGCAGGATCACGGCTCACCACAGCCTCCAACTCCTGGGCTCAAACGATCCTCCCACCTCAGCCTCCTGAGGTGCTAGGATTACAGGCATGAGCCAGTGTGCTTAGTCATTTTTCAAACATTAAATCCACTACATTCTAGGTACTGTGTTAAGCACTTTACATTTAGTATCACATTCCCCCCGCATGTGACTCACAGGGTTAGTTCTACAACCATTCATGCTTACAGATGGAGTAACTAAGTCATAAAGGATTTACATGGCTCCCGTCTTGTCACCTCTATGCTATGCACAACTGACTTCCATATCCATGCTCTTTGAAATCTGCTCAAAGTCACATAGCTAGTAGGTCTCAGATTTTTTGCTCATTTCTGTCTGACATCTACACTTAAACACTACACTTCTCTGCTTGTGAGTACTTGTTTTCATTCGCTCATCCATTCATCATACAGGTTCTTATTAAGTACCTACCAGGGCCCAACACTGGATTGGCACTATGAGGAAAAAAAAAAGAAAGAAATATAAGTCCTTATTCTAACTAGAGTTGCAAAAACCAAAAACATGAAACAACTAGAACACAACTCAAGGCAACATGCATGATATAGAAATTCCAGGCTGGACTCGGTGACTCAGCCTGTAATCCCAGCACTTTGGGAGGCCGAGGTGAGTGGATTGTCTGAGTCCGCGGGTTCAAGACCCAACCGTGCAACTTGGCGAGACCTCATCTCTACAATAAATCAAAAATTAGCCGGGTGTGTTAGCGCACGCCTGTAGTTCTAGCTGAGGCGGAAGGATCACTGGAGCCCAGCAGGTCGAGGCTGCGGTGGCCGGGATTGGCCACTGCACTCCAGTCTGGGTGACAGAGTGAGACTCCAACTCAAAAACAAAAACAACAACAACAAAAGAACAACAACAACAAAGCCCCCCCCAATTCCAAGTAGCTCTTTTTTATGTGTAAAACTTTTATGACTAAAAACTTTCTGAAGGCAGGATTTAAATCCATAGTTTCTAGACTATAGTGGGTTACAGATACATAATGGTCAGAAATAATCTCTTGTCAGACAGAAAAAAGAAATTGAAGTTGTGAAAACAGGATTACCGCCGAGATCAAACTAAAGTTATACTGTGGCCGGAAGCGGCAAATGCTCAAATATATTTTTTGTATGATTGAGTGAATAAACGCAGAAACACATGTAGCTACTTCGGGATCAGCAGTTGGCCTCATGGCAATCACCTGGGATGACAAAATGTCTCCCACTAACCCTGTGGCAGGAAGCGGGGTTGGTAGCAGTTAAAAGTATTTCCTTTTGAAAGGCAAGTTGCAACTTTAAAGACCCACCAGGCACTGGGCAGGTTTTGTTTAAGAAAGGCCAAATGAGCCAGCTCGGTGGCTCAGCCTGTAACCCCGCGCCTTTGGGAGGCTGAGGTTAGTGGATTGCCTGAGCCCATGAGTTCGAGACTCATGATGGCAACTTGGTGAGACTTCATCTCTACAATAAACCAAAAACTAACCGGGTGTGGTAGCGCACGCCTGTAGTTCCAGCTACTTGGAAGGCTAAGGCGGAAGGATCGCCGGAGCCCAGCAGGTCAAGGCTGCGGTGGCCGGGAGTGGCCACTGCATTGCAGTCTGGGCCACAGAGTGAGAGTCCAACTCAAAAAAAAAAAAAAAAAAAAAAAAGGAAGGCCAAATGACCCAGAGACCATTTCATGGAAATGCAAAAGAGTAACTAATTCACAGACTATCCAAAATCTCTCTTCTAAAGTTGATGGTTTACAACCCAGCAGTTCCTGAAAAACCATTTGTTCTTTGAAAAATCTGATTTTTCTGAGTACAAC
Source organism: Cephalopachus bancanus (assembly GCA_027257055.1). Taxonomy (NCBI): domain Eukaryota; kingdom Metazoa; phylum Chordata; class Mammalia; order Primates; family Tarsiidae; genus Cephalopachus; species Cephalopachus bancanus. Next base: position 250,577 of record JAPVLO010000823.1, read on the forward strand.
TTTGTAAGATTCCAAAGGAAATATGTAATCACGCAACATGATCCCCCTCCCTTACCTAAACAAGGGTATAATACCCTACTTCTCCTGTTCTGGGGCACTCGATTTGGACACATTAGACCCTCAGGCCCGCTGGGATGGCCAACGTAATAAAGTGCCACTTCCTATAATAGTCTCCGTATCATGATCTCTCTCTTTTTCCTGCTACAATACGTTCATACAAAATTTGCAGCTCCCACTAAAATTGTGTTAACAAACTATCATCAATAAGAAAAGTTCGTCCCCATGATGGGCACCAGGAAGATACAAAGACAAGGACGACAAATCTGAGGTAAAGCCAGACTGGGGTGCATATAACACCTTATTGTGGATATGATTACAAGTGGTTGAGATTATCTGAAGTGTCTTTGGGATTATCTGAAGTGTCTGGAAAAGAGAATTATCTTCCAGTGGGAAGTGGAAAATGACAAACTTGGATATTCTAGGAGTTTGAGAAGAGGAGAGGAAGTTTGGGGTTTAAAGTGAGGACCAAAAAGTAGGCCCGACCATTCTCCGGTCTTTCTGTCTCCCTCTACACAAAGGGGCGGCCTCCCTCACGATGGAGTTTGACTTACTTTCATTGCACTGGCCTAGACTGACTCATTCCTGAGGTTGCCACACACTTGTGAGTGAATAGTTAACTATTTTTATTTCATTGCTAGACTTTGGAATTATTGAATCAATTAAAAATCTTTAGGACAGTACATTTAACACCAGTTTGATATGTGATCCAATGTGGTTTGAGCTGAGATACTCAAGTCTCTTCACTGGAGACTAAAGTTATTTAATTACAGAGTGAACATACTACTATCATTAATGGGACGTTATCTTTTCTTCCAAAACTAATGTTGGATAAAGGCTTCTTCTAGAATAGATGTCAGATACATGGAATAATGGGCTTTCCTGAAGAGTAGTAGGATCTTATCTCTTCAGACAAGAGAGAAGACAAAATAAGCTTTTCTAGCTCTTTAGCTTTAATATATTAAAACATCCCAACTGGCCGCGAGGAAATACCAATAAATGACCTCCTAAAGCCCTTCCCAGTCCCAGCATTCTGAGATACTTTACTTAGACACAAATTCCCTTTCCATGTTTTCATTTGTGCAGTGTGTTTTTCCAGTAGGCACTGGGCTGTGAAAGTTACGATCCAATCCTTTTGCAAAAGGATTGAAGTTGAACAGGTTTCTACAACATGGCAGGCTTCTGAAGGGCTGTCTTCCCAAAGGCTTCAGCTCTACCAACAGGCTGCCTCTCTGCAAGAATCTGTTCTACCTAATCTTATAAATTGACAGTGCAAAAATTTTCCCCTGACTGTGAGGGCAGTCTATTGGTCGTTCTGTGGTATGTGATGATCTAACACCCTGAAAGTCTGTTACCACGCAACAAAAGCTGAGGTCAATTATGATTCCCCATCGGTCACCCACCACATCACTCATGGCTTTCACTGCATCTACTTTGAAGAGCACACACTTTAACATTTTTAAAGGGAACCAAAATTATTATGCCAATGATAAACTGCCACACAGACAGACATTCTTTTATGATTCATTGAAGTGCAGGTCTTAAGAGGTTATGCATTCTGTCTCAGTATTTATTAAAGAGAGTGAAGACAAACAGTTTAGAGAACAAATCAAACGTTGCACATTAGAGATGCCAAGCACTACAGAATAATCTTCCAATATTAATATATGGGCTTCATAACACCACTGGGCAAAAACATGTTTTATTCAGAAAAACAACAAATCAAGTCATCTCTCTATAAAAAGCCATTTACAGCTCATTTGGAAATTGAGTTCATAATCCTTAATAAACCTGTTTATACCAATACTGAAGGAGTTTCAAATAAATAAAACTGAAACCATTGATAAATTAGCTTCCTGGCCTTTATATGTTTATTACATTGTAATCATTCAAACCCACTGAAGTCAAATTTGTTTTACCAATTTCCGAAATTCAATCCAATGAGCTCTTGATTCTTACACAAAACCAATTCATATTGGTAAGTGACAGCAAGAAAAATTAATACTGTGCTGTTTCTTACTATCCAAAGGGACTTTCCTAAATGTAAATAATGGGCTTTTACCATCCAGAAATCTATTATTTAGAGGCACATTCTAGACACATACTCTGATACCCTTAAAATGGCAATGGAATAAAAAGCTGACCCTGGGGAGCATGTCATATCCAACATGCTAAATAAGATGCCCAGGGCCTTGGTTAGAAAATAAAGAGCCATGCTGGAGTTTTATTGAAAAATCATGATGACAAAGCCCTTTCCATTTAAAAATCACAGCTCATCACCGTCATTGAATCAATGGCTGGAAATGAATGGAGAGGTGGTCTCATTCGCCTCTGCTTGGCACCCAGCTTTGGAGAATGCATTCACATCACCAGCTGCAAATCAGGCCAGGAGATTCTGCTCAGCAAATTCCCCGGACGAGGCCCAAGTGAGGCCGAAGCTTCCCTGCTGCTGCCGGCTCCAGCCCTTCTTCCCACGGATCCACTGTCAGCCTCTGGGAGGTCGGCATTCTCCAGGAAATCCAAAATGCCTTCCCTCCTAGGAGCTCGAACACGCGCAGTCTTTCTCAACATTAGAGCTGCAAGGGCCTCTGCCTTGTGATGTGATATGAGGGATTTTTCTCAAGCAGGATTTCTGATAGAGGCTGCTGTTTGAAAGGAGACCGGAGGCCACACGGGGCAGGTCTGAGACAGGCTCTGTGTAAGCCAGGCACTTCATTCCTCTTTGCCTTGTTTTTGGTGGAGGCAAGGGAGGGATGATGATTTCTCACAGGAGGAATGTGGGAGGAAAGGTAAACAGTGCCCGTGAGCTGCGGAGAGCTGCCTAGCACCAAGAAAGGCGCATTCTCTCCTTCCCATTCATGGGGCAAATATTTACTGAGCCAGGCCTTTGTGCATAGTGCTGTGTGCAGCTGGGGGATGGTGTCACAGGCCCTGGAGTCAGGGCTAAGGAGGCTTCCTGTTTTCATCTGGCTAAGCTTGTATGGGGAATGGGGAAAGAAGGGTTTCAGAGGCAGACAGGCCTGATTCGGATCCTGTGGCAGCACTGAACAGCTGTTGCCTTTGAGTGAGTCACTTCTCCTCCCTGATCTTCAGTTTCCTCACCTATACAGCACAGGATAACAACATCTCTGTTGGAGTGTTACCATGACAGTGAGCGTCAAAGCATGTCAAGTGTCCAGCTCAGGGTCTGGCAGTGAGTCAATGCCTTTTACACCATCCTGCCCTCACTGTCTGTCTCCTCCCCTCCTAAACCCCTTATCAAAGGGGATATTCTGCATGCGTCCAGCAGGACAGCCTTAGTCACTCTCCTTTCTCGAGTAAGCCTTAGTTCTATGTCAAAATTGCCAGGTCCTTGAGAGCAGCCGTACCCTGCCCAGCTCTGCGTGCCCCACGGTGGGCTCCTGAGTGATGCTGGCAGGCGGCTTGCTCAGGAAATGGAGGAGAAGGGAGGCTCTTTCTCCTTCTCTCTTCCCTCTCTGCTGCCTTCTCTGCTGCAGTCAGGCTTGCAGCCAGAAAAAGCTCAGATCTCCTGCCATTGTTTCCTGCGGTCTTCTCACTCCTAAGCAGCAGTGTAGGGGAGACCAAGGCTGTTCCGGGGGCGCCTCACCAGCTGGGGCTGGTTCCCTTGGGGGAGGTGGGTGGGGGTAGGGGAGGGGGGAGGCTGCAAATCCAGCAGTTCAGAGAGACAGCTCCAAGCCATCCTCAGTCCGCTTCCTCCCCCAGCATTAAATCAACACAGTGTCCCCGAATTCACAGCACCCCTCCTCCTCCTGGGTGAGATTAGGAGAATTAACCACCTCTCCTGAGTACTGCTGACCTAGGCAAGGAGCATGATGATTTACAGAGTTTGGCTCAGTTCATCCTCAAAACACGGGGATATGGAAAACGTCTTATTACCCCTATTTCACAAAAGGGGAAACCGAGGCAAAGAGAGGCTTTGCTCCCCCAAGTCACAGCTGGAAAGTGGCTAGGCTGGGATCCGAGGGCCCCAGGCTGTCTTACTCCAGAGCCCACCCCCAGTCTCAGCAGGCTGCCTCCCTAGCAGGTGGCAGGAGGGAGCTGACTCATGGCTTTTGATTCATTCAGTTCTCTTTTCTGCATTAACATTGCTTCAGCCTAATGAACAAATATTGCATTATGCATTTCTCACTTTGCAAACATCTACATGAGGCTGCTTGCCTGCAAGCCCCGAGTCATAGCATTTTCAGGTGACATATTGACAGACTGGCTTGTGGGTAAGTTAAAAAAAGAAGCGTAGAATGCTAGAGCCCTCAGAGATCGTCCTAAAGCTAGGGTTCAAAGGCGAACTTCGGGGGAGTCTATAAAAACCCCAAATTTGTGCATACAGACATTTTCCTCAGTAAGGGTCCAGAATTTTTGCCAGATTCTTGAAGAGGCTTTAAGCCCCAAGGGTTAAAAACTGCACACAGTCTGGCGGAGCTAGGACCTCACATTCCCAGGCTGGCTCCTGCCATTGTTCCATGAAGCAGCACAGTTTGTTACAGAGAAAACCCAGAGCTAAACGCCAGAAGCAGAATCTGAGCTCTGAATCTTCTGGCAAACATCTTAAAGACTCATGAATTATTTAAATGGCTAATTAAGTCAACCTTCACCAGAGAATATTTGCTTTTTCCCCCTCATCATTGAGCTCACTGTGAAACTTTTACTTCACTCCACCGTTTGCTTAAGCACAAGGTCAGTTCCCTCTGTTCCTTCTTTGCTGGGCTAGGAAGAGGAAGTCTGCTGTGTTGCACAGTAGCGGCCTGCAGTACCTCAGCCTACACAGCTGGGAGGCTCTGAACCCATTTTCCCACCTCTGCCCTCCATGATTCAGTTGCCTGCAGCCTGTCGCCCATCTTAAGCCCACGGCCCAGGCCACTCTCCTCAGTGGTCCATGTCCACCATGCCTGTTCCCTCAGCTTCTCCTCTTACCAGGATCACCCTCCCCCCCCCCGGAATGCTATAATTAGCCTTGAACCAAAAAAATATACCACAATCAATCATCAAGTCAGCATACGTTGAGGGGTTGCGCTGGCCTGAGCTCTGTGATGTCTCCTACACACCTAGCCCTACCTTTTGGAGTACGTTTACAAGGTATCTTTTCTTTTCTTTTCTTTTCTTTTCTTTTTTTTTTTTTAGCTGGAGTCTCACTCTGTCACCCAGACTGGAGTGCAATGGCCGCTCCCGGTCACCGCAGCCTCGACCTGCTGGGCTCCGGCGATCCTTCCGCCTCAGCCTTCCAAGTAGCTGGAACTACAGGTGCACACTACCACGCCCGGCTGACTTTTGATTTATTGTAGAGATGAGGTCTCGCCAAGTTGCCCAGGCAGGTCTCGAACCCACGGGCTCAGGCAATCCACTCACCTCGGCCTCCCAAAGTGCTGGGATTACAGGCTGAGCCACCAAGCCCAGCCAGTTATCTTTTCTAAATCCAACTTTCAGGACCCCTCTCCAATTTCACTTCCTTTGTGAAATTGTCTTCTTGTTTTATCCATTTCAATTTCATCTAGTTCCAAGTAGATTGTAAGCTCCTTGAGGGCAAGAACTTATTTTGTTTTTTTTTACTTCTTCTAATGTATTTACCAACAGGTTTTGTACCAGGCTAGATGCCATACAAAAACTGTATTAATTAAGAAGTAGGTTTTTCCTCACCTCACCTCACCTCCAGTCTTTGAAGCTGGCCACTTATCCATTGCAAAGTGAAAATATTGGGTCCTAGCTAGGGGCAAGGATCTCAATCTCCCCATTACCACAGGCCCATTGCCTTAATCCAGGGTCAATAGGGGACTCCCCATGAGATTGCAGCCTCCATGCTGGGATGCGTGGGGTACTTCAATAAAGGATGGGCAAGAGGCCACTACCAAGTCAACAGCCAAATGCATTGTGGCACTTGCCAGCCCAGGGCAGGGATTGCAGCCACCTTGCTCTACCCTGGCATGCAAAGAAGTACCCACTCAACTTTTCCCATGCCTGTGCCCAGGCCCGTGCCAGGAACAGAGGGCGACAGTGGAACATACACATCCTCCCATTAATGCAAACTAGTGATCACCCCAGGTGGAGAGTGACAACAGTCACAGGGTAGGGGTAGGCAGGGGGAGGCCGGGTAAGGCCCAAGAAGACAGGGAACAGAGGGCAGACAGGGACCCATTCTGGGCAAGTGAGAAGGCCTAGAAAGCCAGGATAGCAGTAGAGTTAAGGATCAAAGCCTCCAGGTACATGCTTCATTGTTCCATTAGACTTCATTCACGGAACACAAATTCAAAGATAAAATGACCACGAATTGAAGATGGCGATCAGAGCACTAAACCCTAAGCGTCACATCAGTGGGGACTGTCCCGTGTTCCCCTGTAGCCATTGTTGGGGCCCATCCTGAGTGCGGAGCCCTGTGGGACTGCACCAGCCCCAGCCCTTGAAGCCAGCTTTGCTTCCCAGCCTGTTTCCTGAAATCTTTGGCATAGCTGAACCTGTAAAAATACAGAGGAACGATGAGTAATTCACAGAGTGGATCACAGAGTTACCCAAATGGCTGTGGATACCACTATGTATCTCCTGTTTCGTATGCACACAAGGGCTCATGACTTGGATGTAAATCTTTAAGATGATAAGTAAAACTGGCCAATAATATTAATATTGGTGAGGCTGTGTGCGGTGGCTCACGCTTATAATCCCAGCACTTTGGGAGGCCAAAGTGAGAGGATTGCCTGAGCTCACGGGTTCGAGACCAGCCTGGGCAACTTGGCGAGACCTCATCTCTACAATAAATCAAAAAATTAGCTGGGCATGGTGGCGCATGCCTGTAGTCCCAGCTACTTGGAAGGCTGAGGCAGAAGGATTGCCTAAGCCCAGCAGGTGGCCATGAGTGTGCCACTGCCCTCCAGCCTGGGCAAGAGAGTGAGACTCCAACTAAAAAAAAAAAAAAAAAAAAAAAAAAAAAAATATATATATATATATATATATACATATGACGGATTATTTAATATTCAGAAATCAGATACGTAGCTTTGGTAGAAAATTCTGGATTTTTTTTTTTTTTTTACTTGTAAAAGTTTGATTTAGCCATGTCCTGCCTCTCTTATTCCCACTGGAGTCATTCCCCTTCTTCCCTTCCACAAAAGTCAAGAATCTTTCCTGTTTATCAGAAGAAAAAGGGTTAAAATAAATTGCACTCGATTCTCATGAGGACCCAATGAGAAGATTAATGCAACGTCACACTTTGGTTTTAAACCCAGTGTTAACCACTGTAAGCTGTGTACTGTTTTTCTCTTCTTCACATCTTTAATTCATGACTGACGCTGTATATTTATCCTAAAAAGATTTTTAAAAGGTTGATTGATCTGACTGGCACTGGCCTGGATCGGATCCCATGGTGGATAATGCTATTTGCTTTTTTAACACAAGCAAGCAGTCTCTTTCCTCAATAGCTGAAGTCTTGATAGAGCGAAGCGGCCTTTGAGACCTGAATTTCTGAGCTTGGCTGGGTCAGGGCCTGCTACCTATTTGCATGGATGACATCTGGGAAAGAGAATTGGACACTTCACTTGACTCAGAATTTTTCTTTTAAACATCTTCAGACTTTGGCTGGATCCGTGTGCCCTGTCTAGCACCCAGCTGCTGGGTTAACATCTGTGCACTGCTAATTAGTCGGGGAGCTTCGTAGCCCACAGGAGTAAGCCGTGCTGCCCAATAAATGTTCCAGAACAAGAGCTGAAGAATGAAAATGAGCTGCTGGAGATGCTGGATGGGTTTGCATATTGGTGTCCAAATCCTAGAAACAAATTCCTTCATTCCTGTTAATTCCTACTCATGTGCAAGCACTTTCAGGGTGGGGTTGGTTTTATTTATCTCTTGGTATCTGACATAGTTAGTGCTCATTAAATGCTTACTGAATTAATACGATTCCATCCTCTTCCTTCTTTTCCAATTCACCTCCAAAATCTTCCCCTACAACTAATATTAGTATCATTGACCACACATATACAAGGGATTTTCCCTCAAAGTTTAGTTTCCTGGTTGATGAACCGACAGCACTTTTTTTTTCATTATTTTATTTTTTCACTCGGGGATCTCACTCTGTCGCCCAGGCTGGAGTGCAGCAGCATGATCACAGCTCACTGTAGCCCTTGACCTACTGGGCTCAGGCAATCCTCCTGCTTCAGCCTCCTGAGTAGCTGGGACTATGGGTGTGTGCCACTTTGCCTGGCTAATTTTTTGATATTTTTTGTAGAGATGAGGTCTCCCTATGTTGTCTATGCTTGTCTGGAACTGTTGAGCTCAAGCGATCCTCCTGCCTCAGCCTCTCAAAGTGCTGGAATTACAGGCCCAGCCAACAGCATTTTTTTGACACACTTTCCAGACCAATGAGATTCCAAAGGATCACTTCCTTTCCAGACCTCCATATTACAGAGTCAACCTCAAATCTGAGAGGTTCCAGGAGAATTGGCAGGTGACTCCTTTCCTCACTAACTCAGGAGATCACTCATAGGATCCAAAGACCTTTTGCCTGTGGGTTTTTTCTCTAAACCAAGGAGAAGAATTAAATTATAGATCCAAATCCCCATGAAGGCAATATTTATTTTTCCTCTTCTTTCATGGAAAGCAGTAATAAATCTTGCTTTGTAGGGCCTTTGCCTCCTTATTATTAATAGGGCTCCCAGCTAATAAAATTAAGGCTATTCCTAAAATTAGATTAAATAATTTGACTCTCTTCTTTCGAGGAGCTTTGGAGCTCTTACTGATGTTTCTTGAAGAAGCAGAGATTATCTTGTTTTTTTCTCCCACTGACCTGTGAATACTCTGACATTCAAAAAGCAAAAGTAAGAAGAAGGGGTGAGAGATTGGAAAAAAAAAAAGGCAGGAAAACAGGAGTCACCTTCTACTCACTAGTGGTGTGGTCCCAGGCCCTCTTGAAACCTCAGTTTCCTTTCTGTGAAATTCAGGACTCAGATGAAAAAGCTGTCTTTAAACATTCCTTTGTGTCTCTAAAAGTCTAGGTATCTCAGAGTTTTGCAGGCTCCATAGATTGTAAATTCACCAGGCCTAAGGAAATTGTTTTCTTTGTGATGAGAACAATTTTTTTCTCTTTCTTTCTTTTTCTTTTTTCAATAGAACAGAACAAAAAGAGCGCGTATCCTAAATTCAGCTGATTTCTTTCTAAACCACAGGATTCGTTTTCTGAAATTGCTGTCTTTTCCTTCAAAAACCTCAGCAGTCCTCAGTCTTGCTGGTCAGCTCCAGCTTTTATATTAGGTCTCTGTGAAATAAGGAAGCCTCTTAGAGCAGGCTTGCAATGAGCAGCAACAGGGCACAGGCGTGGCTGAAGGCGGCATCAGCTATTAAGTGCATGAAACCACTGATCCCCAGCCTGGGCAACATAGTGAGATCTGTCTGTACCAAAAAAAATTTGTACACACACACACACACACACACACACACACACACACACACACACACACAATCAGAGGTCAGGCACGATGGCTCACGCCTGTAATCCCAGCACTTTGGGAGACCAGGGCAAAAGGATCGCCTGAGCCAAGGAGTTGAAGACCATCCTGGGCAACATGGTAAGATCTTGTTGCTACAAAACAAAACATTAAAAAAATTAGCCAACTGGGCTCGGTGGCTCAGCCTGTAATCCCGTGCCTTTGGGAGGTGAGCTGAGTGGATTGCCTGAGCCCACGGGTTCGAGACCCGCCTGGGCAGGCGAGACCTCATCTCTACAATAAATCAAAAAAAAAAATTAGCCGGGCGTGGTAGCGCGCTCCTGTAGTTCCAGCTACATGGAAGGCTGAGGCGGAAGGATCGCCAGAACCCAGCAGGTCGAGGCTGCGGTGGCCGGGAGCGGCCACTGCACTCCAGTCTGGGCGACAGAGTGAGACTCCAACTCAAAAAAAAAAAAAAAAATTAGCCAGGCAGGGTGGCACATGCCTGTAGTTCCAGCTACTCAGAAGGCTGAGGCAGAAGGATCACCGGAACCCAGCAGACAGAGGCTTCAGTGAGCGTGATCATGCCAGTGCACTCCAGCCTGGGAGATAGAGGGAAAAACCTAACTCAAAAAAAATTTAATCGATCATATTTATAACCTCAGTAATCAAACTGGCCTTAGTTTTCAAAATCAGAGAAAGCTATGTTACTGGGTTTTAAAGGCAACATTTCGTAGAAGGAGCTCATCTCAGAAAAACTATAGAGATAAAGACTTTGCAGTGGTCAGAACAAGTCTGAGTTCTAGCACTTTCCGTTTGCTAGCTATGTAAGCTTTCAGTTCCCTAAGCTTCAACGTCCTCATCCGTAAAATGGAGATAATAAATAATACCTAACCCATAGGGCAGAGTAAGAAAATAGCGAAATAAATTATAGAAAGGGCTAAGCACAGTGTCTGACACATAGTGAGTACTCAGGAGGTTCAGTTAGGACGATAGCGATATGGCATTAATAACACATGAGAGAAGTGACCTTTGCTGTCACCTGTGGCCTCAGGCATCACATGCCCTTTTGGATTTCTCTGGGGTCTCCGAAGCAAAGGTAAAGTCAGAAAATGCAATTATATTTCAGTCACTGAAAGTAATGGTAAATTTCTTTGAAATACCTCAAATTACATTTTAATGCTAAAATTGCTTTCTTCAAAGAGAAAGAGACAACAAAGTTTTAAAAACTAAAATTAAGAAGTTTTGAAGCAAAAACAGAGAGAGAGAGATAAAGAATGCTTTTTGGCTCTTGGTTGACGACACGGGCAAGTTTGAACTCACTCTTGCTTGGGATTGACACGCCGGCTCTAGCCAATGGGAGAGAAAGCAAATGACAAGAAGAGGAGAAGGCAGGAGTACTGTCACGGGTTGTGGCACCATATGGCCTGAAACAGCCCAGACCCAGTAATGCTTGTTGAACTGAAAGCATCTGTTCTTCTGTCATCCCGACCCCCTCTCCAGTCCCTGGAAATCAGATGGTGTTATAGACCCAGAGGGCCAAGGCAGATGACAGACAGTGACTCATTGAGAGTAGGGACGATGCCCCGGGTGAACCAGCAGTCCTAGTTTTTACTTGGGGCGTTCAGATCCATGTTGAGAGGAAGCTCATACCCTCCCTTGAGCTGGGGGTAGCCCAAAAGGCCCAAAGGGGTGGGCATTTGGCTTTGCATCTGGCCTAACTCCTGACTAGACCAATGTGGGGTCAACCATAGCCCTAAGCGGACCCTAAGAGGGTTTGCTTACATTACCAAGTCAACACTGGCCTCCTGTCAGGCAGGAGTATCTAGACACAGAAGTGCAGAATTGCTTTACCAAATGTGGTTCCAAATTGTGAGACATCTCAGTCTGAGGTGTGGCCCAAGCAGCCCTTGGAACAATCCTGCTGAGCTGGCTGACTAGATCCTGAAAATGGAGATGACCTAAGCAGAGAGAGGGAAAATTTTGCTGTAACAGAAGTGAAGACGAGGTAGACCTAGCCAGCCACTCAGATACAGCAGGAGGACATTTGAATTGAGGAAAAAAAAAAGAGGTATGCAAACCATAACTAAATTGTTGGAAGGAAGACATAGCAGAACAGGAAATGTGCATGCAGATAATGAAGCCTCCATTTATGGCTCCACTGCATTTATCAGAAGGGATTTCAAGGCTAGGCAAGGTGGCTCAAGCCCATAATCCTGGCACTTTGGGAAGCTCTGATGGGAGGATTGCTTGAACCTAGGAATTCAAAAACCAACCTGAGCAACATAGCGAGACCTTGTGTTTACAAAAAATTAAAACCTTAACTGGGTGTGGTGGCATGCATCTGTAGCCCCAGCTACTCAGGATGCTGAGGCAGAAAGGTTGCCTGAGTTCAGGAGGTTGAGGCTAGCCTAGGAGACGCAGTGAGATCCCAACTCAAAAAAAAGAGAGGGGGTTTCAATTAACCTGATGAAGACCAAGGCAATCACAGTAGGAAGAAAAAAATGGCTTTAGGATTAATCTCCTGTTTTTTCCTACAGCAATTTAAAAGGGAACTGCTTCAAGTGAGAGCCCAAAGATTATTAGAACTAGATTTTTAAAAAAGAAGAGGAATCCTAATGGCGGTGATCCCCAAACTTGGTTCCGCGTTAGAATCATTTGGGGAGCTTTTAAAACTTCCAAACGCCATAGCCCAGATTAATTACAACATATCTCTAGGGATGGGATATAGGCATCAGAATTTTTCTAAGTCCTTCATTGATTCCAGTGTGCAGACGAATTTGGAAACCACTCACTGTTAATGGACGATATACATAGTGGAGACATGTTAGGAAATGGCATGTGAGGTTAAAGAAAAATGAATATAATTTTTAATAAATGGCAAGAAATTAGCCTACCTTAAAACAGAGCAGAATCTATGTCTCTTGTTTTCTTTACTTATTATTTTAAAAAGTGTTTACCAGTGTTCAAGAAAAATGGATGCTGGGCGCTGTGGCTCCCGCCTGTAATCCCAACACTTTGAGAAGCAGAGGCGAGAGGATTGCTTGAGTCCAGGGGTTTGAGACCAGACTGGGCAACTTGGCGAGACTTCATCTCTACAATAAATAAACAAAAAATTAGCAGGGTGTGGTGGCGTGCATCTGTAGTTCCAGCTACTTGGACAGATGGCCTGAACCCAGCAGATTGAGGTTGCAGTGGCCGTGTGAGCATGTCACTGGACTCCAGTCTGGGCAACAGAGTGAGACTCCGACTCAAAAAAAAAAAAAAAAGAAAAGAAAAAGAAAAATGGATGAAGGGACGGGACTGCTCTCTCTCTTTTTTTTTTTTTAAGCAACTAGAATTAAATTCAAATAATTATTGAGTGAAAACCTTGAACCTAGTGTCTGGAAGTGGGACAGAAAACAAGGAAATCCATTACCATTATAAATACAGCAATTTATATATTTTTTGCCTCATAGAATGTTCACATCCATGACCTAATTTTAACTTGCATCTCTGTGAAGTAGGCAGAGAAAGCATTATTTTTCTCTCCCACTTCCACAGATGGAAAAACAGATCAAGAGTCTCATGATTTGCTCAGCATTACAGAGCAAAGCTGGTGGCAGGAATAGGAGCAGAATTTGGTTCTTCAGAAATCCCAGTTGAATGTCCTTCCTCCACACCGGGTTGCCTTGCTGTCCTTGAAGAGCTCTGTAAGAGTAGGAAAATTTACAATGATAACTAAAACAAGAAAACACGACACTTGGTGAGCTCAACGAGAGAGTTCTGCTATTAGGGGAAAAAATCTAGAACAGATGCCAAGAGACACATCAAGGTGGTGGCAAAGTGCTGGACACCCTGACCTTGAGGATGTCGCCTGAATATCGAATGATGTTATTACACTGAAGTTACCTCCATATTATATGGGGGTGCTGGGCAGAGGCAAGGTCAGGGAGGTCACAAGACATGATATTTAGGGGGGAAAAAAATGGAAGTAGCCTTATAGTTCTTTTGCTTTGGCCAACAGTTTGAAGACCCTCTTAAGTAGGTTGTGAGTGGCACTGAGTTTTTGTTGTTGTGGGTTCTATTGTTCCCAAGAAACAGAAATTCATGGGAATTGGCTTATTCACAATAGGATAGATGGGTAAGTTATAGGCCCTAAGAAAAGAACGCTGTCAGGCTTAAGGAAAAACTATACTGTCAGGCTTAAGGAAAAACTACACTGGAAACGTGTAACCTATCAGAACAGAGCGGCTGTCTCCATTTTTCTTTTTTTTTTTTTGAGTTGGAGTCTCACTCTGTCGCCCAGACTGGAGTGCAGTGGCACACTCCCGTCCACCGCAGCCTGGACCTGCTGGGCTCCGGCGATCCTTCCACCTCAGCCTTCCAAGTAGCTGGAACTACAGGCGCACGCTACCACGCCCGGCTAGTTTTTTGATTTATTGTAGAGATGAGGTCTCACCAAGTTGCCCAGGCGGGTCTCAAACCCGCGGGCTCAGGCAGTCCACTCACCTCAGCCTCCCAAAGCACGGGATTACAGGCTGAGCCACCGAGCCCGGCTTGTCTCCATTTTCAGTTCCATTTCTCTCTGAGTATTTGTGCTCATCTGTGGGTTCCACATGTGTGAATTCAACCAACTGTGGATCAAAAACATTTGGAATGCCGGACTCAATGGCTCATGCCTATAATACCAGCGCTTTGGGAGGCCAATGCCAGAGGATCTCTTGAGCCCAGTAGTTCGAGTTTGAGTGAGCTATGATCATGCCACTACACTCCAGCCTGGTGACAGAGTGAGACCCTGTCTCCAAAAAAAAAAAATCAATCAATTTAAAAAATAAAATATTTGAAAAAATGGAAAGTTTCATCTGTACTGAACATTTACGGACTTTTTTTCTTGCCACTACTCCTTAAACAAAATAGACATGCAACAATTTTCATAGTATTTACATTGTATTAGGTATTATAAGTAATCTGGAGATGATTTAAAGTATACAATGAAGCTGAAGGCAGTGGCTCATGCCTATAATCCCAGCACTTTGGGATGCCAAGATAGGAGGATTACTTGAGTCCAGGAGTTTGAAACCAGTCTAGACAACATAGCAAGACCTCGTGTCTACCAAAAAAAAAATACAAAACTTAGCCAGGCATGGTGGAGCATACCTGTGGTCCCAGCTACTTCAGAGGCTGAGGCAGAAGGACCACCTAAGCCAAGACCAGGATATTGAGGTTACGGTGAGCAGTGACCGTCCCACTGCGCTCCAGCCTGGGTGACAGAGTGAGATCCCTGACTCAAAGACAGAGAGAGATAGAAAGGGAGAGAGAGAGATACATAGAAGGTATACAACATAACAGGTTATATGCAAACACTACACCATCTTACGTAAGGGACTTGAGCATCTAAGGATTTCAGTCCTTGGCCTCAGGTGTGACAGATTTGTGGAACAGACACAGATCAACAGGTAATTTCAGTGTCATGAGATAAGTGCTATGACTAAGACATGCTCTGGGTATTTTGGAATTCAGATGTGGCTTGGTCATGGAAGACCGACTTATAAAATGAGGCCCCACCTGGGGTGATCCCTAAAGGCAACTAGCAATTCTCCCAGTTTGGCAGCAGGGAGGGACAAAGGGTGCTCCAGACAGAGCAGAAAAATGCACAAAGACACAAAAATGAGAGAGGACAGAGCCAGCAAAGAGGGGATAAATCATGTGGATAAGCCAAATGGCAGAGGCTTTCAATGGTTGGCCAAAGGAACCTGGATTTCATTCTGGAGAACCAGGGCCAGTGTCTGAAGGAGCCTAAGCAGGAAAGTGCCAGGGAGGAGAGGCAGAGGCTAAAACTGGGATTCAGGGTGGGAGCAGGAGAACCGTGTTGCCTTTGGGACCAAGAGAGGGGAGAGAATCAAGACGAGAAGAGGGACCAGGCATAGTGGCTCACACTTGTAATCCCAGTTCTTTGGGAGGCCGAGGCAGGAGGATTGATTGAGCCTAGGAGTTTGACACCTAGGGCAACATAGCAAGACCTCATCTCTACAAAAAATATGAAAAAGTAGCAGGTGCGTGGCACATGCCTATAGCTCTAGCGACTCGAGAGACAGGCTAAGATGGAAGAATTTCCTGAGCTCAGGAAGTCAAGGCAGCAGTGAGCCATGAGCATGCCACTGTATTCCAGCCAGGCAACAGAATGAGACTCCAACTAAAGAAAAGAGGAAAAAAAGAAGAGAAGAGGGGTCAAGAGTGTCACATCTTCAGCAAGGTCAAGCAAGATAGGGCTTAAAGTGGCCACAGACTAGACAATGAGAGGATCACTCTTGTCCTTTGCACATTTTATGGTCGGGGCGGGCTGTGTCCTCACCAAGCATGATTTACCATGAAGTTTGGCTGGGAAGGAGAGGAGGCACAGTGTGGTAGAGAGGGAATGTCGATGTGCTCAGGAAAAAGACCTGCTGGGATGGAGAAGGGAGGCAGCGGAGAGAGGGAGGAAAACAGACAAAGAGACAAAGGCTGGCTGCCAAGACTGCAAAGCAGGGGATTACCTGTGGGCAGGTGGTGGGGGGCTGGCACAGATCTTAGGGGGTGGGACAGGCGGGAATGCTGGAGGAGGTAGGTTTCTGGGAGGGGGAGAGGAGCAGGTGGCATAAACGAGGGAATTCCGGCCTGATGGCCTCTATTTTCTCAGCAAAGCTCAAGGACTGGGAAATGCTTACAAGAGCCACCTAGGGGAAGGGGGAGTTTGCTGACAGAGACGCTGAGGAGGGCTTCCAGGCAGCTCAGTGGCCCACTGAGGCTGCAGATGATAACTTGGTAGTAGCGCCAACCTGCGTGGGCTGTGATTCTCTCCAGCAGGGCTCAGGAGCCCAGGAGCCCAGATGTCGGCGTGGTGGAAGAGCCATCTGACAAGGCCGGGCAAAGCCAGACGGAGCCGCAGCAAGGCAAGGGCGGAGGGGAGGGAGGGAGGCTTCAGACAAAGGAGGCTGACGAGATGGCTCATGAAGCTTAGGTGATGTAGGAAAGGAAGGAAAAGAAGGGGGGGGTGGCTCTGATGCAGTGACAGAACATGGCAAGGGGACCAGACTACAGGTTTTGAGGAGGTTGGAATCTAGCACACTGGGGAGTTGGGAGTAGGCGGGCGGGGAGGTGGGCGGCTCTGATCCGAGTGGGCTGGGAACAATTCAAGGCAATATGTAATCAAGTGCTAAATAGGATGGTATGAAATGTGAGTGGGCTTAAGTGCTGGGGAGGAGGGGGCACTGGGGGGGAGGGAGGGAGTGCTCAGTGAGGAGGGAGGAGCGGCCGGGTGCAATTTGCTGCCTTCACATTGCTAGCCTGCGTGGGGTCCCCAGTGGGGAATTCAAGGTGACAGTGTAGCAAATGGTATCTTGAAGCCCAGAAAACCCTGCGTGGATGAAGACTTTCAGAGGACGCGGTTTCTTTGGCCTCAATAAAGGCGGCAAGTGAACAACAGGCGAAGGTATTAAGATTTTCCTCCTCCTGCCTCTGAAACGTGGTCATGGATGCTCTTCCTTGTACCTCTCTAACCTCATCCACTTCCTGGCTCAAGCCTCGCTCAGCCGATCTCAAAATTTCAAAAGGTCTAATGCACATTGTACATTTCCACAGCATACGGCCATGACTGATTTTTTTTTTCTGGGGGTAAGGGGTGGGTGGGAGAAATCATCAAGGTGGTCCTTGGTGGAAACAAGGTTTGTAGCATTTAATCTGGTCCACATGAGCTCGAGGCCAGAGAGGTTACGCCACTCGTCTGAGGTAGCACAGGTTGTGAGCAGCAGAGCCCAGGCAGAGGCATGGCCTCCAGGTTGGCACTCTTTTCTCAGCACAATTCAGAGAAGTCCGGTTGGTTTCCTTCCCTGTCCACTTCCTGGTTAGTCAAAACCTGAGCTTCCATCTCCTTCCCCTCCATAAGCTCTAAACTGGAGTGGAGTTTAAGCAATCTGTAGGTTTTGCATGTCTAACACCTATTGGCTCCCTTTCTTTCAATCCCAGTTTGGTTCTGGGAAGCCTCCCGCCTCCAGATATGGGTGGCTCCATCCTGCAATGACCACTGAGCCCAGGGCCCAGGTAGGCCTGCTTATGGTTTCCTCACTGAACTCCAACTCCTGAGTTGAGACCTCTGGAGCTGTGTACCCCACGAATGGGTCTTTACCTGAGGGGTAGCTCCTGGTACAGGAACCCCAGCCCATCTGTTCAGAGCCCAGTTTTAAAGCTCTTCCTTCTTGTCTGCGAGGTACTGCATACCCTTCCAAAACTCCCCACTTATAACCGTGTGTAAGCAGGGTCTGAAACTTGATGCCAAAAACCCCTAGAGGTCCAACATTGCCATCATATGAAAACACAGTTCACGGCCGGGCTTGGTGGCTCAGCCTGTAATCCCAGCACTTTGGGAGGCCGAGGCGAGTGGATTGCCTGAGCCCATGGGTTCGAGACCCACCTGGGCAACTTGGCAAGACCTCATCTCTACAATAAATCAAAAACTAGCCAGGCGTGGTAGTGCGTGCCTATAGTTCCAGCTACCTGGAAGGCTGAGGCGGAAGAATCGCCGGAGCCCAGCAGGTCGAGGCTGTGGTTGTCGGGAGCGTGCCACTGCATTCCAGTCTGGGTAACAGAGTGAAACTCCAACTCAAAAAAAAAAAAAAAGAAAAGAAAAGAAAACACAGTTCACACCCAGTCAGGATCTGGAAGCACTGCACTTTCTGTCAACAAATCTTACCCACACCACCTTCAAAACATGTCCAGGACTCAACAGCACTTTTCATCACCCCTGTAGCCACTGCCCCGGTCCATGTCACCATCATCTTTGGCCTAGACTTTTTTTTTTTTGAGAAAGCAGGCTTTATTGAGAGAACAGAAAAGCTCCCACAGTAAGAGGGAACCTGAGGGGGTTGTCCTGGCCCAAACTTAAAAAAAAAAAATAGAGACATGTGCCATTGCTTTGGTAAACTCTGGTATAGCCATATGACTCCTTGAGCTATGGCCACTATGTTTCTTAGCTTTGGTCCCCTCCCCTACCTTGGGGAGGTGAATCTCCTCTCTCTCCCTCTCGTTTAATTTTTAAAATAAACTACATTTTTCAGCCTTAAAAAAAATAGAAGCCGGGCTCGGTGGCTCAGCCTGTAGTCCCGCGCCTTTGGGAGGCTGAGGTGAGTGGATTGCCTGAGCCCGCGGGGGCAGCAAGACCTCATCTCTACAATAAATCAAAAAATCAGCCGGGCGTGGTAGCGCATGCCTGTAATTCCGGCTACTTGGAGCCCAGCAGGTCGAGGCTGCGGTGGCCGGGAGCGGCCACTGCACTCCAGTCTGGGTGACAGAGTGAGACTCCAACTCAAAAAACAAAAACAAAAACAAAAAACAACAAAAGAATGGAGATACAGTCTCCTTCTGTCACCCAGTGGTGCAATCATAGCTCACTGCAGCCTCAACCTCCTGGACTGAAGCCATCCTCCTGTCTTAGCCTCCGAGTAGCTGAGATTACAGGTGCAAGGCGCTGTGCTTGGCCGGGCAATATGGCAGCAGCCTCCTCACTGGAGGTCCTGCTTCCGCTTGTGTCCCTGAAGTCTAGTCTCCACACAGTAGCCGGGGGGGTCTGTTACAATATAAGTGAGACCACGCCACCACTCTGTTCACATCCTCCGAGGGGCTCCCCACCTCAGAGTAAAGCCAAAGCCTTGACTGTGACCTTCGACTCTCTGCCCCAGCCACACCGGTGTCCTGCTGCTCCGTCTGTACCCTGGGCACATTCATGCTGTTCCCCCTAGAAAGCAAGCTCCATGAGGGCAGGAATTTTCATCTGTTTTGCTCATTGCTGTATCCCTAGCACCCAGGAGAGTGCATGGCGCAAAATGAGTGCTCAATTAGGATTTGATGAATGAATGACTGAGCAACCATATATGAACTGGGCAGCCTGGCACTTTATCCTCCTTTTTTGTCTCTGCCGCCCCCTTTTTCGTCACTGCCGCCCCCGTTTTCATTACTGCCACAAGTCTTCTGGACTGTTGGACTGATACTTTCAACTCTTAAGAGGTCTGCCTTGCATTGTGTTGATTGCAGTCATGAGAAATAGCATCACTTTTTAAAATATTTGTTTCTAGAAATAAAGCTCAAAGCCTATTTCAATATACGAGAAAAATTTTTTTTAATCAGAGAGAAGCAAACAAACAAAAACAAAAATTCATAGACATATAAGTATGTCTTCCCAAAGTGATATAAAACCAGAAGGTTGTAGCCTCTGTGAGCCTGGATTCTTGAGAGAGCAGGACAGGCAGGGAAGGTGGTGGTGGTGTTTTTTAAAATAAGATCTTTTGGAGACGCATTACATAAATTCCCCAGAACCCTTTCTCGGAAGTGTTTCACTTTGCTTCAGTACTGTCTTGTGCTGGAGAATTCCACAAGCTTTCTATTAATTGCCCTTGAAGGTGTTTGCTTCCTGGAAGAAGCACATTATAAGTTATGAAAACAGAAAACCAGGATATTTTTGAAAGAAGCTCAGCTTTCAGTCTGGGGCCTGTGGCAAGCATCTAAGGACGGCCTGCACCAGCCAGAAACCAATGAGTAAGGACCCTAAGACCATGAAGGTCTTAGGGTCCTTACTACCGGATGATACTGTCTCCCAAGGGGAAAGGATGTGAGCTGAGATGACCAGCGACCTCTCTGATGGAGGTTGTGCTCAGTGTCCCAGTGCTCCCCACTGAGGTCCCCTAGGCTTAGGGACTTATATCTTCCTGGTCCCAAATGTTCCCCAAATCCAGTGAGGCAGAAATAGAATTTCCTTGAGTTCTCTAAGACCTTCCCAGCCATCTCCCACTAAACCAGACCTAAAGACACAAACACTTTGGAACTCCCTATCTCTACTGCCGGAGAGTGACAGAGGCAGGGCGCCCAAGGTTATCTTCAGTGCTTATCTTAGCTCCCCAACCCTGCCTCTTCACCCCTTCCTCATCTCCTTCCCCTATCAAAACCCACTCTCTGCCCAGGCACAGTGGTTTACACCTGTAATACCCGCATTTTGGGAGGCTGAGACAGGAAGATTACTTAAGCCCAGGAGTTGGAGATCAGCCTGGGCAACATAGCAAGACTTCACCTCTGCAAAAAATCAAAAAATTACCCGGATGTGGTGATGCATGCCTGTAGTCCCAGCTACTCAGGAGGCTGAGGTAGGAGGATTGCCTGAGTCCAGGAGGTCGAGACAGCAGTGAGCAGTGATCATACCACTACACTCCAGCCTGCCAGCCTATACAACAGGGTAAGACCTTGACTCAAAAGAAAAAAAAAAAAAGAGAGAGAAAGAAAGGAAAAAACAAACAAACAAACTTCCACTCTCAGGACAGATTATGTTATCATTTATACTTTGGGATTAATTTCAATGCCAGTGTTTCCTCTTTTCCAGAGATGATTATGTTTTCGGCCAGATTTCTTGGCCTAGGCATCAATTTTCTGGGAGGGAGGGGAAAAACAGAAGCAAAAGACCCCTCCTTATGTCTCTGAAATGTTAAAAAAAAAAAAAAGCACCAACTGCCATTTACTGAGCACCTACTGTGTACCTTACCCTGTACCAGGCTCTTTGCAAACATACCGTTTTATGTAATAAGTTCAGATTAAATGATTTAATACATATAATCATGGCACATAGTAAATATTCAATTCAAACTAGCTATTATCTTTTTTTAAACCTTCATAACAACACAAAGAGACAAGGATTACCTCATTTTATAGACAAAGAAACAGAGTTAAGTGACTCCCTGAATTTGCTCAGACAATAAATGCATGGCTAGGGTTTAAATCCAGATATCTCAGACTCCAAAGAATGTTCTTTTCTCATAACACCATTTGGATTTCAAACCACAAGAGCCTCTGCTTAATCTGCCTACTGGTGAATCTAGCCTGAAACTTGGGCATATGGGGAACTGAGTCTTAAAATGCTTAATTTTTTTTTTTTTGAGTGGAGTCTCATTCTGTCACCCTAAGCTAGAGTACAGTGGCATGATCACAGCTACTATAGCCTCAACCTGCTGGATTTAGGTGATCCTTCCACTCAGCCTTCCAAGTAGCTGGAACTACAGGTGTGTGCCACCATGCCCAGCTAATTTTTTTATTTATTATAGAAACGAAGTCTCACTAAGTTGCCTAGGCTCGTCTCAAATCCCTGGACTCAGGCAATCCTCTCACCTCCACCTCCCAAAGTGCTGGGATTACAGATGTGAGCCACTGCACCCAGTTAAATACATCATTTTTAACAAGTCTGTATTTACCACAATACGAGAAGAGATGAAAGTCCCTACAGTCCTGAAATGTCAGGTACAGCACGAGCTTGTTTGATTTCTTTCTGTTCTCAAGAGCAGGCCTGCACAAGAGAACAGCCCTGGCCTACTTTCTTCTAGGACTCATAGACCAGTGACCAATTAGTATACACTTGTGCCAACCCATGCCCACTCCTTCCTTATACTACCTAACCATCACATCCAGGTGCTGCTCTCTGTTCCTTCAACATAATCCACAAGAGAAGCAACTGTGTGCACTTCCAGAAAAGTGGGTGTATGCCTCCCAGCTAGGGGTGGCGGTGACTTTGATTAGAACTTGGTATTAATGGGGTCATCCCTGAATGAACTAGGTAGAACAATACCAAAATAAAACCCCCTGGCCCCATGTCTAACCACCTTCCGAACTGAAGCTGTTAGTTCACAATGGCAAGTATAGCTAGTGGCTAGAAAGACAACTCTGAGCCCAGCACCCAGGCAAGATAACACGTTCGTTTTTGGCATCTGTGCTATGAGCCTTCTGGGCAAGGAGGAATATTTGTGTTAGGATACAGCCTGTCTCAAATGCTCCCCTGAACATGTGCAGACTATAGGAATTCTTTGTTCCTTGTAGAAAACGCGATATAGCCTTACCTTTGATTTGGATGTTCGGTATCCTCTTTCAGCTGAATTCAAAATAAAATCCTTCCAGAAGGTACTTGCCTCCTGCAGGCTGTTTTGAGGCTCTATCTAACAAGAACCAGTCTGGAAGCAAGCTGCATAGATCTTATTGAGATCAACTTCCCTGGATCTATCCTGATGGATGCAGAATGATGTCCCCCAAAAAAACGTGAGCAAAACTCAGAGGACTGCCTGCCCCTTTCCAGACTGGGAGAGAAGTCGAAACGATGCCAGGAATTTATTTCAAGACTTCTCCCAGCTTCTGTTCATTGGACATGATGGTTGATTAGGTAGAGATCACCCTTGGTGGTCATTGTGTCTCTAAATCATATAAGAGGCATGGGGACTTCACGGTGTGAGCTATGAATAGGAATGCTCTGTAAAGTTTTCATTCCACATGGGAGAATACTGACCTGCAAATCCCTGTATTCCTTGTTCAGTTTTTTATGTTTGTTTTTGTTTTTGCTTGAATTGGAGTCTCACTCTGTTGCCCAGGCTGGAGTGTAGTGACATGCTCCCGGCCACTGCAGCCTTGACTTGCTGGGCCCCGGCGATTCTTCCACCTCAGCCTTCCAAGTAGCTGGAACTAGAGGTGTGTGCCACCACATCTGGCTAAATTTTTGACTTATTGTAGAGATGAGGTCTTACCAAGTCGCCCAGGTTGGTCTCAAACCCCTGGGCTCAGGCGAGTCTCTTGCCTTGGCCTTCCAAAGTGCTGGGATTACAGGCAAGGGCCACCATGACCAGCTCTTATTCAGTTTTATCCATCAATATTCCTTCTGCCAAATCTCATTTCTGACTTTAACTGGGATTCCCAACTGGGATGATATGGTCTCAATGACCAGTGGGCTGTGGAGAAGGTCTGGCAGTTGTGTCATTGCCTCTAGGGCTGAATCTCTGGTCTCCAGGGTCACGACTGCCTGAGTAACTGCCTGGGAATGCCTGCTGTTCTGGAGCTCCCTGGACCTGAGCAGGGCCCATCTGCAGCTCTTGCCCTCCGGGAGTCTGATGGCATCAGGACTCTGTGGGCAGCAAAAGGGCTCAGGTGCTGAGCACAGAGCCCAGACGAGGAAGACTGGAGCAAGGCTGAATGCAGACTAGGGGATGGGCAGGGACTAGGTAAAACCTGGGAAATACCACTAGAAATCTATCAGATGATGAGAAAGGAAGATCAGGAACCAGATGTGTGCAGAGGAATAGGGGAGGAGTTCATCTAGGAAGACAGTGTATGGAAGTCACAAGGCAACCCATTAATAGAGCTGAAAGCAAACCAGGAACATAGGTTTTGTTTGTTTGTTTGTTTGTTTGCTTTTTGTTGGAGTCTTACTCTGTTGCCCAGACTGGAGTGCAGTGGCACACTCCGGGCCACCACACTCTCGACCTGCTAGGCTCAGGTGATCCTTCCGCCTCAGCCTTTCAAGTAGCCGAAACTACAGGCGCGCTACCACACCCGGTTAATTTTTATTTATTTATTTATTGTAGAGACGAGGACTCGCCAAGTTGCCTGGGTGACTCTTGAACCCACAGGCTCAGGCAATCCACTCGCCTCGGCCTCCCAAAGTGCTGGGATTACAGGCTGAGCCACTGAGCCCGGCCGGAACATAGTTTTTTTTAAAAAAACACTAATCAGGCCAGGTGCAGTGGCTGACGCCTATAATCCTAGCACTTTGGGAGGCCAAGGTGAGAGGACTGCTGAGCCCACAGGTTGACCAGCCTGGGCAACTTGGCAGGACCTCATCTCTACAAAAAATCGAAAAACTAGCTGGGCGATGGCACATGCTTGTAGTTACAGCTACTTAGAAGGCTGAGGTGGAAGGATCACCTGAGCCCAGCAGGTTGAGGCAGCGGTGGCCGGGAGCATGTCACTGCCCTTTAGCCAGGGTGACAGAGTGAGACTCCAACTCAAAACAAACAAACAAAAAAAAAACACCAATTAATTTTTGACAAAGGAGTCAATTCAAGTTATTAGGAAAAGAATAATCTTTTCAACAAATGGTGCAAGAACAAGTGTTTAGCTATATGCTAAAACCAGCCATCACCTCAATCTATACACAAACATTAATTTGAAATTGATCAGTAAGGACTAATAAAATAAAACTATAAAGCCTTCAACAGAAAACATAAGAGAAAATCTTAGTGTCCTTGAGTTTGGCAAAAATTCTTTAAAATAATTCAAAAAGCACAAACTACAATAATATGCAGTCAATGCCATTGAACTGTAAACTTAAAAATGGTTAAAATGGTAAATGTTATGTTATGAGTATTTTACTACAATTAAAAAAAAGCAAACGTGTCTGTAGTTCCAGCTACTTGGAAGGTTGAGGCGGAAGGATCGCCTAAGCCCTGCAGGTCGAGGCTGTGGTGGCCATGAGTGTGCCACTGCACTCCAGCCTGGGTGACAGGAGTGAGACTCCAACTCAAAAAACAAACAAAAAACAATGAATACCTTCTCTTTAGATATTTTGCCTAGAAAAAGAGCATGAACTATTTAAAAGATCAATACATTGGACTTCATCAAAATTTAAAATTTTTACTCTTCAAAAGACATTTACAAAAATAAAAAGATGAGATATATGAAAAATTACAAAACCTATATCTGACAAAGGACTTATTCTAGAATATATAAATAATTTTTACAACTCTAGAAGACACTAGGTGCAGTGGCTCATGCTTGTAATCCCAGAACTTTGGGAGGGCAAGGTGGGAGGATCACTTAAGTCCAGAAGTTCGAGACCAGCCTAGGAAATAAAACAAGACCTCGTCTCTATGAAAAACAATCCAGGTGTGGTGACACATGCCTGCAGTCCTAGCTACTCAGGAGGTTGAGGCAGGAGAATCACCTGAACCCAGGAGGTCAAGGCTGCCGTAAACTGATCACTTCATTCCAGCTTGGGCGGCAGAGTGAGACTCTGACTCAAAAAAAAAAAGACAACTCAATATCTTTAAAATGGATAAACAAATTTGAACAGACAATTCACCAGGGAAACTATAAATAAAGTAAATCAGCACAAGAAAAGATACTAACGTAATTAGTTGTTAGTGGGAAATTCAAATTAAAACCTGGATGAGAAACTAATACGTATCCACTAGAACAGCTGAAATATACAAGATGGCTGGGCTCAGTGGCTCAGCCTGTAATCCCAGTACTTTGGGAGGCTGAGGCGAGTGGATTGCCTGAGCCTGTGGGTTCGAGACCAGCCCAGGCAACTTGGCGAGACCTCGTCTCTACAATAAATAAAAAAACTAGCTGGGCATGGTAGCGCACACCTGTAGTTCCAGCTACTTGGAAGGCAGAGGTGGAAGGATCGCCGGAGCCCAGCAGGTCGACGCTGGGGTGGCTGTGAGCATGCCACTGCACTCTAGTCAGGTGCTGAAGTGAGACTCTAACTAAAAAAAAAGGAAAAGACTACATCAAACACCATTCAGGAAATGGGCAACTAGAATTCACACACATTGCCGGTGGGGATGAAAGGGTACAGCCCTTGGGGAAACTCTGGCCATTTTTCACAAAGTTAAACATACACCTACTACATGATCCAGTCATTCCCTAGGTATTTGTAATATCCCATAGGTATTCATCCTAGGAAATTCATCCTCGGTCAACAAAAGCCTATGTCCACAAAAGACTTGCACTTGAAAGTTCACCGTGGCTTTATTTGTAATAGCCAAAAACGAAACAACTCAATGTCCATCAAGAGGTGAATAGATACAAGCCCTTCAGTCTACAATAAAATTTTTTTAAGAAGAACGGAAAAAAGTTAGATAAACAAATTTAGTATTGCTACACAATGGAATACTACACAACAATAGAAAGGAACAAACTATTGATATATGCAACAATATGGATGAACCTCAAAATAATTATACTGAGTGAAAGAAGCCAGACCAAAAAAAGAATACATGCTGTCTGCTTCCATATATAAAATCCTAGAAAATGCAAATTAATCTATAGTGACGGAAAACAGATGATTGGTTGCCTAGGAACAGGGGGCTGAGGAGTGAGGAATGGATTACCAAGGGGCGCAGGGAAGCTTTTGGGAATGATGGACATATTCATTATCTTGATGATAACAATAGTTTCATGAGTATATGTATGTCAGAACTCATCAAATTGTATTACTTAAATATATGCAGTTAATTATATGCCAATTATAATTCAATAAATCCTTTTAAAAGAAGAAGAAAGAAGGAAAAGAAACAGCCAGGCATGGTGGCTCACGCCTGTAATTCTAGCATGTTGGGAGACCGAGGTGAGAGGATTGCCTAAGCCCAGGAGTTTGAGACCAGCCTGGGCAACATGGTGAGATCTCCTCTCTACAGTAAATTTTTTTTTTTAATTAGCTGGGCATGGTGGCTAACACCTGTAATCCCAGCACTTTGGGAGGTAGAGGCACAGCAGGTCTAGGATGCGGTGGCTGTGAACATGCCACTATATTCCATCCTGGGTGCCAGAGTGGGATACCTCAAAAAAAAAAAAAGTTGGGCTTGGTGGTGTGCACCTGGCGCCCCAGCTACTATAAAGGTTGAGGTGGAAGGATCACCTGAGCCCAGCAGTGCCACTGCACTCCAGCCTGGGAGACAAAGTGAGACTCCCTCCGACTTAGGAAAAAAAAAAAAGAAATAACTCACAGTGTGCCATCAGTGGGCAACACGAGGTTACAGCTAGAATGTAGATGCTGAAGTCTTCACTAGGTTTGGATTTGGGTGCTATATCCTATGTGACCTTGACCAAATCATGTGATCTTGCTAAGCCTTCTTTTCTTCATCTGTAAAATAGGGATGATAATAGTGCTGTGAAAATAAAATCATTCAGTAGCTAAAGAACGGTAAATGTTGGCTATCATCCTCCTCCCCATCACCACCATCATTTGTCAAGCTGATGACTGAAATGCAAAACACCCAGACAGACCAAGTGGGTGGCAGGAGAGAAGTCAAGGATTCCAGTCTGACTGGGATACTCAGAAGTCCCACCTCCCCAAGGAATGACGCTTTCAGGAAGATTCCTGACCAGCTTGGAACCAGCCCCCAGGTTTTGCCAGGCTAGCAGCTGCATAGCTAAGTGGATGGACCTGGGTGAAAGTGTGTGGCATGACAGGCAGCATGGGCCCTTCCAGAATTTCCTGGGTTTCTAGCCGACACCTTGTTGATGTTGCACCAGTTGCACTGGAAGATGGGCTCCTCCTTTTCTGTCTTGCCCTTGATGTAGTTTCTTGGCATATCATGGGGACCACGGATCAGCATTCCAAAGCCTTCCAGTTAACCACCTCTCATGGCTTAATCTCGGCTCCCATTGGATCTGGGGTGTCCCCTGAAAGGACCAGTGCCTTCCCAGCCTCCTTCTGGTCTGGAAGACAAGAGCACTCCCTCAGTCTCTGTCCCAGAACAGTAACAGGGCAGCAGCAATGCTAAGAGCAAATGGCTACGTGTGGAAAGGGCTGCACAATTCACAGAGAAAAGCAAAAGCTGGAGTGGAAACCCCGAACTGGTGGCAGGGGCTGGGAAATGGCCGGTCAGAAACTAGAGGAGCTTTCTCCAGGATCTGCTGTGAGGCCAAGCAAGCACAATTCCGAAAGAATGTAGAATCAGCAGTCTGGGCTGCGGAGGGATCCAGCAAGCCAGAAGTCTGGGCCTTGACAACTTTATTTTCTGGGAGAAGTTTCTACAGAAGCAAGGAGGAGGAAAGACGTAGTAGGAAAGGGCTTATTCCAATGAACAGGTGAGCTGGACCAGCGACTCAATTGCTGAGACTCAACGGAGCTGCATAGTAGAAAAGTGTGTCAGGTTGAAAGACCACAGCAAAGTATCAGGCCTCTTAAAAACTCATGGCTAGCCAGGCTTGGTGACTCAGCCTGTAATCCCGCACCTTGGGAGGCTGAGGTGAGTGGACTGCCTGAGCCTGCGGGTTCGAGACCCACCTGGGCAGCGAGACCTCATCTCTACAATAAATCAAAAAATCAGCCGGGCGTGGTAGCGCGCGCCTGTAGTACCAGCTACTCGGAAGGCTGAGGCAGAAGGATCGCCGGAGCCCAGCGGGTCGAGGCTGCGGTGGCCGGGAGCGGCCACTGCACTCCAGTCTGGGCGACTGAGTGAGACTTCAACTCAAAAACAAAAAAACAAACAAACAAAAAAACTAATGGCTGGGGCAACCCCCTGGGGTCCCCTCCCACTGTGGGAGCTTTTCTGTCTTCTTAATAAACCCTGTTAAAAAAAAAAAGAATTCATGGCTCAAAGTCCAATTCCACTGCTCCCGTTGGCTACACTCCATTGCCACAATCCCATCCACCTCTGTCCTGCTCTGTGCCCTAGTGCCTGACCTCTTTAGACGCCATCTCCCAGGTTTCCGTGGCCTCTAGCTTCTGGGTGGGTTTGGCCGTGAGAGGCATGTTCCCTCCTTGTTTTGGAGCCTGGTCCTGGCAGTGACTGTGTCTAAGAATCAGGCCCATTCCATGGTTCCAGTTCTCACCCCTCATCTCTGCTCATTCTCTTTTCATTCCTTGACCGAGTCTTGGGGTGGTAAGAGCTTCCTGCTGTTGCATGTCTCTGGGTGCTTCATCAGCTTTGTTTGTAACCCTGCCCTCGCCTAAGCCAAAATCTCATTTGAACCTTACTCAGTGGATTCTACCCCTGACCAGGACCTGCCTGCCACAGCCCCTGGTTAAGTGTGGGATCACCTAGGGTGATCCATCTCCGAGCTCTGCTTTTTCATCTTAGGTGGTACTAGAAATTGTGATGCACATGGTGAGTCAAGGCTGTTATCCCAGGTGACACCCCGGCAGAGGGCCCTCAAGACGGTGACATGCAGATTCTGTAGGTATCCTGGTCTCATCTCTTCTCCCTCCTCCCTGATCCTTTCTTTTCTTTTCTTTTTCTTTCTTTCTTTCTTTTTTTTTTTTTTTTAGAGATTGAATCTCGCCCAGGCTGGATTGCAAGACGTGATCATGGCTCACTGTAGCCTCGAACTCCTGGGCTCAAGAGCGCCTCAGTCTCAGAGTAGCTAAGACTACAGACATGTGCCACCATGTCCAGCTAATTTTCCATTTTTTTGTGGAGACAGGGTCTCGCTACATTGCCCAGGCTGGTCTTGAACTCCTGGTCTCGACTGATTCTCCTGGCCTCCCAAAGTGCGGAGATTGCAGACACGAGCCACTGAGACTGGCCTATCTTTCCTTCCCCTTAGATAAATCCTGCTCTCAGGTTGAAAAAATATTCCTCCAGTTCTTCCTCCTACGGGAGGTAGGAGGGCATTCTGCCAGCCCAGCACATCAACTTTCCTCTGACAAAGGTCAGCTTGCCCGGAATAAGGAAGTACTCACAGCCAGGAAAGGTAAATCCAAACCTGAAAATATAGATACCGAGCGTTGCAGTCAACACGGCCTGCAGTGTCCTTGCCCAGCACTGTTTATGAGACAATAAACCATTTAAATGACTCTATGTTGGAAACCACAAGGTCTCCTTGAAAGGCGTATGACAGATACTGTTCGTATAAGCTCCAGAAGGCTAGGAGGGTGAGGCTGGGGTGGATTCTTGGCCTCTGCCTTGACGGTGCAGGTTTTCTTTCCGTGGGGAGCACCAACCATAAGGTGAGTTGCGCTGGGGAAGATCCCAGAATTCAGAGAGAAATTATTTCTTCCTTGGGCAGTTTGGAGGGTTGGGAGGACAGGTTACAGTGTGGTGCTCAAAAACATGTCATGGATGAACTGGGTGTGGTGGTGGATGCCGGCAGTCCCAGCTATTTGGGAGGCTGAAGCTGAGATAGGAGGATCACTTGAGCCCAGGAATTTGAGGCTGTTGTGTGATATAATTGCACCTATGAGTACCCACTGCACTCCAGCCTGGGCAACAGAGTGAGACCCCCATCTCTCAAAAAATGAAAGCATAATATAAATGCCGAGTTTGAGTCCTGTGTGTGCTGTTTGACCTTGGCAAATGTACTTACCCTCTCTGTGACTCAGTTTTGTCACCTGTATGATGAGGATAATAATAATAATGTGCCTGTCTCATAGAGTTTTGTGGGGGATTAAATGAGATTACATATATACAATGGGATTAGCATGGGGCTGACACATGGTAAGTGCTCAAAAAATTAGCCATTGTCAAGAATGTTATCACTATACCCATCTCTTTCCATCTGGTCACCCTTCTCCCAGAGCCAAAGAGAGCAAGGGTCCCAGGGAGACTCAGCGGTAATAACACTGCCCCTACTTCTGGGAGGATGAGAAACCCAGTAACACAAATCCCAGGCTCAGATCAACTCTTGCAGCCCCGTAGAATCCAGAGGCTGCTGGAAGCAAAAGACAGAAGTTGGGGAGAGTCAAGTGACTGGCACCAGGGGAACTGTGTGTGTGTGTGTGTGTGTGTGTGTGTGTGTGTGTGTGTGTGTGTGTGTGTGTGTTTTATTGTTTGTTTGTTTTTATGGATTCAGAGGGTACAAGTGCAGTTCTGTTGCATGGCTGTATCACATGATGGTGAGGTTTGGGCTTCCCGTGCAGCCATCACTCGAATAGTGAACCTTATACCCAACAGGTGATTTTTCACCCCTCCTCGTCCTCCCCGTCTTTTGGTGTCCTCTGCATTTATTATTTCCATCCTTATGTCCACGAGTACCCATTGTTTCATCCATGTTGTTTCAAAAGACTTGATTTCATGCTTTTTTATGGCTACTTAATATTCCATACTATATACACCATGTTTTCTTTACCTTATTATCCACTGATGGACACGTAGATTGATTCCATGACTTTGCTATTGTGAATTGTGCTATAATAAACATGTGAGTGCAAATGTCTTTTTATTATTTTATATTATTTTATTTTGAGTTGGAGTCTCACTTGTGCAGGCTAGAGTGCAGTGACATGATCAAGGCTCACTTCAGCCTCAATCTCCTGGGCTCAGGTGATTCTTCTATCTTAGCCTCCCAAGTAGCTGGGACGATAGGCTCGCGTCACCATGCCCAGCAATTTTTTTTTTTTTTTTTTTTTTTTTAGTGGAGACAAAGTCTTGTTATGTTGCCCAGGCTGGTCTCAAACTCCTGGGCTCGAGCAATCCTCCCATCTCTGCCTCCTAAAATGCTGGGATTATAGTTGTGAGCCACCCTGCCCAACTCTTTTTCTTACATTTATTAAATACCTACTATGTGCCAGGTAGCTACAAATAATTCTCTGCCCCCATAGAGCATACATTCTAGCTGAGGAGATTAAAGCACAACTGTCTATGTGAATAATTAATAGTAAAGGCTGGGCACAGTGGCTCAGGCCTATAATCCCAGTATTTTGGGAGACAGAGGCGAGAGGATTAGCTGAGCCCAGGGGTTCGAGACCAGCCTGGGCAACTTGGCAAGACCTCGTCTCTACAATAAATCAAAAATTAGCTGGGCGTGGTGGCATGCACCTGTAGTTCCAGCTACTTAGAAGGCTGAGGCAGAAGGATCACCTGAGCCCAGCAGGTTGGGGCTGCGGTGGCCATGAGTGTGCCACTGCACTCCAGCCTGAGTGACAGTGAGACTCCACCTCAAAAAAAAAAAAATTAATGGCAGAGAATGATACACACCAAGAAGGACATGCAGCAAGGTTAGGTTGTGGAACAGATGAGGAAGAGGGCCACTGAACTAAGGCGAGGCCTCTTGGAGAAGGTGGACTTTGAGTTAAGGTTGGGAGAAAGACATTCCAGGCAAGAAGTCCTGAGTAGCAACTGCCCAGCTGCCTGGGGTCCCTGCCTCTGGGGGTCTGCACACCTTTTCCCTGCAGGCTCCCAGTGTGGAGGGGTGAGCTGTGGTCAGAGGCTGCTTGGTGAGCAAGGACCCAACCAGGGGAAACTGATCTCAGGTAGTGACCTCAGCCACTGAAGGCTGCAATGACCTCTCACCAGCCCAGGTCTCGCCCTGCCTCAGGCCAGGATGTTTATGGGCCGAGGCTGCTCCCCACAGTAGTGCTGGAGAGGCTGTCCCGTGGTCCCCACATTCACACATCCCTTCCCCAGACTGGTTAGTGCAACTGAGTTGACTGCCTTGACATTTCACTTAGGCAAATTATTCAAATGATTTAACCTTTTGGTGCCTGTTTTCTCAGAGCTTGCTGGGCTCTGGGGTGGAGGCAAGGATTCAGTGAGGAAACAAAGTCATGTAAAGCCTGCACGTGTGCTACCAGGCATTCAAGAGATGATTTGTTTTCTTTCTTTTTTTTTTTTTTCTTTTTTGAGTCAGAGTCTCACTCTGCTGCCCGGGCTGGAGTGCAGTGGCACGCTGCACAGCCATCACAGCCTCGACCTGCTGGGCTCAGGCAATCCTTCCACCTCAGCCTTCCAAGTAGCTGGAACTACAGGTGTTTGCCACCACGCCCGGCTATTTTTTCTTGATTTATTGTAGAGATGAGGGCTCACCAAGTTACCCAGGCTGGTCTCGAACCCATGGCCTCAGGCAATTCTCTCGTCTCAGCCTCCCAAAATGCTGGGATTATAGGTGTGAGGCACTGCGCCCAGCCAAATGATTCGTTTTCATTGCTGTTACTCAGATTATTTTGACGATTCTGCCCCAGCCTGTAAGCCTTGTCGACTCTTTGAGGAAGAGCAGTAGAATACAGGAATGGCCCATAGAACATGGGCTCTGAGCACACAAATGAGTTGTGCAAGCCCAAGCAAGCTGTTTCAACTCTCTGGGCCTCCATTGCTCAGCTGCATAATGGGACTACTGATAGACTTACCTCATGGGGTTGTTGTGAGGATTCAGTTAGTTACTCTATATAAAGCTGTTAGAACGGTGCCTGGCACATGGTGAGGGCCCAGATGTCCACTGTTGTATGCTGTTGTGTGTTGTGATAGGTCGTTTCCAAAGGTGGCTGCATCCAGCCCTCCCACCCGCACGCGCGTTTCCAGAGACCCTCCCCGTGTGAAGACACAGAGTGTGCCGGCCTTCCCCTTGAATCTTGGCTGAACTATGACTTGTGGCAGAAGTGACATTCTGGGACTTCTGGGCTGTAGCGTCCTTGCAGTTTTTATTTTTGTCCTCTAGAAATCTTGTTTCCATGTAAAGAAATCTGGGCTAACTTGCTGACCAGGTCACATGGAGAGAATGAGACCCCAGAGGATGAGAAACCACTCTGAAAAAAACCAGGGTACCCAGTGGACAGCCAGCACCCACCACCAGATATGTGAATGAGGCTATTTCTCATTCTTTTTTTTTTTTTTCAGTTGGAGTCTCACTCTGTCGCCCAGACTGGAGTGCAGTGGCCACTCCTGGCCACTGCAGCCTTGCCTGCTGGGCTCCAGCGATCCTTCCACCTCAGCCTTCCAAGTAGCTGGAACTACAAGCGCACGCTACCATGCCCTGCTGATTTTTTGATTTATTGTAGAGATGAGGTCTCATCAAGTTGCCCAGGCGGCCCTCGAACATGCAGGCTCAGGCAATCCACTCACCTCACTCTCCCAAGGCACGGGATTACAGGCTGAGTCACCGAGCCTGGCTTATTTCTCATTCTTAATGTGGTGCAGCTGACACTAGCAAAGATGAGTGTCCCAGTGGAGCCTTGCCCAAAGTCCTAACTCACAGAGTCCTAAAAAATAAATGACTATTATTATTATTTTTTTTTTTGAGTTGGAGTCTCACTCTGTCACCCAGACTGGAGGGCAGTGGCAAGCTCACGGCCATCACAACCTTGACCTGCTGGACTCAGGTGATCCTTCCATCTCAGCCTTCCAAGTATCTAGAACTACAGGCATGTGTCACTATGCCTGGCTACTTTTTTTTTTTTTTTTTTGAGTTGAAGTCTCACTCCGTCACCCAGACTGGAGTGCAGTGGCCGCTCCCGGCCACCACAGCCTCGACCTGCTGGGCTCAGGCGCTCCTTCTACCTCAGCGTTCTAAGTAGCTGGAACTACAGGCACGCGCTACCACGCCAGGCTAATTTTTGATTTATTGTAGAGATGAGGTCTCGCCAAGTTGCCCAGGAGGGTCTCGAGTCCGCGGGCTCAGGCAATCCATTCACCTCAGCCTCCCAAAGCACGGGATTACAGACTGAGCCACTGAGACCAGCCTAATTTTTTTTATTTATTGTAGAGATGAGGTCTCAGCAAGTTGCCCAGGCTGGTCTCAAACCGGTGAACTCAGGCAATTCTCTCACCTCAACCTCCCAAAGTGCTGGGATTATAGGCCTGAGCCACTGCACCGGGCCACGGCTGTTATTTTATGTCATTAGGTTTTGGGGTGATTTGTTACACAGCAGTAGTTACTAAAGTATACATATATAAACACACATACATATGCACATATATGTAGTATATAAAACACACACACACACACACACACACACACTTGATTTTATCCATTATATGTTGATTTTCTAGTTTCATTCTCACAGTCAACCTTATTCCCCAGTTCTCGGCATCTCTTTTATATTCTACCTACATAATCAACCAGAGAGAGCTGATATTTTCTGATAATTAATCAAAGAGTGAAATAATCCGGAAAAAGTGAGAAGTCATAGTCTCCACTCTCGGGACGATCATGGTTTTTTAAAAAGTACCATGAAACATAAATTTAAATGGCCAATCCCCTCACATTTGCATAAATCTTTGGTCTTTCAAGAAACTATCAGAAACCATAAGATTTTCCTTCAAAGCATCCAAGAGCAAATAATTAACACTTACCAGATAGATCTTGTGTGCCAGGCACTAATCTAAATACTTTACATGCAAGTGCACAGAGTGGCAAATTGTATTCTCCAAAGGTGGCCACCACGATATATCCCATCCCGTGTATTCTTCTTGCAACACGATGCTGGATTTATGTCCCCCTTCTCTGGAACCTTGGTGTTCCAAGGCTTGTGGCTGCATTGACCACTAAAGTATGTCAAGGCCAGGCACGGTGGCTCAGCCTGTAACCCCAGCAATTTGGGAGGCCGAGGCGAGAGGATTACCTGAGCCTGGGAGCTTGAGACCAGCCCGGGTAACTTGATGAGACCTCATCTCTACAATAAATCACAAAAACTAGCCGAGCATAATGGTGTGAGTCTGTAGTTCCAGCTATTTGGAAGGCTGAGGCGGAAGGATTGCCCAGCAGGTGGAGGCTGCGGTGGCCATGAGTGTGCCACTGCACTCCAGCCTGGGCGACAAGAGTGAGACTCCAACTCAAAAAGAAGTATGTCAAAAATGAAGCAGTGTGACCTCCAAGACTAGATCATAAAAGTACCATGCACTTCTGCCTTGCTCACTTTTGGAAATCAGCCTCCATGCTGTGAGGAACTACGGGTCACCTGGAAGGACCACACTGTAGACATTTTGGTTGACAGCCAGCATCAACTACCACACATGTGAGTAAGGAAGCCTTTGAGATGACTCTGGCTCTAGGCCCAGCCATTGTCTGACTACCACTGCATGAGAAACCCGGAACAAGAACCACCTAGCTGGGTCCAATCAACTCCCATTGCTGTGAAAGAAAATAAAATGATTGTTACTGTAAGCCACTGCATTTTTATTTTTATTTTTTATTTATTTACTTATTTATTTTTTTGAGTTGGAGTCTCACTCTGTCACCCAGACTGGAGTGCAGTGGCCGCTCCTGGCCACCACAGCCTCGACCTGCTGGGCTCCGGCGATCCTTCCGCCTCAGCCTTCCAAGTAGCCGGAATTACATGCATGCGCTACCACGCCCAGCTGATTTTTTGATTTATTGTAGAGACCCCAGGCGGGTCTCGAACCCGCAGGCTCAGGCAATCCACTCACCTCAGCCTCCCAAAGGCGCGGGATTACAGGCTGAGCCACCGAGCCCACCACTGCATTTTTAGATGATCTTTTTCACCCAGCAATAAATGACCAAGATACATGGTTACTTCAGTGATTGCCTATGTCCCCTAACAAAGTGCAAGATAAAGAAAAGTGGAGACTAAGTTTGTCTCATTCACAGCTGTGTCCCGAGGATCTAGCAGAGTGGTTTCCATCAAGAACTTGTTAAATGAGCCGGGCACAGTGGCCTATGCCTATAGTCCCAGCACTTTGGGAGGCTGAGGTGAGAGGATTGCCTGAGTCCATGGGTTCAAGACCAGCCTGAGCAACTTGGCAAGCCCTTATCTCTGCAATAAATCAAAAACTTAGCCAGGCGTGGTAGCACATATCTGTGGTTCCACCTACTTGGAAGACTGAGGCGGAAGGATAATCTGAGCCCAGCAGATCGAGGTTGTGGTGGCCATGAGCATGATACTGCACTCTAGCCTGGGCTATAGAGTGAGACTCCAACTTAAAAAAAAACTCAATGAATAAAACAAGGCATTGCTCTTGATTCTTATGAACTGCTGGATAAGATTAGTAAGAATGCCTATTCTTATCATTTTGTAGATAAGGAAAACTGAGAGGTTAAGTGACCTGTTTAAAGTCATACATCTGGGCCAGGCACAGTGGCTCACACCTGTAATCCCAGCATTTTGGGAGGCCGAGGCAGGAGGATCACTTGAGGCCAAGAGTTTAAGACTGGTCTGGGATACAAAGCAAGACCTCATTTCTACAGAAAATTTTTAAAATATTAGCTGGGTGTGGTGGCTTGTGTCTGTAGTCCCAGTTACTAGGGAAGTTGAGGGAGGAGCATCTCCTGAGTCCAGGAGTTTGGGACTGTGGTGAGCTGTGATCACACCATGGCACTCCAGCCTGGATGACAGAGTGAAACCCTGTCTCAAAAAAAAAAAAAATTTTTTTTTTTTTTTGAGTCAGTCTTACTCTGTCATCCAGAATAGAGTGCAGTGGCACACTTACAGTCATCGACCACAGCCTTGAACTGCTGGGCTCAGGCAATCCTTCTACTTTAACCTTCTAAGTAGCTGGAACTACAGGTGTGCACCACCATGCCCGACTAATTTTTTGATTTTATTATAGAGAAGAGGTCTCGCCATGTTGCCCAGGCTGGTGTTGAACCCGTGGACTCAGGCAATCCTCTCATCTCTGCCTCCCAAAGTGCTGGAATTACAGGCATGAGCATCGCGCCTGGCTTAAATTTTTAAATAAAATAAATAAAGTCACACATCCAGTAGCTGTCAGGGTAAGGTCTAGATCTCGTGTCTCCTGACTCCTCCAATGGGTACACTTTCTCCTGTGCCATGCCGCTGTCAAGTAAATACCATGTACATGGCTCTGCTTAACTGTCCCAGACTGGCACAACTCTGTAATGGTGGCATCCAGGTGAATCCAAGCCTGGGACCCTTCCAGAAACAGCTAATCTTTACATGAGTGTTGAAGCAAATAAGGAATGTGGCATGACTGTGAGAACTGGAGAGGGAATTCCAGGAGAAGAAAAAACTTTTGGAGTGACTTCTGATCTAAAGTGAACTGGGCACAGGTGGAGCTGGCAGGAGCTCTGCTAGCTAAGAGAATGGGCCAGAGACGTCTGGGGAACAGGACCGAGTGGGGGTGGGAATCCCAGGGCTCTGGATGTAGGGGGAGGACCTCTTTGTTGAGTTCGATATCTGCTGTGCCCTGAGAAGTTGTCCACCTTCTGGTTGTGGTCTGTTTGTGCTGAGACTGGGCAATTTACAAGTTATGAAAATGTATTCCTAGCTGGGCTTGGTGGCTCAGCCTGTAATCCCACGCCTTTGGGAGGCTGAGGTGAGTGGATTGCCTGAGCCCGCGGGTTCGAGACCCACCTGGGCAACTTGGCGAGACCTCATCTCTACAATAAATAAAAAAAAATGAGCTGGGCGTGGTAATGCGCACCTGTAGTTCCAGCTACTTGGAAGGCTGAGGCGGAAGGATTGCCGGAGCCCAGCAGGTCAAGGCTGCAGTGGCCGGGAGCAGCCACTACACTCCAGTCTGGGTGACAGAGTGAGACTCCAACTCAAATAAATAAATAAGTAAATAAATACAAATGTATTCCTCACTGTTCTTGAGGCCAGGAAGTCCAAGATCAAGGCGCAAGCAGGTTTGGTGTCTGGTGAGGGCCTGTTCTCTCTGCGCCCAAGATGGCACCTCTTGTTGTATTCTCCAGAAAGGACAAACTCTGTGTCCTCACATGGTGAAAGGGACAGAAGGGGTGAACTCGCCCCTCAAGCCCTTCTATAAAGCGTTTGTCCATTTAACAGGGTGGAGCACTCATGGCCTGATCATCCCCTAAAGCCCCACTTCTTAATGTCATCACCATGGTGATTCAGTTTCAACATGAATTTTGGAAGGGCACATTCAAGCCATAGCATAGTCCAAAGCAACTTGATAACCAAGAGGGGGAAAGGCCTCTGTTCCCAGAGCAAACTGCATTAAGGCGAAGGCAGTTGCAACACTGATGAGGAGGGTGACATGACTCTGTCTTGGAAACAAAGGTTGCAGGCCAGCGGAGGGGAGAAATACTCTCCATCTTCTTCCTTATCCCTCCTTTTTCCAGCCTTCCCAAATCCAACAGTCCCCATTTTCTTACCAAGGGAAGGAAAATGACAACTAGGATTTCTCTTGGCAACAGAGCTCAGGCTTT
Organism: Cephalopachus bancanus; assembly: GCA_027257055.1. Taxonomy (NCBI): domain Eukaryota; kingdom Metazoa; phylum Chordata; class Mammalia; order Primates; family Tarsiidae; genus Cephalopachus; species Cephalopachus bancanus. The sequence goes on from JAPVLO010000823.1 coordinate 289,393, forward strand.
TATTAGAGTGCAGTAAAAATGGCATTGACCTCAGTAATAAATACATCAAATCCTGGTTGGCTTGGAGTGTAACATCTTGGCCTTGCTGAGTTAACTTACCAAATGATTTATTTCCTTAGCACCTTTAACCTGATATCTCCAGTGGCGGACCTTCTAGTGGGTACCACTTATTCTATCTCAGGGATACACATTCCAGACACACCTGAAAATAGGTCTTAGAAACAATACATAGTTGCCTGAGCTCATGGGTTCGAGACCAGCTCAGGCAACTTGGCAAGACCTCATCTCTACAATAAATAAAAAATTAGCCGGGCGTGGCAGCGCATGCCTGTAGTTCCGGCTATTTGGAAGGCTGAGGCGGAAGGATCACTGGAGCCCAGCAGGTCGACTCTGGGGTGGCCATGAGCGTGCCACTGCACTCCAGCCTGGGTGACAGAGTGAGACTCCAACTCAAACAAAGAAGCAATCTATATAGAGTAAATGCGTTGTAGACATGCACAGCATGGAGGGGCGAGAGGTAGCTTGGGCGGTAAGGATCCTAGGATGCTCAGAGCACGCAGACCAGTCCTCATTGTGAGTGTATACCAGACCTCTAAACTCCTTGAAGCCCCAATTTCCCCCTTCCTAAAATGGGAATGATGTCACATTAGCATTCAGGACTGCTCCCTCAAAGTAAAATTCTATACCAAAAACATTGAACTTTACTCTGTTAGTACTTACTGAGTACTTTCCATGAACAGATTGCAGTAATGCTTCCCAGTGGGATGCAGAATGTAGCCTCTGTTCTTAGGACTTCTGGCCTACTAAGGGAGATAAGACTTACACATATAGAACAGCAGCCAGCAAAGGGCTGGCAATCGTGGCAGAACAGATTGCAGAGGCTAAATAGAGGCTGTGGATCAGTCAATAAAGAAGTCTGCATAGAGGAGGTGAGACTTGATGTGGGCATCGTAGAATGGGCAAAATCGAGGCAGACGGACAAGAGTCATATAGATTTAATGGACAGCAAAATCTGTAACACAAAGTTCATTATTACATAAACATTAGCATATCTTAAGTCATAGTGTATCATAATTTGCAACTACTCTGAGGGTAGACTGTATTATTTATTAAAACATATTTGCTGGTCGGGCGTGATGGCTTGTACCTGTAATCCCAGCACTTTGGAAGGCCGAGTCAAGAGGATTGCCTGAGCCCAGGGGTTCGAGACCAGACTGGGCAACTTGGCGAGACCTTATCTCTACAATAAATCAAAAAATCAGCCGGACATGGTGGCACGCGTCTGTAGTTCCAGCTACTTGGAGGTTGAGGTGGAAGGATTGCCTGAACTCAGCAGGTCAAGGTTGCAGTAACTGTGATTTTGCAGTAGCTGTGATTGTGTGACTCCAACCTGGGTGACAGAGTGAGACTCTGACTCAAAAATAATAATAACAATAAAAATTTGCTACCACCCCTACCCGGTTCCTCCCTATGGGAAGAGTGTATCTTCCACTCTACTGGTGTCAAGTTGGTCATGTGACTTCATTTGTCAATGAAAGTGACACACCCAAGCAGTTTCAAGAGCCACTTAATGGTTTTTCATTGTTCCCTGACTCTGTCACAAGGAAGATGTACCCCAGAAAGGTCTTGCTTCTTCAGTTAACATCCAGGAATGAAGAGGACACAAAGCAGAGCTGACTAATGGACAAAAAAATATAAGTGAGAAATAAAACTTTGTGGTTGGAATAGTTCGTTATACAGCATAACTTGGCCTAAACTGACTGATCACAGCGTCATGAAGAACATTGCGAAAGGATCAGTAATTTATTGTGTGCCTACACTGTGTGAAGCCTCAAAGAGGAATTAGAAAGGATAATGATGAGTTTTTAAAAATCTGTAGAAATATTTGTGTGTGGGGGGGTGTTTTGAGTGGGAGTCTCACTTTGTCGACCAGGCTGGAGTGCAATGGCACACTCACAGCCACCACAGCCTAGACCTTCTGGGCCCAGGTGATCCTTCCACCTCAGCCTTCCAAGTAACTGGGACTACAGGTGCACACCATCACGCCTGGCTAATTTTTGACTTATATAGATACGAGGGCTCGTCAAGTTGCCCAGGCTGGTCTCGAACCCCTGGACTCAGGCAATCCTCTTGCCTTCTCTCAAAGTGCTGGGATTATAGGCATGAGTCACCTTGCCTGGCCAAACAAAAAACAAAAAAACCTGTAGAAATGTTAATGACTGTCTCTTGTATTGAACTTTATGGGTTGCCTAACACTGTGATATATGATACCTGAGCCAGGGCTGTGAGGCAGGTGTGTTCCCCATTTTATAAATGAGGACACTGAAGTTCAACTATAGATAAGCTTCAATGCAGGCCCAGATCTTCTGCCTCCCAATCCAGTGATTTAAATGCATGCAAGACCCAGCTCCTGCCCTCAGGGAGCTTAGAGCGCAGGTCACAACCCTGCCACTCAAGAGCTCCAGCACCACCAGGCACCTTGGGCTAAAAGCCCAAGAAAGCAGTCAGTTTAGCCCTTGGGAAGGAGTTTTGTCCGTCTGTTCTACAGTGGTCCCTGAGCTCAGCAAATAGCTTTGAGGCTACAGGCTTCCTCTAAAGATATCCTTCCTCTAATTTTGAAAGATGTAGGCCAGGTTTAGTGGCTCAGCCTGTAATCCCAGCACTTTGGGAGGCTGAGACAAGAGGACTGCCTGGGCCCAAGGGTTCGAGACCCACCCGGGCAACTTGGCGAGACCTCGTCCTACAATAAATAAAAAACTAGCTGGGCGTGGTAGCACGTGGCTGTAGTTCCGGCTACTTGGAAGGCTGAGGCGGAAGGATTGCCGGAGCCCAGAAGGTCGAGGCTGCGGTAGCCGGGAGCGTGCCACCGCCTTCCAGCCTGGGTGACAGAGTGAGACTCCAACTCAAAAAGAAAGAAAGAAAGATGTATTCACTTTGGTGGGTTAAATCACTTCCCTGAAGTGTTCCCTTGGAGAACCCTCCTCAGCCGCCCATTCCCTTTCATCTGATTTCATTTTCTATGCTAAACTCTGTTATTAGGATGCAGGTAAGGGACTTAAAAACATCGGGGGAAGAGTGGACATGAAGGAAAGGAGAGGAACAGAGAATAAAATAAAATCTGTTCTGGCCAGGCGAGGTGGCTCATGCCTGTAATCCCAGCACTTTGTGAGACCAAGGTGGGAGGATTGCTTGAGCCCAGGTGTTCAAGACCCACCTGGGCAACATAGCAAGACATTGTCTCTACAAAAAAAAAAATTAACAGGCGTGGTGGCGCGTGCCTATAGTCCCAGCTACTTAGGAGGCTGAGGCAGAAGGATCGCCTGAGCCCAAGAAGTCAAGGCTGCAGTGAGCTATGATCATGCCACTGCACTCCAGCCTGGGCCACAGATTGAGACCCCGACTCAAAAACAAACACACAAACAAATTAATACCCTACATACAGTCTAGGAGTTTCCTAGTATTCTGAGGAAATAGAGTGGTCTTGCTCCCACCTTGACCTTCCTGGAGCCCTTCGCCCTGACCAAGGCTCTCCAGTCACCACGCCCAGGACTGAAGTTAGAGAACCGAACCTGATACATTGGTCCAGCGCAGCCAAAGTGGGGAGGTTGACATGAGCCACCCAGTGACTCACCCAGCTGCTCTCCCCCTCCTGGCAATCCTGCCTTGGGGCTGCATTTTACACTATGGCTTGGCCAAGGGCAGGTGATCTGGGGGCTACTAGGGTCCTACAGCTCCTCCCCTAGCTGCTGGGACCACTGACGGATGGACACAATACTGGGGATCAGGGTGCCTCCCCTAGGGACTGCTATAATTTGGCTTTCATAGGATCCCAGCGTCCTTTGTGCACAGCCTTTTATTAGAATTTATAAATAATGAGAGTGATTTGGGTTCATGTATCCCCTATTTTTGCTCAAACATTTCTCAAGTGCCTACTACAGTGCCACGACTAAGTTCCTTCCATGAATAAACTTGATAGCTCTGCTATGATTATCTCCATTCTACAGATGAGAAAGCCAAAGCATTCTAGTGAAGTTCCTATCTCCAGTGAAATGATCCAAAGGGGAAGACTATTGAAATAATCGAGGATATTGGAAGGCCAAAGGCTGAACAAATGTTGGGCCATATAGTAAATACTTGGCAAACTGATGAGATGTCCCAGACAGACCCCTGTTCTTTATCTAAAAAGAAATGAGCCGGGCTCGGTGGCTCAGCCTGTAATCCCGTGCTTTGGGAGGCTGAGGTGAGTGGATTGCCTGAGCCCGCGGGTTCGAGACCCGCCTGGGTAACTTGGCGAAACCTCATCTCTACAATAAATCAAAAAATCAGCCAGGCATGGTAGCACATGCCTGTAATTCCGGCTACTCGGAAGGCTGAGGTGGAAGGATCGCCAGAGCCCAGCAGGTCGAGGCTGCGGTGGCCGGGAGTGTGCCACTGCACTCCAGTCTGGGCGACAGAGTGAGACTCCAACTCAAAAAAAATAAATAAATAAAAGAAATGTACCTTGGGCCAGGTGCAGTGGCTCAAACCTGTAATCCCAGCAGTTTGGGAGGCCGAGTGAGAGGATTGCCCGAGTCCAGGGGTTCGAGACCAGCCTGGGCAACTTGATGAGACCTCATCTCTACAATAAACCAAAAATAAAATAAAATAAAATAGCATGGTGGTACACACCTGTAGTTCCAGCTACTTGGAAGGCTGAGGCAAAAGAAGCACCTGAGTCCAGCAGGTTGAGGCTGCGGTGCCTGTGAACATGCCACTGCACTCCAGCCTGGGCGACAGGGTGAGACTCTGACTCAGTAATAATAATAATAATAATAAATAAATAAAAATAAATGTACCTGAGGGATGGGCTTTCCAGAAAGAACACTGGATTGGGAGCTGGGGAACCTGGGAGGCAAGGCCTGAACCTGCTCTTGGTCGATAGACCTTGGACAAGTGACCTCTTTGCGCCTAGGTTCCCTATCAGTGAAATGGACTCCCTATCAATGGAGGGCTGGCTCTGACACTCAGGCAACTTGCTGTGGATTTACCATATGGCCAACCCTTGCTCAGATCTTTCCCTTCCAATCTCCACGACTCCTTCAGCAGCTTCAAGGATACTGCTTTTGACCCATTTCACCATACAAAGATACCACACCAGAATTTTCCCATCTCCGCATCCTCAGCAGGCGTGAGAGTGATGACCTGAGGTTCAGTGACGCCACTGGTTACTGGCCCTGGGCTCTGCAGAGCAGCTGGCCGTGGCGTTCCTGGGAAATGAGCTGGTGGCTGCTACAGTTGGCTCTTTCCCTGAACAGCTGGTGTGGAGAGCAAGGCGGGGTGGAGGGACAGGACAACCTCTGAGACTCTGCCCAACTGCAATGTCTATTAAGGGCGACCCAGATGGCCGCCAGCCAACAACTCATGCCCATGTGCTTTGCAAGCTGTAGTCTCTCTTTTTGAAGGTCTCTCTCTCTCTCTCTCTCTCTCTCTCTCTCTCTCTCTCCCCCCTCTCTCTCCAGAACGTGGGGTAGGAGGGTTGTATCATTCCTCTTCTGCATCTGTCCACCTGAGCTAGGCCTTCATCAGCCCGAGTCGCGAACTCTGTGTGGATGCTGTATGTCTCCCCCTTCCTATGGCCAATGACCAGTCCCTCACATGGGCTCCAGGACCACCATGTTTCTTTGAGCAGGTTTTAGAGAAGGAAGGTCACACTCCCTTCCCCACTCTGTCTCAAGCATGGACACAGGGTCTTCTCTTATCTTCCCAAAGCTATAAAGTTAACACCTTCAAGACTGAAGGCTTGGGGTTGGCAAAAGAGAGTTACACTTACAGAAGAAAAACAATGACATTGGAGGTTGCCAACAGATTCTGCTGAACTCCGCTAGCCCGTGGCTCAGGGCACCTTGTTTGCCTTCTTCTTCTAGGCTTCTCATTTGACTGCAAAGCTAACTTAGCTCCCACAGACAGGATGACCCTTGGCCAGATCTCTCCTACCTAGAGTCTAGACCTCAACTCTCTATCTTCCTTAAGAGAAATAAAAAGAAAGTTTCCCCTCTGCCCCATGAGTGGGTAGCTCCGTCTGCTACTAACCCATCATAGCCTTTCTTTTGTTTGAGTCGGAGTTTCACTGTTGCCCAGGCTGGAGTGCAGTGGCATGCTGCACATGGCCACCACAGTCTCCACCTGCTGGGTTCAGGTGATCCTTCCACCTCAGCCTTTCAAGTAGCTGGAATACAGGCGTGTGCCACCACTCCCAGCTAATTTTTTTATTTATTGTAGAGACAAGGTCTTGCCAAGTTTTCCTGGCTGGTCTTGAACCTCTGGGTTCAGGCAATCCTCTCGCCTCCACCTCCCAAAGTGCTGGGATTACAGGCATGAGCCACTGCGCCCAGCTCCATCACAGCCTTTCATATCAGCACACTAGTCTTTTATGTCCTCTTGTCTCAACCTGTCCATTCCAGAGTCAGCCCTGAGCCTTACCTCTGCGTAACCAAAAAGCTCATTGTTTTTCCCAAAACAAAAAGCAGTCTTTTTTTTCCCCACTTAAGTGGATTTTCCCAATTCCTCTTGCTAAACACAAAACAATTGAAGCTTTGGAATTACTACGTTCGTTGCTTCAAGCCTTCAAGCTTGCAGGGGCGTCAGGGTCTGACGTGAGAGCACTCCGCCACATACGTAATAATCAGACACGAATAGTTGTACGTGGGCCACAAATGGAGGCAGAAGGTTCAGTCAGCCTTCAGAAGTAGGTCCTTCCAAGAGTCAAAGTTTTAAACTAAGCATGCAATTAGAATGGCCTTCTAGTCTATAGTACGTGGCTTCAACAGCCAAAAAGACCAATTTACCCCTGTGTTTATTTAAAAAAAAAAACGGCAATGACCTATGAATAAACAGCACTTGACATTGAAAATTGCCACATTAAATACCCGGCTCCTCTGCCTGATTATAGCAGCCTCCGGAGCTCTTCCAAATTGTCACCTAGGATGAATATGACTGCAAACAATGCTTTAAAAGTAAGTAATCTGCTCTATAATTATTTTAGCGGCTGCAAAGTGCCAGCCAGCAGGATCACTTATGAAAAAGGATGCAGTCGTTCCTTATTAAAAATGCATGAATATACAGTTCCTTGATTGTGGAAATAATCAGCAGACTATCTAATGTAACAAGACTTAGCCACAGAAGAATTAATTAGGGTGAAATTGATTAAGGAGAAGAGGGTAAAAATCTATCTGTGATGATTCAGGCTCTGATTAAACTCAAGCATTAATTCTCACATTCTTTTCAAATTAAGAGCCTTATCTAAATGCTCCATATGAATGTTCCAACATACTCCACCCTCCTTCAACCGGACAGACATGCAGACATTTCTCAATGTCAAGAACAGTTCCTGTTCTTTTTTACTTTAAAGCCTCTGTCTTAAGGATTTCAGGAGATTGGAGGCTTTTTAAATTATTATTTTAAATAAAAGACTGAAGTGGGGTGGGTTGGGAAATTACCAAACTCATTCTGGTCTTGAGCACTTAAGATTTTCATTCGGAGATTTCTCAAAAGCTAAAGGAAGCATGCAACACAAATAATTATGTCACAGCCTCTTGAATTCTCTTTGTCTTGTGGTAACCTGCTCCAGTACAGATAAGGGAAGCTTGAAGGGGTCATATATTCCATCCCTTGCCTTGAGACAGAGCTGCAGCAAACCAGAGACCCATGTGTAATTATCTACCATCTCCTGCGAGGCCTCCGGGGACCGGGACTCCACAAATCCCTTGGTAACAGGATCTCGATCAGGCAGCTAATATATTCCCAGCTCAGAGCTCTCCCTCCCCCTCCTCCCCCTGCAGCCATTTGAAAGATGGGAGGAAGCTTCCCGCACCATCGATTTTTCCCTTCCCTTTTCCCTCCATTAGGAACCTGTTCTGGTTCCCTGCTCTCTGTGTCCAAACAGTGCTTATGATTCACAGGTCACTGACCTTCTCCTGTTCCTCCAACGACTGCTATCTTTGCGGCTCTTCTTCCATCTGCTGCCTTGTGTTTTGTCCAGTGGCCGTTAAGGTTGAGTACATCTTTTGTCTGGGCTGGGACAGGCAGCTCAAGGCCGAGAAGCATCCCAAGGGCTCGGAGCCTCCTCTGCCCAGAATGCTCCCACTCGGTACCATGGTACATTCAGAATCACCAGCCTTATCAGCGAAAGTGGGGAGACGGAAGTGAAGAAGCAATTTCAAGCTCTTTGTTTTGCCTGGATATTATCTTGTTTTCTCTTCGCCGCCCTGGGTGGTAGTCACGGTTCCCATGTTACTGGGGAAACAGAGCTGTTCACAGAGGCCTTCAAGCAGGGCTATGAGACCGGGAAGCAGAGTCTAACTCAGTCTCAAGGAATCCAGCCAGGCTGTCTCAAGGAGTTTTCCAGGCAGTGGCCAGGGCAGAGGGTATTCCAGGCAGAGAGAACCATGTTAGGGATCTGGGAACAGCATGAATGTGGTGGCTTCATCTTCCTGAGCCCACAGGGAGGTTCCATTTACATTTATGAGAAAATGTCCATGGTGCCCCCTTCCCCACACAGCCCTACTTGCTGGTCTCAACTGCTTCAAGCATAAGTGGGCAGATGTCCGTGGAGAGATCTGGGGGTGGGAAGGCCCCCATGGAGTTGTAAGACCAACATCACTAAGAGCCTCAGAAGGGGTCCAGGCATTCCCTTCCCTCCTCTTAAGTTGCATCCTTCAGGGGCGCAGCTGTACTGTCCTTCATCTGACTCCACCGTCCACACCTCTACCCCACATTCGCCACACATGACTTTGAATGATAAAGAAGAAATATGGAGAGGTGATGGGGCCCTGTCTCTTCTCTCAGGAAGCTCCTTCACTTCTATGTAAATTTACGGATGCAAATTGCTATGTAGGGACAGGGACCCTGAAGCCACCAAGTCCCAAATGCAAATAGTTATGAAATTGAGGCTGGTCACCCTAACTCCACCCATCCACAGAGCCTGGGTTCCCAGGTTCAACCAAAACATCCCATGCCCTGCACACAGCCTCGGCCAATCATCTTCCTCTTCTCTTTCCCTTCCATGCTTTTTTTTAAAAACTCTATTCATCTCCCATCTCTTCCTCAATTCGGTTATTAGCAAATTGATTCTAAGGACCCACCTGGGACTTGAATATTGACCTTGGTACCAAGGAGGGTACAGGAGAGAAAGATGTGATCCCTGCCCTGGAAAGCAATCACAGGTGGATGACATTAACTCAATCAAAGCAAGTTAAAAAAAAAACACATTAGAGCTGGGCTCAGTGGCTCAGCCTGTAATCCTGTGCCTTTGGGAGGCTGAGGTGAGTGGATTGCCTGAGCCCATGGGTTCGAGACCCACCTGGGCAACTTGGCAAGACCTCATCTCTACAGTAAAACAAAAATTAGCCGGGTGTGGTAGCGCGCACCTGTAGTTCCAGCTACTTGGAAGGCTGAGGCGGAAGGATCGCCGGAGCCCAGCAGGTTAAGGCTGCGGTGGCCAGGAGCAGCCACTGCACTCCAGTCTGGGCGACAGAGTGAGACTCCAACTCAAAAAATAAAAAAAAATAAAACACACACAGTGGACAGTGTATTATTACGTATTAAACTGAGTGCCACTCATTTAACATTGAATGAAATTGGAGAAAAGGAAGAACCCTTGGGAAGGGGTCTGGCATGATCAGCAAGTCTCCAGGGAGCACGTAGGACTTGAATTCGGTCTTGAAGTTGTATTGGCATCATTTGGATTGAGGCAAGAGAGGAAAAATTCCAATGAAGGGTGAGACTCAGCAGACACAGGCTGGAAGGCACCTTAGGGATCCCTTCAGCCTGGCTGGAAGGGAAGGCACTTGCTGGGGGGGTAAAGGAAGCCAAACTTTGTAAGCCCTTGAATGCCAGGTTCAGAGGTTAAGATGTTAGCCCATAATTGGTTCTCAAACTTACTGAAGTGCTGGTTAAATGAAGATCCCCAGGACCCAGCCTCAGTAGGTGACTGACGATGCCCTCCCCTTCCCCCCACACGTTTACCAAAGATCCTCTTCTTGCCATCTTTGTCCCTCTTGTGCAGCGTGTGTGGCCTGTGGGTACAACTATGGCTTTGCACCATGGAAACCCCAGGGCCTCGGAGGTTTTCCCAGCCTCGGCCAGGATGTTGAGCCTTGTCTCCTAGGAACACGGAGAATGGGGCAGGGAATTATTTTGACTACGCTGTAGCCAAAGGGCAAGCAGTCCTGATGAAAAACTAACGCCTGGAGTCTTTTTTTTAGAAGAATGGAGAAGGTGCCTCAGTCCCTGGGACCACGCGAGGCCCCTCTTGATCAGCCCTAGTTATTAAAAGTGTGATATGGTAATATTAGCTAATGTATAAACAAACAATGTCAGTGGGAATATTTTTTATATGATAAAGATATTCTGTTCTGGGCTTCTTTAAATCTCTCCTCAGCACCAACACAGGCACTGAATCCCAGACCTGCCCTTTCATAAATGTGTTTTATGGCAGGTGACTTGCTCTCTCCATTAAGCCTCTGTTTGCTCAACTTCTCCATTTTCACAGGGAAATTTTCAAACCTAGAGAAAAGTTAAAAAGAGAGTAGAGGAAAACCTGTAAATCCTTCATCTAAATTCACCAGGTGTTAGCCAGGCTCACGCCTACAATCCCAGCACTTCGGGAGGCAGAGGCGAGAGGATTGCCTGAACCCAGAGGTTCGAGACCAGCCTGGGCAACTTGGCAAGACCTCATCTCTACAATACGCCAAAAATTAGCCAGGCATGGTGGCATGCACCTGTAGTTCCAGCTACTTGGAAGGCTGAGGCAGAAGGATTGTATCCTGATTTTTAAAAGAGCCATAAAAGGTATTAGAAGAATTGGGGAAATGTAAATGTATTTTATACGTTAGCTAACATTACTGTGTCAATGTTAAGTTTCTTGGATGTGATGATGATACTGTGGTTATAGGAGGAATTATAGGACTGACCTTGTTCTCAAGTATTTAAGTATCATGTTATCTGTGACTTTCAAATGTTTTAGCAAAAAGGAATAACATAAAATCATATGTACATATATATTTTTATACACACATATATACAGAGGGTGCCCAAAGTATACATTTTAAGAAAGGAGGCTGGGCTCAGTAGCTCAGCCTGTAATCCCAGCACTTTGGGAAGCCGAGGTGAGTGGATTGCGGGAGCCCTGGGTTGAGACCAGCCCAGGCAACTTGGTGAGACCTCGTCTCTACGATACATCAAAAATTAGCCAGACGTAGTAGCGTGTGCCGGCTACTTGAAAGGCTGAGGCAGAAGGATCGCCAGAGCCCAGCAGGTTGAGGCTGCGGTGGCTGTGAGCATACCACTGCCTTCCAGCCTGGGTGACAGAGTGAGACTCCAACTCAAAAAAAAAAAAAGAAAAAAAAAAGGAAAAAACTGTATTAAAATTGTAATACTTGGGCCGGAATCAGTGGGTCAGACTGTAATCCCAGCACTTTGGGAGACCAAGGCAAGTGGATTGCCCGAGCCCACGGGTTCGAGACCAGCCTGGGCAAATTGGTGAGAGCTCATCTCTACAATAACAATTTTTTAAAAATTAGCTGGGCATGGTACTGTGGGCCTGTAGTTCCAGCTGCTTGGAAGGCTGAGGTGGATGGATCACCTGAGCCTAGCAGGTCAAGGCTGCAGTGGTCTGAGTGTGCCAATGCACTCCAGCCTGGGCAACAGAGAGAGACTCCAACTCAAAAAAAAAATTGTAATACAGATAATACATGATAAATAAATATATACAGATAATAAACGATAAATACAAGTCATGTTTGACTTCTGCAGTTACAAGAGGTACTAATAGTGGTTACCATCAGGATCCAGACACTTCTGATTATGGTGAACATCTCTTACAATGTGTATACATTTTTGGGGCAAAAGTGTATACAAATTTTAAGCGATGTTATTTATGCATTACTTTTCAAAGTACTTTTCAGAAGTATCTGGACACTAATGGTAACCACTTTGGGTACCTCTTGTAATTGGAGAAGTCAAATGTACTTGTATTCATCTTTTGTTATTGGTATATATTTTTCCTTTCTTAAACTGTGTATGCTTTTTGGGGGGCACACTTTGTAAATGGGGGAGAGAGAGAGAGAGAGCGAACAAATGGCAAGATGTTAACACTTAGTGAATTTATTTATTGATTTATCTTTAATTTTAATATTTTTTTCTAGTTGATGTCACACTCTGTCACCCAGGCTGGAGTGCAGTGGCACTCTCGTGGCCATCACAGCCTCAACCTGCTGGGCTCAGATTATCCAGCCTCAGACTTCCAAGTAGCTGGAACTATAGGTGCTCGCCACCATGCTTGGCTAATTTTTGATGTATTGTAGAGATGAGTTCTCACCAAGTTACCAGGGCTAGTCTCGAACAAGCGGGCTCAGGCAAATCACTCGCCTCGGTCTCCCAAAGTGCTGGGATTACAGGCTGAGCCACCGAGCCCGGCCTCCTTTCTTAAAATATATACTTTTTGGCACCCTCTGTATATATGTGTATAAAAATATATGTACATATATATGTACATATGATTTTATGTTATTTATTTTTGCTAAAGCATTTGAAAGTCATAGATAACATGATACTTAAATACTTGAGAATGAGGACAGTCCTATAACCACAGTATCATTATCACACCCAAGAAATTTTAACATTGCTTCAGTAATATTAGCTAATGTATAAAACATATTTACATTTCCCCAATTCTTCCAAAATACCTTTTATGGCTCTTTTAAAAATCAGGATACAATTGAGATTCACACAGTGTATTTGTCAAGTCTCTTTCATTTCCTTTCATCTAGAACAGTGACCCTGCTTTGTGGGTTGTTTGTTTTTCATAACATCGGCATTTTTTGAAGAGTCCAGGTGAATTGTCTTGTAAAATGTCCCACAATCTGGACTTGTCTGACCGTGTGTCCCACTGGTAGTGATGGTAGTTTAGATCGCTAGGCTAAGTTGCACACCGTACTTTTGACACCAGGATATATTTAACTAAGCACTATACAGCTCTTTTTAGTCAACTTAAATTATAGAGTCCTTGTGGGCAAGAATTGCATATTATTCTTTGGAAAATAATGCTGTAGAGTCTACAAGACTCAAACAGATCAACTGATTTGCTCATCAGACACCTGGGAGGGAGATGGTTTTCTTCCTATTTTACTGGAGTGCAGGATCTCACTGTGCTTAGGAACTCTGACATTGAATCCTAAATATGTATGTTTGTTAATAAATGTGTCTTATGGCAAGTTACTTAACCTCTCTACTAAACCTGTTTGCTCAATTGCAAAATGGGCATAATAACATCTTCCTCCCAGAGTTGTGATAAGGACCAAATGAGAGTGTTGGAAACACAATGTTTGCCATAGTGCCTGGCACATAAAGAATACTCAAAAAGTCAGGTGCTGTGGCTCACACCTGTAATCCACCACTTTGGGAGGCGGAGGAGAGAGGATTGCCTGAGTCCAGGGGTTCGAGACCAGCCTGGGCAATTTGGCGAGACCGCATCTCTACAATAAATCAAAAAATTAGCCAGGCATGGTGGTTCACACCTGTGCTTCTAGTTACTTGGAAGGCTGAGGCGGAAGGATTGCCTGAGCCCAGCGGGCCAAGGTTGCAGTGGTTGTGAGCAGCTACTGTACTCCAGCCTAGGCAACAGAGTGATACCCCTACTCAAAAAAGAAAAGAAAGAAAGAAAGAAAGAAAATGTTCCTTGGTTGATGTGGGGACAGACAGAGATCTCTGAAAATCCCCCTAGGGGTTTTCTTTTTTTTTTTTCCTTTTAGTTGGAGTCTCACTCTGTCTCCCAGGCTGGAGTACAGTGACACGCTCACACCCACTTGTAGTTCCAGTTACTCAGGAGGCTGGAGAGGGAGGATTGCTTGAGCCCAAGAGAACGAGGCTGCGGTGAGCCATGATCATGTCACTGCACTCCAGCCTGGGTGACAGAGTGAGACTCCAACTCAAAAAAAAAAAAAAAAAAAAAAATTCAAGACCAGCCTGGGCAACATGGTGAGACTTTGTCTCTACAATAAGTCAAAAAAATAGTTGGGTGTGGTAGCACGTGCCTGTAGTTCTGGTTACTTGGAAGGGTGAAGTGGAAGGATCGCTGGAGCCTAGCAGATCGAGGCTGCTGTGACCAGGAGAATGCCACTGCAATCCAGCCTGGGCGACACAGTGAGACGCCAACTCAAAAAAAAAAAAGGGCCGGGTGTGGTGGCTCAATCCTGTAATCTCAGCACCTTGGGAGGCTGAAGCAAGAGGATTGCCTGAGCCCAGGGGTTCAAGACCAGCCTGGACAGCTTGGCAAAACCTCGTCTCTACAATCAGTCAAAAAATTACCCAGACGTGGTGGCACATGCCTGTGGTTCCAGATCCTTCGAAGACTGAGATGGAAGGATCGCCTGAACCCAGCAGGTCAAGGCTGTGGTGGCTGTGAGCGTTTCCACTGTACTCCAGCCTGGGTGACAGAATGAGACTCTGACTCAAAGAGAAAGAGAGAGAGGACTAATTCCACCCACCTGGGATTGTGAAGCATGGGTATGCTATTCAGGTGAGTGTTTGGGGTCCAGGGGAGGGAAAAAATCACTTCCAGGGAAGGTTTCTCAGAAGAGATGGACCTTAGAGAAGGAGAGAATTGAAGTTGGGTAGTTGAGGAGGAAGAGGAAGGGCATTCCTGATTTGGGGGAGGGGGGACACATAACACTAGTAAAGGCACAGAGGTAGGCTAGCCAAAGGCCTGGTCAGGGAACTGAGGGGTGACCTCAGTAAGGAGGAGATGGAGGAGCCCCTCCCTTCCCAACACAGAGCAGACCGGGGCTCAGGGCTGTGGAGCAGCTGAATATTTCATTGATGGAAAATTGGATGTGGCCATGGTGCTTGGGATGTGGATTCTAATTTCATGGCTGGGTGTATCCAGATGGCTGATTAGGCTGCAGGTGAGCGGCTCCCTCCCTACTCTTGTTTCCAGGTCCCAGGAGGGTGGAGGGACTGACCTTTCTCTCCCAGTGAGGTCAGCAGGTGTCTGTGTCTGAAAAGGTGAACAGACCCTCCACTCCAGGCAGACCCCATCGCCTCCCAGGCCCCAGACCTAGCTGGGTTCCAGTTATTTAGCAGACATGCATTTCACACCTGCTATATGTCAACCATCATGTTCAACACAAGGAGATGCAGATGTCACTACCCTGGGAGACAGCTTGAGGAAGCAGACCCCCTAGCAGGTCTCTAGCTGTGGACCACAAAGTGCTGGCCCTGAGCGTCACAGAGGAGGTGTCCCCTGTGCTGATGGAGTCCCTAGGCAGGGAAGATGGGGAAAGTTGCTAGTCGATGTAGTGAGGGCTTGCAACCCTTAATCCTCACAGTTACTGAAAAAAGGATATTATAACCCCTAACTGCGTAGACAAAAGGCATTCCAGTGGGAGCATGTGTAAAAGAAGACATGTGAACGAGCCTGGGACCGTGAGCACCATTTAGCTGTTTGGAGAGGCTGGCATGTGGGAGGTATGGCAGAAAATGAGCCTGGGAGGGTGACGGGCGCTTAGCACATCAGGACAACACACTTGATCTATCCACTTGGCTTTGGGAGGTCTCTGAAGGTAATAAGAAGAGGAGGGCCAAATGTCTGCTTTCTCCCTTCCACCCCATAACCTCTCTGGTCCTGGCCTCCAAGTCATAAATACTGCTCATCACGCCAACAAAGATCTTATTTATTTATTTATTTATTCATTCATTCATTCTTTTTTTTTTTTGAGTTGGAGTCTCACTGTCGCCCAGACTGGAGTGCAATGGCTGCTCCCGGCCACCGCAGCCTCGACCTGCTGGGCTCCGGCGATCCTTCCGCCTCAGCCTTCCAAGTAGCCAGAATTACAGGCGCACGCTACCACGCCCGGCTGATTTTTTGATTTATTGTAGAGATGAGGTCTTGCTGCCCGGGTGGGTCTCGAACCCGTGGGCTCAGGCAATCCACTCACCTCAGCCTCCCAAAGGCGCAGGATTACAGGCCGAGCCACCGAGCCCGGCTCATTTTTTTTTTTTTTTTAGTTAAGTCTCACTCTGTCACCCAGGCTGGAATGCAATGGCACACTCACGGCCACTGCAGCGTCGGCCAACTGGGCTCAGGGGACCCTTCCACTCAGCCTTCCAAGTAGCTGGAACCACAGGCGTACACCACCACATTCAGCTAATTTTTTTATTTACTGTAGAGATGAGGTCTCGCCATTTTGCCCAGACTGGCCTCAAATCCATGGGCTCAGGCAACTCTCTCGCCTTTGCCTCCCAAAGTGCTGGGATTACAGGCGTGAACCACCATGACTGGCTCATTCGTTTATTTTTATTTTATTTTATTTTGTATTTTTTTGAGTTGGAGACTCACTCTGTTACCCAGGTTGGAGTACAGTGGCACGCCCATGGCCACCCCAGCATCAACCTGCAGGGCTCTGGCGATCCTTCCACCTTAGCCTTCCAAGTAGCTGGAACTACAGGCGCACACTACCATGTCCGACTAATTTTTTTATTTTATTGTAGAGACGAGGTCTTACCAAGTTGCCCAGGCTGGTGTCACACCCACAGGCTCAAGCAATCCACTTGCCTCGGCCTCCCAAAATTCTGGGATTATAGGCTGAGCCACCAAGCCTAGCCCACTTATTTTTAATTTAGATTCAGGGAGAACACCTGCATGTTCGTTACATGGACATATTGTGTCATGGTGGGGATTGGGTCTCAGGTGGCCCATTCTCTAGATGGTGAACATTGTGCCCTGTAAGTAGTTTCTGAACCCTAACCCCTCTCCCCCCATCCCCAATGTCTATTATTCCATCTTTGTGACCGTTTCGCTCCCACAAATGAGTGAGAACATGTGGTGTTTGGCTTTCTGTTTCTGGGTCAGTTCACTCAGGATGACGGTCTCCAGCTCCATCCATGTTGCTGATGTCAACAGGTATCAATTGCACACCTTTCCTGTGAGCCAGGTACCATTCTGGGCATGGGGAAATAACTGGGAGCAAGACAAGGGCCTCCTCTCATGGAGCAGTCGAGGAGAATGTAGTGCAGGGCGACAGTCACCTAGTAAGCAAATACATCAATATAAGCAATCATTTCCAATGGTGTTGGGTGCTGTGACAACATGAGAACCCAGGAATGGGACAGAGAGCGATAGGGGAGGGGAGGCAAGGCTGCTTGAGTTGGGACAAAGGAAAGAGATGACATTTAGGACTGGAGCAGTGGCTCAGGCCTACAATCCCAGCACTTTGGGAGGCCAAGGTGAGAGGATTGCCTGAGCCCACAGATTCGAGACCAGCCTAGGCAAATTGGTGAGACCGCATGTCTACAATAAGTCAAAAAATTAGCCAGGCGTGGTGGCACGTGCCTACAGTTCCAGCTATTTGGAAGGCAGAAGGATCACCTGAGCCCAGCAGGTCGAGGCCGCAGTGGCCGTGAGCATGTCACTGCACTCCAGTCTGGGCGACAGAGTGAGACTCCAACTCAAAAAAAAAATCAGCCGGGCTCGGTGGCTCAGCCTGTAATCCCGCGCCTTTGGGAGGCTGAGGTGAGTGGATTGCCTGAGCCCACGGGTTCGAGACCCGCCTGGGCAGGCGAGACCTCATCTCTACAATAAATCAGAAAATCAGCCGGGCGTGGTAGCGCATGCCTGTAATTCCGGCTACTCCGGAAGGCTGAGGCAGAAGGGTCGCCGGAGCCCAGCAGGTCGATGCTGCAGTGGCCAAGAGCGTCCACTGTACTCCAGTCTGGGCAACAGAGTAAGACTCCAACTCAAAAAAAAAAAAAAAAAAAAATCAACAAATTAGCTGGGTGTGGTGGCACACTCTTGTAGTTCCACCTTCTCAGGAGACTGAGGTAGAAGGATCTCCTAAGCCCAGGTCGAGGCTGCAGTGAGCCATGACGGTGCCATTGCACTCCAGCCTGGGTGACCAAGTGAGACTCTGACTCAAAAAAATAAGAGCAATTAAAGAACCGAGAAAGTGAGAGGAGGCAGAGACTGTAGTTTTCTTTCCTGAGGTTTTGGGAGAAACACTCAGGAAATTTGGTGTCTGGGCATTTTCCAGTAGACGTCTTGCTTTACAGAAGGGATGGTTCTCCAGGCTCCCATTAGGCAGAACTGATAATATGGGGTGATCATCTGAAAGAGCAGGGTGGGCTCCTTTCTGAGCTGGAGCAGGGGACTCAGAAAGCTGTCTGCAGCCTCTTATGCTGACTTGATCCTTCCTCTTAAAAGGAAACTCTTGAGCCCCATCAGGCAGATATGTGCTTCTGGGTAGTATCTCCAGGGGTCAGAAGGACAGCCACCATGAGAGAAGATCCAGGTCTGCTGGCAGAAGCCTGAAGCAGTGGACAGAGCAGGACCTAGGAATCAGGCCTCGGGTAAGTTTGTGGGGTTACGATGACCATTTCCCGTTGTGAATTCTTGTTTCCTCTCCTCTCCATGGAGCTATGGGAACAGGGGTCTCAGAAAGGGAGTTGGGGGATATTCCATTTCCCCCCATTTCCTGAAAGTACATTAAGTTCTTAGAGAATGACGGTCCATGTTATTGACATTCCTGGGCCCCAGTGACGCTGCAACAGCCAGGCAAATGGCCTCTGACTTCAGACAAAGCCTGAGCTGATTCCACAGTGAGGAAGCCAGTGAGGGGCCCAGCAGGGAGCAGCCAGAGGGAGCAGTCCCAGCATCCTCAAGGGGGAAAGGAAGAAGTGCCAAGACCACGCAGGACAGACGGTGGGTGTTTGGAGAATATTCCAGGCATGGGTTCCTTTCCCTTCGCCCATGAGCCGTGCAGAATTTCATCCTCTTGGCAAACAATGGGATCTCCCTTTCTCTGAACCAACCCCTCCTGCAGGGCCACCTCTCGTCCAATCCTCAATGGGCAGGGAGAAGACATACTTAAACCCAGGCCTGATGAGTCTTCGGAGAAACTAAGTCAGCCCAAGTTATCTCTTCCTCAGTCAGGGACCTTTATTTTTATTTATTTACTTATATATGTATCTATTGCCTTTAAAATTAGAGGCAAGGTCTTGTTATATTACCCAGGCTAGTCTCAAACTCCTGGGCTCAAGCAATCCTCCCACCTTGGCCTCCCAAAGTCCTGGGATTACAGGCATGAGTCAGTGCACCCAGCGGTAGTCATGGAATTTGAGCCTTTTCAACTTTTCTGCTTTTTCCCCATCAGTGGCCAGGTTGATATTTGTCCTGGGAGTGAAAAAGGAGCAGGGGGGATGCTGGGAGGATGGTTTCTCATGCCCCAGCCTGTGGACCATGGAGCTGGAGAAACCAAGAGGGCTGAGGTTTGGACCTAGAAAGTCCAAGGCATGGCATCCTCAAAAGTGAGCTGAAGCTGGGCATGGTGACTTACGCCTGTAATCCCAGCACTTTGGGAGGTGAAAGTGAGAGAATTGCCTGAGTCCAGGGATTCGAGACCAGCCTGCGCAACATGGCAAGACCTCATCTCTACAGTAAATCAAAAAAATTAGCCAAGCGAGGGGGCATGCGCTGTGGTTCCAGCTACTTGGAAGGCTGAGAAGGAAGGATCACCTGAGCCCAGCAGGTCAAGGCTGTGGTGGCCATGAGCGTGCCACTGTACTCCAGCCTGGGTGGCAGAGTGAGACTTCCACTTGGAAACAAAAAAAAAACCCAAGGAGCTGACTATCAGGACTGAAACCGACGGGCTGGGGACTGCAGGAATGGCAAGCAGGTCAGTCCTGGAGGGAGACTTGGGAAACCTGGCAGATGCCAGGCTAGCGGTGGAGCAAGAGCCCAGACTCACGACTCCATCGACCTGGAGGGAAGAGGGAGGGAGTGAGAGGGAATGAGGATGGGCCCTACAAGGCCTGCAGTCCAGAGCCGTGTGGGGACCTGAGTGAAAGTCAACACCTGCTCCTGATACTCAGAGAAGGAGGCAGTCCTTCTCTGGGCTGCTTATCAGTGCCTTCCCTCCCTCCAAAGAAACATGGCTGGACCTGGTCTTACTGCAGTAGTTTTGACCTCTTGCTTCCCCCGGGGAGTCATGGAAACAACTTGGGGCCCTGCGGGATACTTTCGAGGCTACCTCACTGGCTTAGGGAACCTCCTTCCACCTTTCCATCCTTCTTGGGTCCTTTCCTAAAGCCCAGACCTCCGAGAGGTGACAAGAAAGGAGAGTGCTTTTCTGATAACACAGAGCATGCATCACTCCTAGCCAAAGCTCAACACAAGGCAGATCTTGAGGCCACGTGTGTTAAAGAGTGCAGATTCATCCTCACCGATTGCTCAGGCTTCCATCTAAAGCATCCTCAGGCTGAATAATGATGACTTCAGTGCTCCTCCCCACCCCCTCTCTCTGCCTGTCTCCACACACACACCCCCTCCCCCGCACCCATTTCAGAATCTTCTCTTTTTCTGCCGCAGTCTCTGCCTCCTGCTGCCTCACCTCCCTTCTCAGCAGGAGCACACCAGGACAAGAAAACGCTACTACAGGGGCCTCCCGGCCACAAGCACTGGTTTCTCAGAATGAGTAGTTAATGTAGACCCGGCCACCAAGTCATTGCTGCCCTGAGCACATTTCTCTGTCTCGCCGCGTCTAAGGTAACCCAAGAAATGATGTAATTGCATCTAGTGACCGTCACCCAAACCCTGCCCTGGGTTGCCCCCGGGAGCTGCCTCTGCTGCTGGAGAAGATTTCTGGAGAAGATTAACTCACTTCTTCAATGGGATCAGCTGCTCCCAGGCTTGGAAAGGGTTCCTATAAAATGTGGATTTATAAATGGGCTGTAGAGAGTCTGGAAAGACCTTGAAATGGAATGCACAGTTTGTATGTGCATTTTTCCTGGGAACGAGGGTCTGTTTCTTCTGTCTGATTCTCCAAGGAGTCAGAGACCCTCAAAATGGTTACTGGTTGGGGGCGGTAGGTAAAACAAGAAATGGAAATGTCTCTCCTCTTATTGTCGCCCCCCAAGGCGTTGAGCTTTATGCAACTCCTTGTATAAGAGGAAAGCCTGAGTCCGTGGAAATCGGGATTGATTACCTGAATATGCAGTTCCTTGGACAGCCACCAAGAGAGGACCTAGGCAGGAGACATGATGTCACCTTCGGGGAGGAGACTCCGGCTGTCTGGAGTCAGAGGAGGAGAAAGGAGGAGGATCACTTGCCTTGATCCCCCAAGGAGAGGCCGGAGCACCTTTCTGGGACTCAGTCCAGGCTCTGCCTTGAATATGCAGCTCCAGAAGAGATGCTGTGTGGATTCCAAGCTACCATGTCCTGGAAGCCCTGGGGGAGAACGCAACCCCAAGTGGCCCAGGTGGCATCCGGACATCCTGTGCCCACAAAGATCAGGAGCCCAATGTCTGGAGTCCTCTGCAGAGCCAGACCCAAGACAGTTCCAGGGTCACCGAGCCCAGCCTTCCCCGACCTCCCACAGAAGGGGGATGTGAGAACAGGGCCCTCCACCCATCCACCCACCCACCAGCTCCCGAGTCCCTCAGCCCTCGGCATGGTAATTAACGGTCAGGAAGTTATGCATCAACCTCAGCAAGCTACCGTGGCAGGAGCCCCCTCCTGACAGCAGAACTAATAAGAAATTTGCGAATGCAATTTATCACTTTAAAAAGCCATATGTCGGCGGGGATGAGCACTTCTCTGCAGCAGCCCGCGTAATTGCCAGAGCAGAGCAGCGCGCGGCTCTCGGAAGGGGGTGAGGATGATGTCTTCACTAAATCAGTGGTGCAATGCAGCAGGCTAGGAGGCTGGGAGGAGGGGGTGGCGCTGGGCCCAGGGCCCCCAGCCCGCCAGGAAGCCAGCGTCTGCAGGCCTGATCTGAGGACCCAGGAAGAGCCTGGTGGGCCCTGAGCTCCAGTCCCTGCTGCCTTCAAGATGCGTGAACCTGAGCTTGGGTTCCTGATGCAGCGTTCCGACAAGAAGCGACTGTATCTGCAGTGATGGCTGATCTGAGTCTCAGCCAGCTAGTGTCCACACACGAGACCCCACTCCTGCTCCTGCTGGGGGTGGGGCGCATGCCACATGCCTGTTTGCTGTTTCTCTCCCAGACCCCTGCGAGGACTCCATCTGGGACAAGAGCCCCTAGTCCTGAGTCAGGGGCAGAGAAAGAAGATTTGAAATCCTCCTCGGGCCCAGTTTAGACAAAAGGCACATGGCTCTGAGTACCCAGTTTTTGGCAAAAATACAGAGTGGTTTCTGCAAAGGGGAAAATCTGCTGCTGTGAGATTTTGCTTCAAACACTCATGGCAAATCATTTTTCTCCAAAGCAAATTCACAGAGAAGCAGACAAAACAAGTGTCCCCTGTGGGAAGGCAGTCCATGGCTGCTAGGAAGGCTGTGGGAAGGACGGAGTGTCCATGTGGCTGGATCCCCACTGCCTTCTGGATTAGTCCCCACTCTTAATTTTCTGTGGGAATGAGAGAGGAAGGGGAGAGGGGCCAGGTAGGACGAGCCATCCACCCTCAGAAACATCACACCCAGTTTCCACCCACTTAACTTTCCTCTAAAGCAAATGTTGACCCTAATTGTCCCCTGTCCTTTAAATTAGTGTTTTTTTTTTTTTTTGAGTTGGAGTCTCACTCTGTCACCCAGACTGGAGTGCAGTGGCCGCTCCCGGCCACCCCAGCGTTGACCTGCTGGGCTCCGGCGATCCTTCCGCCTCAGCCTTCCACGTAGCTGGAACTACAGGTGCGTGCTACTACACCCGGCTCATTTTGATTTATTGTAGAGATGAGGTCTCGCCAAGTTGCCCAGGCGGGTCTCGAACCCGCGGGCTCAGGCAATCCACTCACCTCAGCCTCCCAAGGCGCGGGATTACAGGCTTGAGCCACCGAGCCCGGTTTAAATTTTGCATGGAGACACTCAAGGAAGACAAAGCACAAGGACTCAAGTAGTAACTAGTAGAGAAGAAATGCTAGGTCAGGCACCTGACCTGTAATCCCAGTACTTTGATAGGTCAAAGTGAGATGGAAGGATTGCTTGAGGCCAGGAGTTCTAGACCAGCCTGGGCAACATAGCGAGTCCCCGTCTCTAAAATATATATAATTTGTTAAAATTTTTTTTAAAATTTAAAAAGAAGAAATGCCATACTGGGGCCCTAAATAGCCCAGCATGTGCACGCCACCCCTGGCTAACGGCAAGCTTAGTTCTATCCTGCCTTCGTGTTTAAAAAAGAAGTCTTTCTATACATGTTAAAGTTTTTTCCATTTAAATAAGGTCTTAACGTCCAAGGACTTTTAAAAGTGTCATAGGGGCTCTGAATTACCTCCCTTGAAGGCTTATTTTTACAAACAGCTTATAGAATCTTTCCCACTAAGGGGACAATACGCTACCTCTTCCTTGGTTATCAAGCAAACTACATTTTAAAACAGAGCCTCCTTGGTACCCTAACTTAAATCAAAATACACTGGATCAAACAACCACTATTTCGTGTCTGGACCCTGACCTCTAACCTGGACTGTAGGACCTGGGGGTTCCCTCATTCTGGTTCCATGCCACACAGGGAAGGCAGTCTCTGCTCAAGGTCAATCCATTAAATGAAAACTCCCTTGACTTCCACCAAGGGAGCAGTGAGCGCCTCTGGTTCCAAGGAGGCACATGGAGAAAGTAGTCAGAGCTCAGAACATGATTCCACAAAATAGGGCTCCTTGGCAGAAGCAGAAAGGTCACTCTCTGAGCATCTCTTGTGTTTCTCAGCCGGGCTTGGAGGCTCAGGCCTATAATCCCAGCACTTTGGGAAGCAAAGGCAAGAGGATTGCTTGAGTTCAGGGGTTTGAGACCAGCCTGGGCAACATGACGAGACCTCATCTCTAAAATAGATTTTTTTTTTTTTTTTGAGTTGGAGTCTCACTCGGTTGCCCAGACTGGAGTGCAGTGGCTGCTCCCAGCCACCGCAGCCTCGCCTGCTGGGCTCCGGTGATCCTTCCGCCTCAGCCCTCTGAGTAGCCAGAATTACAGGCATGCATTACCACGCCTGGCTGATTTTTTTTTTTTTTTTTTTGGTTTTTTTTGTAGAGCTGAGGTCTCGCTGCCCAGGCGGGTCTCGAACCCGCGGACTCAGGCAATCCACTCACCTCAGCCTCTCAAAGGCGCGGGATTACAGGCTGAGCCACCGAGCCCGGCTACAATAGATTTTTTTTTTTAATTAGCTGGGTGTGGTGGCTCTTGCCTATGGTTCCAGCTACTTGGAAGGCTGAGGAGGAAGGATCACCTGAGCCCAGCATGTCGTGGCTGCAGTGGCCGTGAGCATACCACTGCACTCCAGCCTGGGCAACAGAGTGAGATTCCAACTCAAAAATAAATTATTTTAAAATTCTCCCTTCCCTCTCCCTGAAGACCCTCATGTGTCCTGCCAGGTACTGGGAAGGAAGGAACAAAGGCACAGAGATACAGAGAGGAATTGGAATAAATGCCTTGCTAAGCTCCCCGGCTTATTACCATTAGAGCATACCCTTATTGTCCAATCATACTTCTACAGACTACATAGTTCTTCAGCCTAGGCATAAAAATACAGTTTTTCCTGAGTCTTTGGGTCTTCATTTTTGAACCCTCCTCTGTCATTTAAAACTTTGGTTAAGGGCTGTGCTCAGTGGCTCAGCCTGTAATCCCAGCACTTTGGGAGGCCAAGGCA
Organism: Cephalopachus bancanus; assembly: GCA_027257055.1. Lineage (NCBI taxonomy): Eukaryota > Metazoa > Chordata > Mammalia > Primates > Tarsiidae > Cephalopachus > Cephalopachus bancanus. Next base: position 314,004 of record JAPVLO010000823.1, read on the forward strand.
AGTGGATTGCCTAAGCCCACGGATTCAAGACCAGCCTCGGCAACTTGGCAAGACCGCATCTCTACAATAAATCAAAAATTATCCGGATGTGGTAGTGTGCACCTGTAGTTCCAGTTACTTGGAAGGTTGAGGCTGAAGGATAACCGGAGCCCAACAGGTTGACGCTGGGGTGGCCATGAGAGTGCCACTACACTCCAGCCTGGGCGATAGAGTGAGACTCCCAACTCAAAACAAAACAAAACAAAACAAAAACAACCTTTGATTAAATAAATTTGTTATGTTTTTCTCTCTCTCTTTTTTTTTTTTTTTTGAGTTGGAGTTCCACACTGTCGCCCAGACTGGAGTGCAGTGACCGTTCCCAGTCACTGCAGCCTCGACCTGCTGGGCTCCGGCGATCCTTCCGCCTCAGCCTTCCAAGTAGCTGGAACCACAGGCGCGCGCTACCACACCCGGCTAATTTTTTCATTTGTTGTAGAGATAAGGTCTCACCAAGTTGCCCAGGTGGGTCTCGAACCCACGGGCTCAGGCAATTCACTCACCTCAGCCTCCCGTGCTGCGGGATTACAGGCTGAGCCACCAAGCCCGGCTTGTTTTTCTCTTTTTTATCTGTCTTTTAGTTTTCTATTTTTATCTTTATTTTCTTGAGTTAGGGTCTCTACCGCCCAGGCTGGAGTGCAGTGGCATGATTATGAAGTTCATGGCTCACCACAGCCATGACCTCCTAGGCTCAGGCGATCCTCCCACGTCAGCCTATGGAGTAGCTGGGACTACAGGTATGTGCCACCATGCCCGGCTAATTTTTTGATTTTTGTAGAGATGATATCTCGCTGTGTTGCCCTGAATGGTCTCAAACTCTTAGGCTTAAGCGGTCTGCCCACCTCAGCCTCCCAAAGTGCTGGACTTACAGGCGTAAGCCACCAAGCCTGGGCTATTTGTCTTTTGTTATAGGAGCGTCTACCTTGTTATGAGTGAGGAAAACTTACTGCCTTTTAAAGTCCTTACTTTTAAGGCATGGTTAGGGGTTAACTTGAGAGTGTTTGCTGGTTTGGAGGAAAGCTCTGCCCACTCCCAGATTCTCTGAGTGACAGTCCCCTCACACTTTCCTCATGTGTCCACGCTGCAGGGTCGACTCCACGGGCAGGTGACCTGTGCAGTCACACAAGGCCTCCAGCTTAGATGGTCCTGTGCTTGGTTGAATACTCTGCTGTTCAGCAGTTTCTGGAAAGTAAGAAAAATAAAAAACAAAATTAAAAAAAAGCAGAAAACCACTCTCCTGTCCCATCTTGAAATTCTTAATAATTTTGGCCAAGAGATCTTTCATTTTGTACTAGGCCCAGTTATCCTGCCTTTCTGCAACACTTTGAAGTGCAGAGACAGTAAAGAACAGCCCAAGCCACCCTTGGGGTTGGTTAAGGGGTCAGCATTCAAGTCCAAGCAAATGTTGGGCATGGTGGCTCACACCTGTAACCCCAACACTTTGGGAGGCCAAGGCAGGAGGATTGCTTGAGCCCAGGAGTTCAAGACAACCCAGGCAACATAGTGAGACCTCACTGCTTCCAAGAAAACTAGCCAGGAGTGGTGGCACACACCTATAGTCCCAGCTACTCAGGAAGCTGAGGTGGGAGGATTACTTGAGCCCAAGAGGTGAAGGCTGCAGTGAGCCATGATTGCACCACTATACTCCAGTCTTGGTGAAAGAGCAAGACCTTGTCTCAAAAAAAAAAAAAAAAAAAGCCTAGACAAGGCTGGGTACAAAGCCAGGCCCATCAGCAGCCTCTGCTGGCGGCTTCTCTCTGCATCCAGCCACAGGCAAGACCTCACTTCCACCTGCAAATAGGCCTGGCTGATCGATTTTTAAGGGGGACACCCCACAGGGGACTCATTGCTCTCTTCTTTGGCTCCTCCTCCTTGCCTGCCTCCTGGGGTCCGGGCTATCACTCAGCCCACTTAGTGAACCCTCAGCGAACCTTGCTGGCTGTCGTCTGGACTACCTCAGAGGCCCAGGCCTGCTTAGTGTTTCCAGAGTTTAGACCCCAGAAGAGAGTGAGCAGCCTGTGTTGTCTCTCCAGACACCTGCCTCACTCAAGACCCCCTGGGAGTCTGGGCCGACAGGAGAGAGCACTTCCAGACCATTAGCAGGAGCACATTCTGTCTCCTGGGCAGAGGAAGCCATCTTGGCAGGAGAAGAGAAAGGCCAGGACTCTGGGGCCATTACACACGAGATTACTTGGCTGCCAAGCAGTGCAATCAGGGAGGGGGGTGATGGGCTCCAGCTGAAAGCCCAGGCCCGACAGTTGTAAGAGCTCTCAGAATCCCCCTTCCATCAGCCCCTTCAGCCAGGAAGATGAAGGTGCAGCAAGGTGCAGCAACCTGAGCAACGAAGGTGTCAGGACACAGCTTCGAGGGTGGTATCTCAGTGAACTCCATGGAGATTCACTTTTCAAAAGCAAAATGCCTTTGCTCCTGAGGCCTGCCTGCAAGGCAGCAAGAGAGGGACTCATTTGTAATTTATGACTGGAGAGGTGGAAGGAGTATGTTTAACTATTTATTTATTCATCCACCCATTTTTGCATTCATTCCTTCATTCATTTAGCGCTTGTTGAATGCTTATTTAGGGACCAATGTTCAATGCTCTGAGGACTGCCGAGACATGGAAGGCTCCGTTTGGCCACCAGGAATTTAAAACCCACAAGCATAGTCAAGGGTAGCACACATGAGAGAGTCAGTGAAATTGAATACAGGCAAATGGAACAAGAGCAGTGCTGGATTATATGGCAGGACCGCAAGCGCTGACGTGCAGTTCAATGAATGGTTCCCGAGGGCATCCTGCCTGCCAGGCTGCGCTAAGTCCTAAGGGGTACAAAGATACATGAGACATAGGCCCTACATTCAGTTCTAATTAGGGAAACACCCATCAGGAGACAATTTTGATATGCACAAGACGTGGCAGCAGCAGAGACGGGCCATGGAGGCCAATCCGGGTGATATGATGCTGGAATCGAGTCAGAGCAGCCACGCCAAGGAAGCCTGGATGGATGTCCGAGGCACAGAGAACACTGCAAAAAGGTCCAAGGGGCTGGCGTGGAGAATGACAAGCAGGGTGTTCTCAGAAGCAGGGAGAGACAGAAAATGAGTTTGGAGCAGTGGCTTAAGATCACATCGTGCCGGGCTCGGTGGCTCAGCCTGTAATCCCGCGCCTTGGGAGGCTGAGGTGAGTGGATTGCCTGAGCCCGCGGGTTCGAGACCCACCTGGGCAACTTGGCAAGCCCTCATCTCTACAATAAATCAAAAAATTAGCCGGGCGTGGTAGCGCGCGCTTGTAGTTCCAGCTACTTGGAAGGCTGAGGCGGAAGCATCGCCGGAGCCCAGCAGGTTGAGGCTGCGGTGGCCGGGAGTAAGACTCCAACTCAAAAAAAAAAAAAAAAAAAAGATCACATGGTGAAGAGCCATATTAAGGAAATTGGCATGTCTTGGTGGATGGTGGAGGCCACCAAAGGGTTGTGGAGTTTTTTTGGGGGGGGCTTTGAGTCAGAGTCTTACTCTGTTGCCCAGGCTGGAGCTGCAGTGGCATGCTCACAGCCACCGCAGCCTCGACCTGCTGGACTCAGGCAATCCTATTGCCTCAGTCTTCCAAGTAGCTCGAACCACAGGCGTGCATCACCACGCCGGCCAATTTTTTTATTTATTGTAGAGACGAGGTCTCACCATGTTGCTCAGGCTGTTCAGGAACCCCTAAACCCAGATAATCCTCTTGCCTCCACCTCTCAAAGCAATGGGATTACAGGTGTGAGCCATCGTGCCCAATCTGTTTTTGTTTTTTAATTTTTAAATAGAGTTTTCTTTTCTTTCTTTTTTTACTTTTTAATTTTTTGTAGAGACAGGGTCTTGCCATGTTGCCTAGGCTGGTCTCAAACACCTGGATCAAGCAATCCTCGGGCCTCAGCCTCCCAAAGTGCTGGGATTACAAGCATGAGCCACCGCATCTGACCACCAAAGGGTTTAAATGGATAATTCTCCTGGCTGGGAGGAAGGCGGATATGAGGGGAACAAAACTACAAGCAGGGTGACCAATCAGGAAACAACTGGAATGGTCTGGTCAAATGGGAGATCCAAACTTCACCTGTATGATGACCACTTATGCATCTAACGTCTTTAGAATTAAAAAAAAAAAAAATTGTGTGGTCAAAAGTGATGGGCAGCGGTTGTCGGGATGGAAAAGAGAATATATTGTCCTTGATGCCCAGAATGCAGAATGCATTTTCCCTGTTGATTTATGGTAGAGACGAAGTCTAGCCATGTTGCTCAGGTTGATCTCGAACCCGCAGGCTCAGGTAATCCTCTTGTCTCCTCCTCCCAAAGGGCTGGGACTATAGGCATGAGCCACTGCACCCGGCCTCCCTCCCTTTTTTAAGACACAGTATTTGTGCTGTTCTCAATACTTCTCACCTTACCATCTCTATTTTCCACCCAATCTCCACCCACGCATTCTTCAGATCCATTTCTCTGAGACACTTTCCCTGAGCTCCAGGCTAAGGCAGGCCCTTCTACCATGCCTCAGCCTGGTTCTGGGGACCTCTGTCCATAATTCTTCCCCGCCGTCGTTCTAGACTTATTCCTGAGACTGTTCCATGAACATCTGAGCTCCTTATTAGGATGATAAACTCTGCAGTTGTGGAAACCATGTCTACCTCGCTCCCCGCTGCATCCCCAGCTCCTGCACACGGTAGGGCTCAATAGATATTTCTGGAATGAACGGATGATGGCTTTGACGGCTATTTGAAAGCTCTGTGAGAAACCAGAGACCAACTCTGTGGGTTGGAAGAGCTGGTATCAACTTCAGAGAAAGATATGAACACAGAAGAAGTGAAATAACAATGCAAGGCGACAATACAATAGAGATGGTAAGGTGAGAAGTATTGAGAACAGCACAAATACTGTGTCTTAAAAAAGGGAGGGAGGCCGGGTGCAGTGGCTCATGCCTGTAGTCCCAGCCCTTTGGGAGGAGGAGACAAGAGGATTACCTGAGCCTGCGGGTTCGAGATCAACCTGAGCAACATGGCTAGACTTCGTCTCTACCATAAATCAAAAAATTAGCCGGGCATGGTGGCACACGCCTATGGTTCCAGCTACTTGGAAGGCTGAGGTAGAAGGATCGCCTGAACCCAGCAGGTCAAGGCTGTAGTGGCCATGAGCGTGCCACTGCACTCCAGCCTGGGCAACAGAGTGAGACTCTGACCCAAAAAAGGGGGGGAGTGTATCAGCTATTTTTGTCAGCAAGAAATAAAAAACCTGAACTCAAATTGGTATTACCTGCAAGGGGATGTATTACCTCCCACATCAAAGTTCAGAGGAAGGACAGACTTGGGTGTTTTTTTCTTTGTTTTTTTTTTTTTGTTGTTTTTTTTTTTGAGTTGGAGCCTTACTCTGTCGCCCAGACTGGAGTGCAATGGCCGCTCCCGGCCACTGCAGCCTCGACCTGCTGGGCTCCAGCGATGCTTCTGCCTCAGCCTTCCAAGTAGCTGGAACTACAGGTGCACGCTACCACGCCGGCTAATTTTTGATTTGTTGTAGAGATGAGGTCTCATCAAGTTGCCCAGACGGGTCTCGAACCCGCGGACTCAGGCAATCCACTCACCTCGACCTACCAAAGTGCTGGGATTACAGGCTGAGCCACCGAGCTGGGCCTTGTTTTTTTGAGTCAGAGTTGCCCAGGGTGGTCTCGAACCCTTGAGCTTAGGCAATCCTCTCACCTCGGCCTCCCAAAGTGCTGGGATTGTAGGCTTGAGCCACCGCGCCCTGCAGGCTCATGTGTTTGATACAGCAGTTCAAGGGGTCCTTTCCTACTGTCCTTCCATTCTTGAGTGGGCTTCATCTTCCAGCTGGGTGGCAGGAAGCCCACAGCAGTTCTAGACACGTATATATCTTGTACTATTATTATTATGTTTTAAATGTTTAGAGATGGGGTCTTGCTCTGTCACCCAGGCTGGAGTGCAGTGATGCAATCATAGCTCACTACACCTCAAACTCAAGCGATCCCACCTCAGCTTCCTGAGTGACTGGTACTACAGACAAGTGACACCCTCCCCATCTGGCGAATTTTTCATTTTTTTGTAGAGATGGGATCTTGCTCTATTGCACAGTCTAGTGCTTTTCTTTTTCTTTTTCTGTTATTATTATTATTTTTTTGAGTTGGAGTCTCACTCTGTCACCCAGATTGGAGTGCAGTGGCATGCTCCCGGCTACTGCAACCTCGACCTGCTGGGCTCTGGTGATCCTTCTGCTTCAGCCTTCCAAGTAGCCAGAACTACAGGTGTGCGCTACCACACCTAGCTAATTTTTTTAAACATATTTTTTATTATAAAACTGTGGGGTATAGTTAAAGGTTAGGTATTAATTTTTTTGATTTTGTTGTAGAGATGAGGTCTCGCCAAGTTGCCCAGGAGGGTCTTGAACCCGCGCGCTCAGGCAATCCACTCACCTCAGCCTCCCAAAGCGCTGGGATTACAGGCTGAACCACCAAGCCCAGCTTTCTTTTTTCTTTTTCTTTTTTTTTAGTCAGAGTCTCACTGTGTCGCCCAGGCTGGAGGGCAGTGGCATGCTTCCAGTCACCACAGCCTTGACCTATTGGGCTTAGGTGATTCTTCTGCCTCAGCCTTTCAAGTAGCTGGAACTACAGGCGTGCACCACCACGCCTGGCTAATTTTGTTGTGATTTATTGTAGAAACGAAGTCTCACCAAGTTGCCAGGCTGGTCTCGAACCCCTGGGCTCAGGCAGTCCTCTCACCTCAGCCTCCCAAAGTGCTGGGCCACCGTGCCTGGCCTGATTTTTTAATTTATTGTAGAGATGAGGTCTCGCTGCCTTGCTCAGGCTTGTCTTGAACCCTTGAGCTCAAGGCAATCCTCTCCTCTCTGCCTCCTAAGTGCTGGGATTACAAGCATGAGCCACCACGTCTGGCTTCTCCCAGACTATTCTTTTTTTTTTTTTTTTTTTTTTTTTGGAACTGGAGTCTCACTCTGTCGCCCAGACTGGAGTGCAATGGCCACTCCCAGCCACCACAGCCTCGACCTGCTGGGCTCCAGCAATCCTTCTGCCTCAGCCTTCCAAGTAGCTGGAACTACAGGCGCGCGCTACCACACCCGGCTAATTTTTTGGTTGATTGTAGAAATGAGGTCTCTACAATGGCGGGTTTCGAACCCGCGGGCTCAGGCAATCCACTCACCTCAGCCTCCCAAGGCGCGGGATTACAGGCTGGGCTACCGAGTCTGGCTTTTTTTTTTTTTTTTTTAGTCAGAGTCTCACTCTGTCACCCAGGCTGGGGTGCAGTGGCCTGATTTTTTAATTTATTGTAGACATGAGGTCTCACCAAGTTGCCCAGGCTGGTCTTGAACCCATGGGCTCAGGCAATTCTCTCACCTCAGCCTCCCAAAGTGCTGAGATTACAGACATGAGCCACTGAGCCCGGCCTGACTATTCTTTGTTTGTTTGTTTGTTTTGAGTTGGAGTCTCACTCTGTCACCCAGACTGGAGTGCAGTGGCTGCTCCCAGCCACCGCAGCCTCGACCTGCTGGGCTCTGGTGATCCATCCGCCTCCAAGTAGCTGGAACTACAGGCACGCGCTACCACGCCCGGCTAATTTTTTGGTTTGTTGTAGAGATGAGGTCTCGCCAAGTTGCCCAGGCGGGTCTCGAACCTGTGGGCTCAGGCAATTCACTCACCTCAGCCTCCCAAAGGCGCGGGATTACAGGCTGAGCCACCAAGCCCAGCTCTGACTATTCTTAAACTCCTGGCTTCGGTGATCCTCCTGTCTCAGCCTCTCCAAATGCTGGAATTAAGGGCATGAATTACCACACCCAGTCAGCATGAATATGTCTTACTAAAGAAAAGACTATCTCTTTCCACTGTTTAGAATTTGGTCACATGACCATTCCCACGCCGGTCATTGGTGGGGGGAGGTGAGATTTGTGCAACTTGTTTAGACTAAACTCAGTTCACTTCTAGGATGGGATGGGGTCACTGTGCACTGAGTTACAAAGGAATGAGAAATCCGGATCTGTTAGACAAGGGTAAATGAGAAAATGCATGTTGGATGAGTATCAACAGTGTCCACCACAGTACTCCCTGCTGTGTACCTAATACCTTGCTCAACATTCATTCCATGCAGAGTGGTCACTCTGTGCTGAAATTGTCTCAAAGAGGCTTGATGTAGGAAGGAGGGCTTATGTTGGGTCTTCAAAGAAGGGTAGGACTGTACAGAAAAACAGACAAGGAGAAATGGGAACCTGGAGGTGGGGGTCAGCCAGGCTTGCTCCCAGAAAATGACCCTAAGAGCTACTGTGTAAACCCAGGCAAATCTGTGTAGTGGAAAGAGCTGGGCTTTGATGGCAAAAAGGCCTGGGTTCCCAGCCTGGCTTTGTTACTCATGTTTCTTAACCTCTGGGAATCTCAGCTGCCTCCTCAATGAAGTGGTACTGGAAGGTCCTCCCTGGAATGGGATCAGGATCACACCAGACTGTTTGGGACAGAAACTTGCACATTGGAGGTGCCCAACTCATGTTTGTCTCCGACCGTCCTTCCTTGGAAAGGATGGCTGTTCCAGAGGACACGCCGAGTTGCCAACACAAACTTCATTCTTACTGTGAAATAGAGGCACCAGCCTGTGCTTGGATGCCAAAACTTGCAGCACGAGTTTTCATTTTCACTTGAGTCGTAAATGAATGTTGGGCCTCTTCTTGCCTTCTTTACTTGCAGTCCTAGACCTCTTTTGACACGAACTTTGATTACGAAAATCCAGGTGAGAAACAGGAGAACAGTGGATAAAACATAGAGCCATGGATGCAGAAATGCACTGAAGGGTCCATCTAAGAGTCTTGGTCATCCAAGGTTTCCTCTAAATGCCTGACTGCCCAAGGATACCTGGGCTGTGCCTCAGCATCCTTGAAGCCACCACGGACCCACTAGAGATCAGAGAAAGTCATGGGCCCCCTTGTCAGAGAAATGCACATGTGTACACAGATTCTCACATATCATTCCCAGGGTTTCTGTGACTCTCTGAAACATCTCCCTGCACTTACAGAATGAGAAGCCCTGAACGGGGAGTTGTTTAGGATGGTCCAGGCCTGGTTCCTGCGGGCGAATGGGAAAAGAATTGACTTTGTACGAGTACAAAATCACTTTGTGAGTTACAGTTTCAGGGTCGGGAATGCCTGCTGCCAGCCCTTTGTTCCTGGCTCCGTACTCAGACCTGGACCTGGGCACTGTCTGGGGAATGACTGTGGGCACGCACAGACGTTTAAAGGGGGAGTTTGGTGATGACAATGCTGACTTGAGATAAGCCAGCTCAACATGTTTTGGATATGGGTTCTTTGTCCTGGAAGAGCGAATTGCTTCCCTCAGAGCTCCTAAGAACCCAGGAACAGAGAGACAAAGAGACAGAAAATGGAGGTGTGGATATGGACGAAAAGAATGGACTGGAAAATTTTTTTTAAAGGGGGGAACCCAATAGCAACAACAATCAGAGGGCAGCCAGGGGGGCATCAGGGAAGGGGCTTTTGGGGGGATTTAGTGTATCCATCTCGAAGCTGCACAGCACTTACGTAAGATTGAGAAAACATCAATTGTCCAGATCAAAGAACGGGAGGGGTGCTTTCCGGAGTTGGTGAGAAGGTGAAAGCCTTCCCCAGCCTCCCGTCCGCTGGCGCCACCCCAGCCCCTGCAGCTCCAGAGCCCTGCGGTCTGCAGAGGCCCAAGGACACAGGCCTCCTGCCCTGCGCCCTTCGGAGCGAGCGTGGGTTGCGTGGGTTCTGCAGCAGCCGCTTCTTAATGGAGCTCCCCAGGAGCCCAACCTGACCACCCGCCTGCATTATTAATGCATGATGTCATCCTTCCTTGCACTTGCTCCCAGCCGCTGAAATTTTATAGAGCGGTATTATTAATTGAAGCAATTAGTGCTGGGGATATCGGCACAGCCACGTCAGAGGGCTGGAGACTGCAAGGCAAGGATCTCTCCCTTTCTCTCTCTCTCTCTCTCTCTGTACCCCCTCATTCCTCCGGCCCACCCTCCTCCCTGTGCCTCCCCACCCCCCAACTCTCTTGTGTCTGCCCCCCCCCACTTTCCTCTCCCTTTCTCTTCCAGTTCTCTTTCAGTATCGCTCTCCAGGGGCTTCAAGCACCCACCACCCTTCCCAGGCTGACGTCATGCACACAGTCTCCGGCCGCTCCCCAGCATGGGCAGAAAGACAGAAGGAGGGGGTCCCTGTGGTTTGTGGCTGCCTGGAGTCGCTGGCCTAGTTGGATTCGGATGGAAAACCATCCCTTGCTGTTCTGACATGGCTCAGAACCCCCGGTGAGGATGAAGGGTGAGGCTGAAACAATAGGGCTCACTGCCCGTCACTGTACTCGTTTATTCACTCATTCATTCGTTCATTTCTTTCCTCTGTGTGTACTCCGCTGAAGGTATTGAAACAAAGCAACAGAGCTCCAGTGCCTGGGACTGGCATGGTAGCCAGAGAGGCCAGACTGGCCCCTGAAGCCGTGAATCTAAACAGAATGCAAAAGGTCCCAAAGAAGGATTCCCCCAGGGGCTGCCCGGCTCCCTGTGTGAAGAGGAGCTGGGCAGCAGGCTGCAGGTGGGGTGAACAGGGGCAGCTCCCACAGGGAGAAAGGAGGGTACAGTCTGAGCAGGCGCAGGACGGAGCGCGCAGGAGGGCTGATGGCTCTCCAGCTCAGGAGACTGAGGCTCTCCACCCGGCCAAGCGGGGCTGAGACCTAGAAGCAACTGCAAAACCTGGCTGAGGGCCAGGACACCTGGACACCAGGGCCCAGGCGCAGATTCCTTTGTCTGGGAATCAGAAGCGACACCTGAGAGGCCACAGGCTCAAGTTCCCTGAAAAATAAAGATACCAGGATGGAAACATCCAAGGTGAAGGCCCCCTCTGCCCCTCCCCACACTCCCTGCTCCCCCCATTGTCCCTTGTCAAGAACAGATGCTCTTCGTGTTACAGAAAGAGGCCTCCCTGGAAGTCTGGAAGTTTGGGGGCCAGTGGCCCACTTGGGTACAGTAAGTTTTAGTGGGAGGATGTTCTTAATTTTTCTATTAGCTTTTTCTAATAACTTTCTATTATGAGAAACTGCAAGCATATACAGAGACTTTTTTTTTTTTTTAATTAGAGTCTCACTCTGTTGCCCAGGCTGGAATGCAGTGGCATGCTTATGGCCACTGCAACCTCAACCTGCTGGGCTCAGGCAATCCTCTTGCCTCTACCTCCCAAAGTGCTGGGATTACAGGTATGAGCCACCATGCTCAGCTGAGACAAGAATAATGAACCCTCATATTACTATAGCTGGCTTTCAAAACTAATCAACTCATTGCAATGTCATATGCCTGTAATCCCAGCTACTTGGGAAGCTGAGGAGGGAGGATCACTTGAGTTTAGGAGTTTGAGTCCAGCCTGGGCAATATAGTGAAGACTATGTATCTAAAATTTTTTAGCTGGGCTCGGTGGCTCAGCCTGTAATCCCGCGCTTTGGGAGGCTGAGATGAATGGATTGCCTGAGCCCGCGGGTTCATGACCCGCCTGGGCAACTTGACGAGACCTCATCTCTACAGTAAATCAAAAAATTAGCCAGGCGTGGTAGCGCACGCCTGTAGTTCCAGCTACTTGGAAGGCTGAGGCGGAAGGATCGCCGGAGCCCAGCAGGTCGAGGCTGCGGTGGCTGGGAGTGTGTCACTGCACTCCAGTCTGGGTGACAGAGTGAGACTCCAACTCAAAATAAATAAATAAATAAAATTTTTTAAAAGCCCAGGTTCGGTGGCTCAGCCTGTAATCCTAGCCCTTTGGGAGCCCAAGGCGAGAGGATTGCCTGAGCCCACAGGTTCGAGACTAGCCCAGTCAACTTGGCAAGACTTGTCTCTACAACAAATTAAAAAAAAGAAAATTAGTCGGGCGTGGTAGTGCACGCCTATAGTTCCGGCTACTTGGAAGGCTGAGGTGGAAGGATCGCCAGAGCCCAGCAGGTTGACTTTGGGGTGGCCGTGAGTGTGCCACTGCACTCCAGCCTGGGCAACGGAGTGAGACTCCAGCTAAAAAAAATGTTTCTTTTAAATTATCAATTTATAGTCAATCTTTTATCCATCTTTCCCCAACTTTTTAGGGGAACAGGAACATGCTCTTTTACGGTAACATGGTCTTGAAAGGAAAGGTCTGCTACCATATTTTCTTTTTTCTTGATTAAAAAGACATACTTTGGCTGGGCTCGGTGGCTTAGCCTGTAATCCCCACACTTTGAGAGGCTGAGGCGAGTGGTTTGCCTGAGTTCATGGGTTCGAGACCAACCCGGGCAACTTGGCGAGACCTCATCTCTACAATAATTCAAAAGTCAGCTGGACGTGGTAGCACGCTACTGTGGTTCCGGCTGCTTGGAAGACTGAGGCGGAAGGACTGCCGGAGCCCTACAGGTTGACGCTGGGGTGGCTGTGAGTGTGCCATTGCACTCTGACCTGGGCAACAGATTGAGACTCCAACTCAAAATAAATAAATAAATAAAACAAACATGCTTCCTTGACAGAAACAGATTTTCATATATGGGGTTTATTTAAAGATGGGAAATGTTAAACTCTCCCAATACACCCGGACATGGCTGAGTATTCATCATTTACTCCTCCCAGCAACTGGAGAAGTAGGAATAATTCGGTAGATAAGAAAAGGTCACATGCAGTAAATTATGGAGGCCCACCGACCCCAAGCCCTGCTCTTACACTCTGCTGCCTGCTTTCTTGTCCCCAGGGGCACCCCTCGGGAGGCTAAGACCAAAATGGGGTAAAGGGTGAAAGGGTCACATAGTGCCGGTCTTAGGTGGGGGGTGTCGATGGCCACCCTGTGGTCTGACCTCAGTTCCCTGAGTTCTGTTGACTCCTTCCCTTGGCCTGGTGGTGCCCACTTGTGCTAATCATTCCTACACCACACTCCTATTGAAACCTGCCCCAAGGAGAGTGGCTCAGGCGAGTGAGCTGTAGTAATACCAACAGCCTTCCGGCAACGATGGGAATGTGCAATCCTGCATTGTCCAATATGGCAGCCACAAGCCACATGTGGCTACTGAGTACTTGAAATGTGGCTCTACATGGAAGGCCTTGAATGCCAATTAAAGAAGACAAGACTAGCTGGGCACGATGGCTCACGCCTATAATCCCAGCACTTTGGGAGGTGGAGGCAAGAGGATTACCTGAGCTCGGGGGTTGGAGACTAGTCTGAGTAACTTGGCGAGACCATGTCTCTACAATTAAAAAAAAATTAGCAGGGCATGGTGTCACATGTCTATGGTTCCAGCTACTTGGAAGGGTGAGGCAGTAGGATCACCTGAGCCCAGTAGGTTGAGGCTGCAGTGGCTATGAGTGTGCCACTGCACTTCACCCTGGATGACAGAGTGAGACTCCAACTCAAAAAGGAAAAAAAGGCAAGAGTTTGTCCTACGGGTAGTAGGGAATTATGGGAGATGTCCAAGCAAAGGGATGTTTTGATGGGGACAGAGAAGGCTTTCTGGTTTTATTTGCTTATGGGTTTGATTGCTGTTTGACAAATCACAGTCTCCCAGGTGATGAATTCTGGTTTAAGCTCATGTACAATCCTATTTAATTCTCTCATTCACCCTATGAGGTTGATGATTTATGATGAAGAAACTGAGATTCTGTGATGATAACATGCAATTGGCTAGTGTTGAAAGAATTTGAACCCAAGTATGTCTTGCTCCAAAGCCTCTAAGCACTGCAGCACACTGGCTTTGTGAAAATTCAGCTGCTATCAGGATGTAAAAAAAGGATTGGAGTAGGAGTCTCCTACACTGGTATCCAGAAACAGTGCTGGAGTTCGGGGGAGGCTAAGGAAATCCTCGCTCATTTAAATTGGATTGGGTGAAGGTTCTGGAAAGTCTTTAATATCAACCAGGCTGCCAGGAGCTAAGTCTGGCATGGGCCTCTGAGAAACCTATTTCCACCAGGCAGGCTGGGGAGCCCAAAGCTCTTACAGGCTCTCACACCATTTCGTGTCTATTGTAGCTGCTAACAAGCCAAGCAGCTTAGCAGGACTGTTCCCAGAGGTTGTGGCCTGGCCCAGGTCTGCCTGAAGAGGACAGGTGAAAACTTGCTTCATGAAAGTGACATTTCTGCTGGCTCTATCCTGGGGCCCTCCTGTCCCAGCTCCCCTCCACATGTGTCTGAGCTAATGTCCTTAGCCAGGAGGAGATGCCTGGACCCAGGTTCTCTAAGGTCTAAGAGACAAGGTCAAGCCCGATCTCAAGGAGGGAGGATTAAGAGACTCAGTTCCAGAATGTCACTTTTCGTACAATGTGTCTGGACACCCTGCTGAGCAGATCCAGCCTGCTGTCTGCTCACCATCTACCCTCCATCAGCACTTTCTTTTTTTTTTTATTTTTTGTTTGAGTTGGGGGTCTCACTCTGTCGCCCAGACTGGAGTGCAGTGGCCGCTCCCGGCCACCACAGCCTCGACCTGCTGGGCTCCGGCGATCCTTCTGCCTCAGCCTTCCGAGTAGTCGGAACTACAGGCACGCGCTACCACGCCTGGCTAATTTTTTTTGATTTATTGTAGAGATGAGGTCTCGCCAAGTTGCCCAGGCGGGTCTCGAACCCGCGGGCTCAGGCAATCCACTCACCTCAGCCTCCCAAGGTGCAGGATTACAGGCTGAGCCACCGAGCCCGGCTCATCAGCACTTTCATACCTCCAGCCCCTCCCTGCAACCAGCCCCTCTTCTCAGAAAACCTTCTGGGAAACTCATTGATTCGGAAACGTTAGGACATTAAATCCAATTTATTATAATACTCTACCCTCCTTCTAGGAAATGTCCATGCTGTACCTCCAGGCCCTTCGGGTTTGGGAGAACGGAGATTGAGTTAACACCCAACCTGTCTAAGAACAAGGCCATCCTGGCTGATGGCAAAGCAATTTGGAGAGAGTCTATGAGAAAACAATTCCAGCTAGGTGTGGTTGGTCTTTCAGGCTGCAAGTACTTCCCGAACCTCCTGTGTGCCCCATCATGTGCCAGGAGCTGAGGGGCAGAGAGTAAAGAGGCAACCCAAGTGTACACACACGTGGCAGGTAGAAGAGCTTTGAACTTGGTGACAGAGGCTTTCCCTGGAGTTTTTTGTTTTTTGGGTTTTTTTGAATTGGTATCTCACTCTGTCGCCCAGACTGGAGTGCAGGGGCACACTCCCAGCCACCGCAGCCTCGACCTGCTGGACTCCAGCGATCCTTCCGCCTCAGCCTTCCAAGTAGTCGGAACTACAGGCCTTGTGCTACCACGCCCAGATAATTTTTAATTTATTTACTTATTGTAAAGACAGGATCTGGCCAAGTTACCCGTGCTGGTCTCAAGCCCGTGGGCCCAGGCAATCCACTCGCCTCAGCTTACCTGGGTTTGAAACAGCGCTGCCGTTGATGAGCGGTGGAACCCTAGACAGATTATTGGCTTCTCTGAGCCTCCTTTCCAGCATTCTTTGATTTGGGAGACAAAGCTGCGTCACGGAACGCTTAAGCAGGCCAGATGATTTGATTCACACCTATACTCCCAGCACTTTGGGAGGCTGAAGTGGGAGGATCACTTGTGGCCAGAAGTTCAAGATTATCCTGGGAAACATTGCAAGACACTGTCTCTATTTAAAAAAGAAAGAAGAAAGCCAGGCGCGGTGGCTCATGCCTATAATCCCAGCACTTTGGAAGGCTAGGGTGAGAGGACTGCCTGAGCCCACAGGTTTGAAAACAGCCTGGGTAAGTTGGTGAGACCTCATCTCTGCAATAACTCAAAAAATTAGCCAGGCATGATGACATATGCTTGTAGTTCCAGCTACTTGGAAGGCTGAGGCGGAAGGATTGCCTGAGTCCAGTAGGTGGAGGTTGCGGTGGCCATGAGCATGCCACTGCACTCCAGTCGGGGTGACAGAGTGAGACTGTAATTCAAAAAAAACAAAGGAAGAAGAAGACGAGGAGGAGGAAAAACTTACTTAACAAACAGACAGACCTAGGCTTCAGTCCTAGTTTTGTCACTCATTAGTGGGGGTCCTTGGGAACATTTCTTGATCTCTCTGTGCCTCAATTTCCTTATCTGAAAAATGGGGACAGCAGTCCTAGCTGGCCCGGCTACTGTAAGAATTACATATAATAATGTATGTGTAAATGCTTAGTACACTGCATCAAACAGAATCTCAAGTTCATTATTATTAAATTCATCATTTGCTTCCCCAGGATTAGTTGTCAGAGGAGGAGAAAGAGGAAATGATAGGAAACTGGGAGATGGGAATCAGAAATGAAGCAGGATTGGTGAGAGAATGAAGCCAAAGAGGGATGGCCAGTGCTCAGGGCCCAGACAAACCTACTCAGCGTTGTGCATCGTGCATGAAGATGCCTGAGCGAGTGGGGGCTGAAATCCCCCCTAAACCCCCCTTCCCAAACAAGCTATGCCTCTGCCGAAGCATCCTGCACAGGGCTAGGTAGGCACCAGGTGAGGCCTGTGCTCAGAGGTCAGGGATAGTCAGCCTCTGAGACAGGCAGTGGTGGACCCAGGAAGGAAATCCTGCAGCTCAGGGAGTCTGGCGGGAGCAACTGCTGTTCCAGGGGTTGGGACTCCGCTGCAAAGACCTTGCAGGAAGGGTCAGGGCAGAGAGAGCAGATCGTTCCTAGAGCCTTGAGGAGTTGGTAGAAAACCAAAAAAGGGGTTTGGGCAAGGGGTTACCCAAGACAGAGTCATCCGCAGGTACAAAACAAAAGGCCCTGGTTACAAAACAAAATGCAAGGTCAGGACAGCCGAGGCACAAAGCCCCCTCCTTCCTGGGTCACAGTGCAATAAGCACTTGGAGATCTCACTCCCTGGTGATAAGACTCGTGCTACTGAGTTGGACAGATCTGCACAATTTTTTACTTTTGAGTTGGAGTCTCACTCTGTTGCCCAGGCTGGAGTGCAGTGGCACATTCCTGGCCACCCTGTGTCGACCTGCTGGGCTCAGGCGATCCTTCCGCCTCAGCCTTCCAAGTAGCCGGAACTACAGGCATGGGCTGCCATACCTGGCTAATATTTTTGATTTGTTGTAGAGACGAGGTCTCGCCAAGTTGCCTGGGCTGGTCTCGAACCCACGGGCTCAGGCAATCTACTCCCCTTGACCTCCCAAAGTGCTGGGATTACAGGCTGAGCCACAGAACCTGGCCCATTTTTTTTCTTTTGAGTTGGGGGTCTCACTGTGTCACCCAGGCTGGAATGCAGTAGCACTCTCACGACTCATTGCAGCCTCGACCTCCTGGATTTGGGCGTTCCTTCCACCTCAGCCTCCTGAGTAGCTAGGGTTATAGGAGCATGCCTATACTACACCAGGCTAATTTTTTGAAGTTTTGTGGAGATGAGGTCTCGCCATATTGCTCAAGCTGGTCTCGAACTCCTGAACTCAGGCAATCTTCTCGCCTCTGCCTCCCAAAGTGCTGGGATTACAGGAATGAGCCACCACACTTCATTTCCTTCAGGAGGGGCGACCTCCTGAGTGGAATGGTCTTGGGAGCAAGGAGAGATTCCTCTATTCAGAAGCATTGCCTTTGTGGTTCTCTGTGCTCCTACTCATATTACAAGGTAAGTTCTTTGAATAAAGTCTAAAGCCACAAGATCAGATAATAATATAAATGGGAGAAGGGGGCCAGATAATGACAGGGAGCAATAGGGAGAGGTAGAGACTGCGGCAAACCAGGAAGTAAATGTTTCCTCTGAAGTCAGCTGCTTTTCAGCTCAAAGTCAGTAATCTATATTTTAATGTAAAATCTGTTTTCGAATTTTTAAATATATGCATGCATATGTGTGTATACACACACCCACACACATATATTATTTTTTGTATAGACAGAGTCTCCTTATATTGCCCAGACTGGTCTTGAACTCCTGGCCTCAATTGATCCTCCTGCCTTGGCTGGGATTACAGGTGTGAGCCACTGTCCAGCCTAAAATCTGTTCTCTTTGATTTTTTATTTATTTTAATAGAGATAAGTTCTTCCAGCTGGACGTGGTGGCTCAGCCTGCAATCCCAGAACTTTGGGAGGCTGAGGCAAGAGGATTGCCTGAGCCTGGGGGTTCGAGATCAGCCTGGGCAACTTGGTGAGACCTTGTCTCTACAAAAAAATCACAGAACCTAGCCGGGCATGGTGGCGTGTGTCTGTATTTCCAGCTACTTGGAAGGCTGAGGCAGAAGGATTGCCTAAGCCCAGCAGGTTGAGGCTGCAGTGGCTGTGAACGTGACACGGAGTGAGACTCCAACTCAAAAAAACAAAAGAGAGAGAGTGTCTTGCTATGTTGCCCAAGCTGGTCTTCAACTCCTGGCCTCAAATGATCCTCCCATCCCAGCCTCCCAAAGTGCTGGGATTATAGGCGTGAGCCAGCCACCTCACCCGACCTAAAAATCTGTTTTATTTTGTTTTTTAATGCCACGATGAAATGATATGTTCACAAAACTCTGTTGAGATTATCATGACCAAACCCACAAACATCTGTGGGTCACACATGGCTCTCTGGCTTGGGAATCCCTCTCTCCAGGATCCCCTGGCAATGCAGCCCCTTCTGAGAGAGGTCCCTAATGCCTCTGGGGAGGAGTGCTACTCTAATGAACTCCTTGGTAGTTTCTGAGGTTCTCTTTCTTTCTTGTTCCAGAAGATGGGAAAGACAAGAGAGAGCCCAGAAAGAAAAGGCCTCTTTGACTCCATTGTTTTGTCCCCCAAGAATGTCATGTGCTGGGCCCCATCTGTAGACACAGATCCTGGGTGATGAGAAAAGTGTCATGAGGCCACAACAGCTGCGTGACTCTGTTCTGTGTGCTGTGTGCTGGTCCCGGCGGGATGGTCCATGGCTTCCCTCAGTGAACCGCCCTGTCCTTTTCCCTCCCTCCCGGGGCGGCTTTTCTGGCCTCTGTCCCTCTGTGGTGGTTTTTATAAGGCTCATCTTACAGTGTGGGTTTCATTAGCAAGTGATTGCTTCTCAACTATGAATCTTTCAGTTGTGGTTTTGTCTTGGGCCTAGCGGACTCTGAAGGAACATTTAATAATATCTCTCTCAGCTTCCTACCAGGGAGAGCACAGGTCCGCAGGACGAGAGGGTATTGTCCCCGACCCTGCTGTCTGGGGGTCTGGATATGAGGCCTGACTTCAAAATGCTAAGCAGATCATAAGATTATTATCTAGTTGAGAAACCTGAGGTTCAGAGGGATTTAAGTCACTTGTCAGAGATCCTGAAAGTAGTGAAGGAGGTGGGACTCCCACCCAGGTAGTAGGCATTATCTTATCATACTTTACAGACACTCCTTTGTTTCCCAGAGGCCCTCCCGTATCTGCACCCAACAGGATCTTCCAACCAGGAAGAGGGATTCAGCCAGACTGCCAGCCCTGTGCTAGAAGCCCTGGAGAAAGAACAAGAAGTAAGAACCAGGCTTTTCCATCTGGCCGAGGAGAGAAGACACACTGGAATATCAGAGACGAGAACAAGAGCGTGTTCACTACTCCTTCATTCCACAGGCATTGGGCTCCTGCTGTGGGGTCTTTGCACAATGGTATATATGTGAGTCCTGCCCCCAACATAATTATAATCCACTTGCAGAAAAAGGACTTAGACTCCACCATGTTAGAGTTGTAAGAGTCTTTTAGAATAATCTAATTATGGATAATCCAACTAGGCGTGGTGGCTCACGCCTGCAATCCCAGCACTTTGGGAGGCCGAGGCAAGAGGATTGCTTGAGTCCAGGAGTTTGAGACCAGCCTGGGTAATATAGCAAGATCCTCATCTCTACAAAAAAACTAACTGGGCATGGTGGCATGCACCTGTAGTCCCAGCTACCTGGGAGGCTGAGGTGGAAGGATTGCCTGAGCCCAGGAGGTTGCGGCTATGATGAGCTGTGATTGCACCACTGTGACAGAGTGAGACTCCCAACTCAAGAATAAATAAATACATAAATAAATAACTATGGATAATCTGGGGTTTTCCATCTCTTCCTCCCTCCCTTTCTCCTTTCCTCTCTCCCTTCCTTCTTCCCCTTCTTCTTTTCCTTCTCTCAGTAGCATTTAGAAGTCTAGTCCATTACACTAGGCGTCTCCAATCCCTGGGCCATAGACTAGTACCAGTCCGTGGCCTGTTAGGCACTGGGCCACACGGCAGGAAGTGAGCAGCAAACGAGCAGGGAAGCTTCATCTGTATTTACAGCCGCTCCCCATCACTGGCATTCCCGCCCGAGCTCCGCCTCCGGTCAGATCTCAGCAGAATTAGATTCTCATAGGAGCGCAAACTCTCTTGTGAACTGCGCATGCGCGGGATCTAGGTCGCACACTCCTTATGAGAAGCTCATGCCTGATGATCTGAGGTGGAGCTGAGGCTGTGATGCTAGCGCTGGGGAGCCCCTGCAAATACAGATTCACATGAGCTGTGAGGTTTGACTGCACAGAGACAACAACAAATCGACTGCTTTAAGACTCCTATCAAACCTCTGTCGGGGAGTGGCAAGTGAGCAGATGAACGTCAATTGTACCGCTGCATCTGGTGGCAGGCTTTAAGTCAGAATCCGACAATTTTATTCTATTTTATTATTATTTTTTAAGTCACAGTCTCACTCTGTCACCCAGGCTGGAGTGCAGTGGCACGCTCACGGCCAGCGCAGCCTCAACCTGTTGGGCTCCGGAGATCCTTCTGCCTCAGCTTTTCAAGTAGCTGGAACTACAGGTGTGTGCCACCACACCTGGCTAATTTATTTATTTATATATTGTAGAGACAAAGTCTTGCCTAGTTGCCCAGGCAGGTCTTGAAACCGACACTTATTTTAGTCCGTGCATGGCCTGCTCATTATTTTATTCACCACTTCTGTCCACACCTCTTTTTTATTTTTAATGGTGAGTTGTATAATTATTTCATTATATAGTACAATGTAATAATAATAGAAATAAAAAGTGCACAATAAATGTTATGTGCCTGAATCATCCTGAAACCACCACCCCACCACTCCTCCAGTCTATTAAAAAAATTGTCTTCCATGAAACTGGTGCCTAATGCCAGAAAGGCTGGGGACCACCACATCAGACCATTCAAGGTGGGTTGTCTGATCAAAGAGAACAGAAGAAATCCTGAAACTCCTACTGACTTGGCTTCCCTCCTTCCCTATCTATCAGAGCAGTCTCTGAGGAACCCTCCTGGGAAAAAGTTGAAAAATCATTGGTTGGGCACACCTGTAATCCCAACACTTTGGGAGGTCGAGGCGAGTGGATTGCCTAAGCCCGTGGGTTTGAGACCAGCATGGGCAACTTGGTGAGACCTCATCTCTACAATAAATAAAAAAGTAAATAAAAATAAATAAAATAAAATAAAAAATTAGTCAGGCGTGGTGGCACATGCCTGTAGTTCCAGCTACTTGGAAGTCTGAGGGGGAAGGATCACCTGAGCTCAGCAGGTCAAGGCTGCGAGTGGCCATGAGCGTGCCACTGCACTCCAGCCTGGGCAAGCGAGTGAGATTCCAACTCAAAAAAAAAAAAAAAAAAGGCTGAGGTGGAAGGTTCACCTGAGCCCAGCAGGCTGAGGCTTCAGTGGCCGTGAGCGTGCCACTGCACTCCAGCCTGGGTGACAGGGTGAGATGCCAACTAAAAAGAATGAAATAAAATAAAAGGCCGGGCGCAGTGGTTCATGCCTATAATCCCAGCACTTTGGGAGGCTGAGGTGAGAGGATTGCCTGAACCCAGGGATTCAAGACCAGCCTGGGCAACTTGGCGAGACCTCATCTCTACAATAAATCGAAAAAATTGCCGAGCATGGTGGCACGTGCCTGTAGTTCCAGTTACTTGGAAGGCTGATCCGGAAGGATCATGTGAGCCCAGCAGGTCAAGGCTGAGGTGGCCGTGAGCGTGCCACTGCACTCCAGCCTAGGTGACAGAGTGAGACTCCAACTCAAAATAATAATTGAACCCTGAAAATTCCAAATTTGGAAACAGAGACTGGTAGATCAAATTATTACTTGCCCACAAGTTCACACAACCTGCTCCTCCCAAATGCAGGTGGAGCCCTTTCTTCAACTACTCTGTCAAAAGTAGAGTAAATACCAAGTCCACAAAATCGGGGAAGTAAGAGGTGGGAAAGTCAGGGGGGCAGATGGAGTTGGGTGTGGGCCGCAAGGATTATACCTTTAGCAATGGTCAGGAAGGCAGGAAATTCAAGTATGGACCTGATGGGTGGTTGGAAGGGGCTAAGGTAGCCATTCAGGAAGGGGGCATGGGTCAGGCAGGTGTTAAATTCTAGAAGCCGGTAGATAAGCAACATACAGTCCATGGAAAACTGGGATGAGATGAGGATCAGGTTTGTCATGGAGAGAAGGTCTGGGGTGCAGCCGCGGGCTGGGAGTCCAGTTGGAGGGGTGTTTTCCTCCCAGTTCACCCAGTTGAATCTGCTGTCTGCACCCAAGTGTGTCCGACTTTGGCAGGGCAATGGAAGGTGGGAAGCCCAGGCAGGCAGGTGCACGAGCAAGCAGAGGCGCAGAAGGGAGGAAGCCATGGACAGCAGCTGGGCCGCATTAAAAATGAATCAAGATGACGCCTGAATAAAATCAAGAAGGGAGCGCTGGGAAACTGTGCTCTGAGGGTGGCAGGAGGGAAGTAAGGCTTCTAGCGAGGAGGCCACAGAGGCAAAGGAGACAGACAGGGAAGGTGGCACTGGCTTTGGAGAATGGCCCTTCCTGGGGGCTTCTGTGAACCTGCATCCTCTCGCCCACCACGTGGGTACAACAATCTCCACCCTCTCTCCATCTTGGGGCTGCTGCGAGGGATAAATACCGTTGAGAATCACTGAGGGCTTGACTAAGGCAGAGTTTGCAACTGAACATGCCTTCAGAGGTGGCAAGTGTGTGACTTGGCCCCGGAGGAAAACAAAGGGGGAAGGAGACTGGACAGTACCTGCCCTGCCAGAGGGCACTCAGGCTTAGAGACGCTGAGCCGGTGATGGCCAGAGGAAAGTTACCTGCTTGACACATTTGTCCCTAGACTGCACTCCCTGAATGAAGTCTTTGGCAGATAATTGCTAAAGGTATTATCTTTGCAATGGGATGTGTACTCTTTTTTTTTTTTTTTTGAGTCAGAGTCTCTGTCACCCAGACTGGAGTATAGTGTCATGTTCATGGCTACTGCAGCCTTGACCCGCTGGGCTCCAGAGAGCCTTCCAACTCAGCCTCTTGAGTAACTGGGACTAAGTGTTCACCACCACACCAGGCTTCTTTAAAATTTTATTAATTGAAGCCGGGCTCAGTGGCTCAGCCTGTAATCCTGCACTTTGGGAGGCTGAGGTGAGTGGATTGCCTGAGCCCGTGGGTTCGAGACCTGACTAGACAACTTGGCGAGACCTCATCTCTACAATAAATCAAAAAATTAGCCAGATATGGTAGCGCGCGCCTGTAGTTCCAGCTACTTGGAAGGCTGAGGCAGTAGGATCACCAGAGCCCAGCAGGCCAAGGCTGCGGCGGCCGGGAGTGTGCCACTGCACTCCAGTCTGGGCCACGGAGTGAGACTCCAACTCAAAAAAAAATTTTTTTTATTAATTGTAGAGACGAGGTCTCGCCAAGTAGCCCAGGCTGGTCTCGAACCCCTGGACTCTGGCAATCCTCTTACCTCTGTCTCCCAAAGTGCTCGAATTACAGGCATGAGCCACCATGCCAGGCTAATTTCTTTTTTAATTCATTTGTTGTAGAGAAGAGATTTCACCAGTTTGCCCAGGCTGGTCTGGAGCTCCTGGGTTCAGACAATCCTTTCACCTCTGCCTCCCAAAGCTCTGGGATTACAGGTGTGAGCCACTGCACCAAGCTGGGATGTATATTCTGAAGGAGTCTTCAAGAACTGCCCTGTCCCTTATAATCACCACTAACCACATGTGGCCACTTTTCATTTAAAGTTTACTTAGGCTGGGCATGGTGGCTCACGCCTATAATCCCAGCACTTTGGGATGTTGAGGCTAGAGAACTGCCTGAGCCCATGGGTTCAAGACCAGCCTGGGCAATTCGTGAGACTTCATCTCTATAATAAATCAAAAAATTAGTCAGATGTGGTGGCGCATGCCTGTCATTCCAATTACTTGGAAGGCTGAGGCGGAAGGATCGCCTGAGCCCAGCAGGTCAAGGCTGTGGTGGCTGTGAGCGTGCCACTGCACTCCAGCCTGGGTGACAGAGTGAGACTCCAACTCAAAAAAATAAATAAATAATAAATAAAGTTAGATTACTTGAAATGTAAAATTTTGTTCTCAGTTGCACTGGCCCAATTTAAAGTGCTCAATAGCCGCGTGTGGCTGATGACTACTGAATTGGACAGCACAGATACAGAACATTTTCATTTTCACAGAAAGTTCTATGAGTCAGGGCTGCTTTTCAAACTACAATGGTGGGGCCAGATGCTGTGGTCATGCCTGTAATCCCAGCACTTTGGGAGGCCAAGGCAGGCTGATTGCTTGAACCCAGGAATATGAGATCAGCCTGGGCAACATAGCAAGACTTCATCTCTGCAAAAAATAAAAAAAATTAGCCAAGTGAGGTGGTGTGGACCTATAATCCCAGCTACTCGGGGGGCTGAGGTGGAAGGATCACCTGAGCCCAGGAGGTTGAGGCTGCTGTGAGCTGCCATTGTGATCATGCCATTAAACTCCAGCAACAGAATGAGACCCCAACTCAAAACAAAACTATAATAGTGGACTAATAGGTATTGTGGCGGGAGGTTTCTTCCTCAAGACTTCTCAAATCAAGCCAAGTACTGACTTCTCTGCCTAAGTGCAAGGTTAACCCCAGATCCCTTTACTTGTTACTTTCTTCAACCCCCAGCCTTTGAGAACTTCCTGCCTCCTAAGAGTTAAATCACCTTGCTTGTTTTGCACCTGCTTAGGACTAAAGGGCTAATGGGAGAGGGAAAGAGCTCTTCCAAGGTCACCCTATCTTCTGCAATGTTTGCGACTGACAGCAGGAATTTTTTTTTTTAAGTTGGAGTCTCACTGTCGCCCAGGCTGGAGTGCAGTGGCACACTTACAACCACTGCAGCCTCAACCTGCTGGGCTCAGGCGATTCTCCCGCCTCAGCCTTCCAAGTAGCTGGAACTACAGGCGTGTGCCACCACACCCAACTATTTTTTTGATTTATTGTAGAGACGAGGTCTCACCAAGTTGCCCAGGCTGGTCTCAAGCTTGTGGACTCAGGCAATCCTCTCACCTCCATCTCCCAAAGTGCTGGGACTACCGGCGTGAGCCACTGCGCCTGGCTGGAATTATTATTATTGTGCTTTTAATTTATTGAGATAATCATAAAACAACAGACAGTAAGAATCTCTGAACCCTAAGAGCATGATGGAACTAGGGTAGAAATCCAGAGACAGTTAGAACTGTATGGCGCCACCTGCAACCATCAGGGGTCAGTGGAACAAGGTAACTAAGAGCACATGCTTTCTGAGTTTGAATCCCAGCTCCTCCGTGAATAGCTACGTGGCCTTGGCTTTACATAATCTCTCTGGGTCTCAGTTTCTTCATAGGTAAAGTGAGAATGGTACTTACTTCAGAGGATGATGAAGGATTCAATGAGTTAATGGAGGGACAGCTTATAGAATCATGTCTAGCGTGGGCTGAAAGTTAGTTTGGAGTAGTAGAAGCAGTATTTGATCACATGTTTCATGACCTTGGTGGATACTATGAATAAGGCAAGTTCACCCCAGGCACCAATCCTGCTGCACACAGTGCACTTCCCACCGTTCCAACACTCCCCCATGCCTCCTGAGACTTTCCCATCATGGTGCCTGTTTCCCATCATTGTTCCTTCCAGTTTTCTTTCGTTTTAGGGGTCAGGGTCTCACTCTGTCACCCAAGCTGGAGGGCAGTGGCACAATCACAGTTCACTGCACCCTCAACCTGCCCGGCTTAGGCGATCCTTCTGCCTCAGACTCCTGCAGAGCTGGGACTACAGGTGCGTGCCACCACAACTGGCTAACCTTTTTGATTTTTGTAGAGACGAGGTCTCACTGTGTTGCCCAGGCTGGTCTTGAACTCCTGGGCTCAAGCAATTCTCTCGTCTTGGCCTCCCAAAGTGCTGGGATTACAGGTATGAGCCACCATACCCGGCTGTGTTTTAAGAGTCACTGCTGGACCACATCACCAAGATCTTGCTCGCCTTTGGGCAGCCATATCACTACCTTGGTTTTTTCTGCAGCTGCAGCACCCCTGAGTCCTGCCCAGGCTAAGGGGTAGGCTGCCCACCAGGCCAGAGAGCACTTTAGGGAAAGCAGCACAGGCCCACCGTCATGAGTCAGGGACAAGGATTGGCCCTGAAGGTTCATCTACCCAAGACAAATGCATCCAGATACTGGCACCCAGAGGGAGAGTGTCCAGAGCAGAGGGAAGCTGAGTCCATCAGATACCCTCTCTCTAGAATTTGGTTACAGGAATGCCTGCGCAGCTGGTTAGCTAGAGAGGATGAGGTCGAAAGACGAGGGGACTGGGGATATCTACAACAGTAAAGTAGGAGCTTAAGGGAAGAGGCAACACGTACTATGTGTGCAGTAAAAGGAATCATGCTGAGCTGATAGCCACGAGATTGTGGGCTGGAAGACCACCGATGGGGAGGAGTAGCGGCTATCTTTTTTTTTTTTTTTTTTGAGTCAGAGTCTCACTCTGTTGCCCAGGCTGGAGTACAGTGGTATGCTCACAGCCACCGCAATCTCAACCTGCTGGGCCCAGGCGAGCCTTCTGCCTCAGCCTTCCAAGTAGCTGAAACCACAGATGTGCGCCACGCCCAGCTAATTTTTTTGATTTATTGTAGAGATGAGGTCTGGCCAAGTTGCCCAGTCTGGGCTCAGACCCCTGGGCTCAGGCAATCCTCTTGCCTCCAGCTTCCAAAGTGCTGGGATTATAGGCGTGAGCCACCATGCCCAGCCAAGCAGTGGTTTTCGCTGTATGCTCCTTGGCATTTGCTCGGAATTGCTGCTGCTTCTGACTTCACTAGAAGCATGGGAAGGACCTGGTGGCAGCATAAGTACAAAGGCTCCGCAGTGCCAGAACCTCTCATGAAAAAGGCAACCATAGTCCGGGCTCGGTGGCTCAGCCTGTAATCCTGCACTTTGGGAGGCTGAGGTGAGTGAATTGCCTGAGCCCGCGGGTTCAAGACCCACCTGGGCAACTTGGAGAGACTTCATCTCTACAATAAATCAAAAAACTTAGCCGGGTGTGGAAGCACGCACCTGTAGTTCCAGCTACTTGGAAGGCGGAGGCGGAAGGATTGCCGGAGCCCAGTAGGTCGAGGTTGCAGTGGCCGAGAGCAGCCACTGCACTCCAGTCTGGGTGACAGAGTGAGACTTCAACTCAAAAAAAAAAAAAAAAAAGAAAAAGGCAGCCATCATTAAAACAAATAGGCAGGGTATGGTAACTCACACCTGTAATCCCAGCACTTTGGGAGGCAGAGGCAAGAGGATTGCCTGACCCCAGGGGTTCGAGACCAGCTTGGGCAACTTGGTGAGACCTTATCTCCATACACACACACACACACACACACACACACACACACACACACACACACAATCAATCAATCAAATATTAACTGGACGTGGTAGCGCATGCCTGTAGTTCCAGCTACTTAGAAAGCTGAGGCGGAAGGTAGCTGTGAGCATGCCACCACCCTCCAGCCTAGGCAACAGAGTGATACTCAACTCAAAAAAACAAAATAAAGCAAACAATTTGTGGCTGGAAAATACCAGCACAGACAAGCACAGCTCCCCCTTGCTGCTCAAATGGGCATATGGGAGTCTGGGGCCAGGGCCATCGGGTCGCTCTAGAAGTGCTCCTCTGTCCAAGGGAATTGGCTTTCTAGATAAAGGGGTCACTCCCCAGTCAAGGGCCTGCAAGGTGTTCGAATAAATTGATGAGCAGAACAGCCCTCACCCAAACAAACTCCCTGACTGAAGACAGGGAGTGAATTCGGCACTGATGCCAGTTAGCTCCTTGAGTAAGTGTCTTTTTGCCTTCCTGGGCCTCAGGTCACTTGTCAGTAGGAGAGGAGGAAGGATTTGCCGTAGACCTTCTCATTAACTAAAGGGGCCCCTGACTTAACAAGGATCTGGGTGGGGGCAGCACCGAGGGCTGGCATCGGAGGGTTTGCTCTGCTCTGGGTGGTTATTTTAGACACCCTGCTTCCACAGGAAGCTGGGTGAGGCTGAGGCAGCCTGGCTCGTTGGATTTACCTCTGTGAAAACCGAAAAAGGAAGAATAAAAAAAAAAGACCACTTCCTAGTAAACCAATGCTTCGTCTGCTTAAGAAAAGGAAACCGTGAAAACCGGCTCTGTTTTTTTTGGGGGGAAGGGGTGGGAGGAGCATCAGGCCCTACCTGGGCCCTGAGGCACTGGGAACGCAGGGGCCGTTTCCATCCAGCCTTCAGAAGTTTCCTTTTGTGGCGTGGTGGTGTTAAAAATATTCCTCCCCGAAGGTGTAACCGGCAGAGCAGATGTCCCTGACTGAGCACTTGGGAAGGAGCTATTAAAAGGAACGTAATTAGGTTGTCATCCTGGGGCCTCCGAGCCAGGCTTCTGAACGCCATCTTTGTTGAAAGTTTTCCAGACGTCAAATATTTGCAGAACCAGATTTACCAAAAAGGCTGTTAATACCCAGAAGGAATGAGCTGTGGGAGGCAAAGACAAAACGATGCAGCGGGTCAAGGTTGGTCTCTTGTGTGTCCTTTCCCCTTTGTGGGTCCCCTGCTGATCTGCACACCCCAATTCTCTCTCCCCTCCTCCTCCACCCGGACCCCTCCCCTGAATCACAGTTTGCTTTTAGGAAAGCCTCTGTCAGCCGTTTTCTGGGTAGCACACTGCGAGTGTGGGATTCAGGCCACCTTGGGGAGCTAAAGGCTTTGTCTCCTTTCGTGAAAGGGTTGTCAGGCCCTGGGGTGGGGGCGCTCCCCGTGACCCTGAAACTGCACCACGGGCAACCACCTACTCTGCCGTGTATAGATAGGACCTGCCCTGATTCCGAGCTATCTTGTGCCTGCGAGACATATCTGTTGTCATGTCCCCTCCCTCCGGCTTGTCATATCCTGCAGCCTCCTCGGTCCGTCTCATCAGTCACTCATCTATGTGGGCATCAACATTTATGGAGAGGCTGTGGCAAGAACGCGCTGAGTGGCAGAGAGAGAGCGGGGAGCAGAAACAGACGTGATATCTGTCATCATGGACGGAGACAGCATCGATGGAAAAAGACATTCATCAGATAATTACAGAAATGAATGTACAGTAACAGCCATGAAAAAGCAACAGAGAAGGAAGTAGATGGTGCTGTGAGGATATGTCAGAGGAGACCAAGCTGGCAATGACTGAGCCAAGAGGTGTGTGTGTGTGTGTGTGTGTGTGTGTGTGTGTGTGTGTGTGTGTGTGTGGTGTGTGTGTAGTGTGTGTTTGGAGGGGAATATGTGCTCAACGGTTAGTTACCTCAACTGGAACAGCTTGTGCAAAGGCCCTGGGTGAGACTGAGCAGAAATATGTTGATTTCATGAGATCCTTCTGCTGCTGGACTTTAGGAAAGATCAAAAATTGTGGTTATGAAAAAAAGAAAGGAAGGGGAAAGGAGAGTCTGAAACCAGTTTCTGAAACCATCTGCAGTAGACAGATTTCTCATAGATGGTTGAGAGTTGGCTCTTCAATAGAGGCCAGGCAAAGTCAGAGAGTAGGCCCTCACCTCCTCTTCCTGGAGGACTTCTCCAATATTCTGACCTGCTTTTACCTTGAACAATATATCCTAGCTGTTTCCCCAGGTCAGGAAAATTTGTTTTTCCGAGTTGGAGTCTCACTCTGTCGCCCAGGCTGGAGTGCAGTGGCATGCTCACAGTCACCGCAGCCTCAACCTGCTGGGCTCAGGCAATCCTTCCACCTCAGCCTTCCAAGTAGCTGGAACTACAGGCATGAGCTACCACGCCCGGCTAATTTTTGATTTATTGTAGAGACGAGGTCTTGAACCCACGGGATCAGGCAATCCACTCACCTCAGCCTCCCATAGTGCTAGGTGAGCCACCGAGCCCGGCCAAGGAAATATTATTTTATATTAATAGTAGAATTGTTAGTGGCTGCCAAATATTGCACAGTGGAAAAAGCCATAGCTCACTCAATGGACACCCCGTTGTTGGCCATTTCTCCCGTTTCCATTGTTTTGCAATCCCGAGTAACTCTTCAGGGGCAGAACATGCTTGTATGTCAGCTTTGTCCACTTCTCTGATTTTTGCTCAGGATACATTTTACCACTTATGCATACATTTGGGAGCCAGTTTTAGCAAGCAGGTTTTCTTACCTGCTGACCTGTACACCCGATCTGTAGAGTTCTTCCCACTCTGCTCAAGGATTCCTCTGGATTCTTATCCACCTACTGAACAAGTTTGGAGGAAGGGATGGGAGGCGTCTAAGTGGGCAGGAAGGAACCTAAATGGATGGTTGTTCGGTGTGATTTGGGGGTGGGAAAAACATTGACAGGGCCAGCTCAGTCACCACTGACCTTGTCCACCTGTTCTTTCCCATTAACATGGACTGAGTCTGTCTATCCCAGTGGAGCGCTCTGCCCTGGTGCTCAGCACTCAGGCTCACCTGTGCTGATGAAGTCTGAGGATGAGGGGAGGATACAAGGACCCCAGCAGTGAGTTTGCTGCAGGCACTTGCTCTGAAAGACTCAGAGCCCCCAGGAGGAATGTGGGGCTGACCAGACTATGTATCAAAAGAGAGAGTGCCTGAATGACTCACAAGCAGCTCATTACATAGGGGTATAAAATACTCCCATTTTGCAGCTATGGAAGGCAAGGTTCAGAATGGTTAAGTGACTCCTCCTACCTGTTGTATATTACACGAGAAACGTTGCTGTGATGTGGGCTGTCACCCTGCATTGAGACAATCCTGTTGAAAGCTTCAGCACCTGGCATGCCGTTAGCACCCTACAGATGTGATCTATTATTATTATTATGCCCTATTTATTCGTTCTTTTTTTTTTTTTTGTCGTAGTCTCACTCTGTCGCCCAGGCTGGAGTGCAGTGGCACGCTCTCAGCCACCGCAGCCTCAACCTGCTAGGCTCAGGCAATCTTTCCGTCTCAGCCTTCCAAGTAGCTGGAGCTACAGACATGCACCACCACGCCTGGCTATTTATTTATTTATTTATTGTAGAGACAAGGTCTCGCCAAGTTGTCCAGGCCGGTCTCAATCTCCTGGGGTCAGGCAATCCTATCACCTCTACCTCCCAAAGTGTTGGGATTACAGGCGTGAGCCACTGCACCCAGCTCGTTCACTTTTTTTTTTAAGTTGGAGTCTCTGTCACCCAGACTGGAGTGCAGTGGCTGCTCCTGGCCACCGCAGCCTCGACCTGCTGGGCTCCGGCAATCCTTCCGTCTCAGCCTTCCAAGTAGCCGGAATTACAGGTGCGCACTACCACGCCCATCTGATTTTTTGATTTATTGTAGATATGAGGTCTCGCTGCCCAGGCGGGTCTTGAACCCACAGGCTCAGACAATCCATTCACCTCAGCCTCCCAAAGGCGTAGGATTACAGGCTGAGCCACCGAGCCCAGCTTCATTCACTTTTTTATTACCACCTTGTAAGCACCTTAAGGGCAGGGGTCAATCCTCTCCACAAGGCTGAACATAGCCTGACATGCCAGTTAACAAAATAGCATGATTTATGATCATCATAAAGTGAGAGCAGAATTGCTTCTTTTAAGGCAGAGTTCTGTGCTTTGTGGGCAAAACAAGTCTGACTATGACTTGTTTTTTTTCTGAGTTGGAGTCTCACTCTGTCGCCCAGACTGGAGTGCAGTGACACGCTCCCGGCCACCGCAGCCTCGACCTGCTGGGCTCCGGCGATCCTTCCACCTCAGCCTTCCGAGTAGCTGGAACTACAGGCGTGCGCTACCATGCCCGGCTGATTTTTTGATTTATTGTAGAGATGCAGTCTTGCCAAGTTGGCCAAGCGGGTCTCGAACCCGCAGGCTCAGGCAATCCGCTCATCTCAGCTTCCCAAGGCGCGGGATTACAGGCTGAGCCACCAAGCCCGGCTCTGACTATGACTTTAATGGGACGCTTTCCAGTGGCTTGGAAACTTGGTGGCCAAAAAGAATGGGACACCAGGCTGGGCGCGGTGGCTCACCCCTATAATCCCAGCACTTTGGGAGGCCGAGGTGAGAGAATTGCCTGAGCCCAGGCGTTCAAGACCAGCCTGGGCAACTTGGCGAGACCTCATCTCTACAATTTAAAAAAAAAATTAACCGGGCGTGGTGGTGAGCGCCTGTAGTTCAGCTACTTGGAAAGTTGAGGCAGAAGAATCACCTAAGCCCAGCAGGTCTAGGCTGCGGTGGCCGTGGGCGTGCCACACTGCACTCCAGCCTGGACGACAGAGTGAGACCCTGACTAAAAAAAACAAACAAGCCGGGCTCGGTGGCTCAGCCTGTAATCCCGCGACTTGGGAGGCTGAAGGTGAGTGGATCGCCTGAGCCCGTGGGTTCGAGACCCGCCTGGGCAACTTGACAAGACCTCATCTCTACAATAAATCAAAAATTAGCCGGGCATGGTAGCGCGCGCCTGTAGTTCCAGCTACTCGGAAGGCTGAGGTGGAAGGATCGCCGGAGCCCAGTGGGTCGAGGCTGCGGTGGCCGGGAACGGCCACTGCACTCCAGTCTGGGCGACAGAGTGAGACTCCAACTCAAAAAAAAAAAAAAAACAAGAATAGGACACGAAGGAAAAGAACAATAATCGACAAATAATCTAGCGTGGTTTACACCTCTGACTGAGAACGCCAGGCGACCATTCTAACAGCCCCGTGCTAGGGCCTGCAACCTGATAGGCTCAGCGTACCAGAGATGGGCGGGGCCTACCAGACAATCTGGACCAATTTCCTGATTCCACAGTCGGCTCCTTGATACTAGGTGGTGCTGGAGGCAGAGGCGACTTGGGTCTGAAACAGACTTTGGGGTAACGGAGTCTGTAACCTCTCTCCCTCCCCCACCCAGAGGCAATGCAGGGAAAGGGATTTAGGAGCCTTTCAGTCTCTGGCTTTGCCCTTTGCTAGCGCTGAGTCTCAGGTTCCTTCATCCACAAAATGTGATAATAGTTCCTTTTCCATAAGGTTGAAGCAATTAAATAAAATATAACATGGAACCAGGCGCAGTGGCTCAAGTCTGTAATCCCAGCAATTTGGGATGCCGAGACGAGAGGATTGCCTGAATTCGGGGTTTGGAGACCAGCCTGGGCAACTTGGTGAGACCTCCTCTCTACAATAGAAAGTAGTAATAATAAGCCTGAGCGTAGTGGAGCGTGCCTGTAGTTCCAGTTACTCGGAAGGCTGAGGTGGAAGGATCACCAGAGCCCAGCAGGTCAAGACTGCAGTGGCTGTGAGCATGCCACTGCACTCCAGCCTGGGCAACAGAGTGAGACTCCAAATCAAAAATAAAATAAAATAAAATATATATATATAATGGAAAAATGCTTAACACAGGTACTTAACTCATTGCAAGCATCCTCCCCACCAAAAAAAAAAGATTGCCTCTAGATAGTAATCTGCCTGACAGCAAGGATTATATCTGATTCACCTAGTTTTCCAGGGTGCTCTGGCACATTTGATTGTTCATATAGAGTTCTTTGAATGAATGAATGCCTGAATACCTGGACTCCTTCCACTGATGCTTCATCTCTTCTGTAAGCCTTGCCTGTTTGGGACCTCTCTCGAAAATATCTAGAAGAGTTAACACTATGTTTCTTTTCTTTTCTTTTTTTTTTTTTTTTTTGAGTTGGCGTCTCACTCTGTCACCCAGACTGGAGTGCAGTGGCCGCTCCCGGCCACTGCAGCCTTGACCTGCTGGTCTCTGGGGATCCTTCCGCCTCAGCCTTCCAAGTAGCTGGAACTACAGGCGCGCGCTACCATGCCCGGCTAATTTTTGATTTATTGTAGAGATGAGGGCTCGTCTCGAGCCCACGAGCTCAGGCGGGTCTCGAACCCACGAGCTCAGGCAATCCACTCACCTCAGCCTCCCAAGGCGTGAGATTACAGACTGAGCCACCGAGCTCGGCTACCACTGTGTTTCTTTTCCTTCCTTCTAGGAGTGCCTGGGGACAGCATGACAGCCTGGGCATGTGGGGAGGAAAAGGGTCACTTTCGTTATGTAGACAAATTCCTGGTGTTGCCAGCCCCTCCCAGGCAACACCAGGATTATTTCAGATCTTATTATTTCAGATCTTCTTGCTCCAGGATGTTTGGACCCACTGTGGGCTATATGATGGGTATCTATCAGGTCACTATTGAGGCTTAGAGAGAAACTGAGTTGCTTTTAGGAGTGATGTGTTCCCACTAGAATGAGGGAATGGAGCAGGCACGGTGGCTCGTGCCTATAATCCCGGCACTTTGGGAGGCCTGAGTCCAGGGGTTTGAGACCAGCCTGGGCAACTTGATGAGACCTCATCTCTACAATAAAATCAAAAAATTTGCCAGGCGTGGTGGCGCACGTCTGTAGTCCCAGCTACTTGGAAGGCTGAGATGGAAGGATCGCCTGAGCTTGGCAGGTTGAGGCTGCGGTGGCTGTGAGCGTGCCACTGCACTGCAGCCTGGGCAACAGAGTAAGACTCCGACTCAAAAAATAAAATGAGGGAATGAATGATTTAGAGGAGTAGTTAGAATTTTGGGGCATTAAGAATGGAGTTTGAAAGTCAATAGTCAATTGGAGTTAGGATTCAGTAATGAATTATTGAATTTCTGAGTGACAGCTGGAGAGCTGTTGGTGGCTAGATATGGCAAAAGCCATCACTTCGGTCTGAAATTTAAAATGTTCTCTTCCAGGGGCCTTCCTCCTTGTTTTGGGGAGCCAGAGATTCCTCTCCTCTGACTGGCTCCTCAGCAGGTCAGGCCACCCTGTGGGCAGTGCAGGTTGAACATCTATTCCATACCAGGTGTAAAGTCTAGCATATAGCACACAGCCCCCTATAACAGGGGTCCCCAACCCTCGTGCCGTAGCCCCTTACTGGTCTGTGGCCTGTTAGGAACCGGACCGCACAGCAGAAGGTGAGTGGCAATGAGTGGAGCTCCACCTCCTATCAGATCAGCAATGGCATAAGTTTCTTTTCTTTCTTTTTTTTTTTTTTTTTGAGTTGGAGTCTCACTCTGTCGCCCAGACTGGAGTGCAGTGGCCGCTCCCGGCCACCACAGCCTCGCCTGCTGGGCTCCGGCGATCCTTCCGCCTCAGCCTTCTGAGTAGCTGGAACTACAGGCATGCACTACCACACCCGGCTAATTTTTGATTTATTGTAGAGATGAGGTCTCGTCAAGTTGCCCAGGTGGGTCTCGAACCCACAGGCTCAGGCAATCCACTCATCTCGGCCTCCCAAAGCACTGGGATTACAGGCTGAGCCACCGAGCCCAGCCCGGCATAAGTTTCTTATAGGAGCGTGAACCCTATTGTGAACTGTATGTGCAAGGGACTTAGATTGTACACTCCTTATGTGACTCTAATGGCTGATGATCCCCCCGCCCCCGTCCATGGAAAAGTTGTCCTCCGTGAACCCAGTCCGCGATGCCAAAAAGGTTGAGGACTGCTGCTCTACAAGGAAGCTGGGGAGACCAGGTCTAAGCCCAATGACTTCAGGGAAATCACAAATCTCCTAGCCTCGGCTTTTCCATCTGGCATGTGGACATAATACCTCATGGGGCGTTTGGAAAGCCCCAAGTGACCAAGGAAGGAAGGGACTTTCAAGTGAACCTGCTCTCTGGCAGAGGAAGCTGTTTCCAAGTGAGCCACAAGCAGAGTGTGGCACCTTGCCCTCAAGGAAAGCTGACGTGTTCCTCCCCTCTGTGCAATACCAGGTTTTCCTGCCCTTGCCACGCCTCCCCCATCTCGCGCAAGATCATTTCCAGCAAGAAATTACAGCTCTGAGCAGGAACTGACAAAGAAGCAACTCACCCCTGAAAGTTTTCCAGGCTCTTGGCATCC
This sequence comes from Cephalopachus bancanus, assembly GCA_027257055.1. Classification (NCBI taxonomy): domain Eukaryota; kingdom Metazoa; phylum Chordata; class Mammalia; order Primates; family Tarsiidae; genus Cephalopachus; species Cephalopachus bancanus. The sequence goes on from JAPVLO010000823.1 coordinate 349,998, forward strand.
TTCCCACCCCTCCCCAACCCCCCTGCACATACACACACCAGCCAGCCCTGGGTTGCAGTATGACCAATCCCATGAGTCACCTGGATAGAGTGAGGACTCAACAGATATTTATCAAATGAATGAATGAATGAATGAATGATGGAATGGGTGAGTAGCTCCATGAATGGACAGCCACGCCCTCAAAGAATGAGACTGCTTCCTAATCCAGGATGTTGAGAGCTCCCAGAGGAAGTCAATTGAGACTTCCATAGTGAATGCCTCACCAGAAAGCCATATTCTCTACTGTTTCTCAGGTCCCCTGGGTCTTCTTTTCTGCCCAACTTCATTGTGGGGGCTGTGTCCGAGACTTCCCTGGGACCCTAGACTTTATACCTAATATGTGGTAGGTGCTAAATAAATGTGTGACAAGCTGAAGGAGGAGATAGAAGGATAAATAAGACTTGGACCTTGCTGTCCAAATGTTTACATGTTAGTAGGAGAGAAAGGACAGGTACACAAGTACCATGTGACAAAGCACAATAGGATAACTGGTACCCAAAAAAGGGCCAAGGAGTATATACTAGACAGTCAGAGCTGGGAAAACCCACTGTGGCTAAAAATTCCAGGAAGTCCAGGTTGAAGCAATTAAATAAAATATAACATGGAAAAATGGTCAGGTGTGGTGGCTCACACCTGTAATCCCAGCACTTTGGAAGGCTGAGACAAGAGGACTGCCTTGAGACCACAGGTTCGAGACCAGCCCGAGCAACATGGTGAGACCTCATCTCTGCAATAAATCAAAATCTTAGCTAGGCGTGGTGGCAGATGCCTGTAGTTGCAGCTACTTGGAAGACTGAGGCAGAAGGATCGCCGGAGCCCACCAGGTCGAGGCTGTGGTAGCCGTGAGCATGTACTGCACTCCAGCCTGGGCGACAGAGTGAGACTCTGACTCAAAAAAAAAAAAAACCAACATGGAAAAAATGCTTAACACAGATACCTAACTCATTGCAAGTAATGAAAGAAAGGGAGGGAAAGAGGGAGAGAGGAAGGAAGGAAGGGAGGGAAGAAGAAAGAAAGAAACCGAATGGGATTTGAGGCTGGCCTGGAAGGAAGAGAAAAATTTGGAGGCACGAAAGGAGTCCCTGACAGGGAAGAGGAAGGGTCAGTTCATCGTTCACTTGAGTAGATTTAGCAGAGCAGCGAGCAAATTCAAGTACAAGAGTGTGCCAAGGATTGCAAGGTCATGTAGGGGAGGAAAAATAATTTTCTCTGTACCCTTCTGAGTTCCTAGCTGAGGCTCCCGTGACAGAAGAAAATTAACGAGAGAAAAACAAACAGAAGTTCATTAACATGTATACATGAGACCTATTCAGGGAAAATAGAAAATCTTGAAAAGGCGGCTTAGAACTCTGGCTTATCGAGCACCTTCAACAAAGAGCAATGTAATCGTAGGGAAGTGACAAAAGAAAAGGACCTTGGTGGGGCGCAGTGACTCACGCCTATAATCTCAGCACTTGGGAGGCCGAGGTGAGAGAGGATTGCCTGAGTCCATGGGTTCAAGACCAGCCTTGGCAAGACCTCATCTCTACAATAAATCAAAAAATTAGCTGGGCGTGGTGGCGCGTGCCTGTAGTTCCAGCTACTTGGAAGGCTGAGGTGGGAGGATCACCTGAGCCCAGCAGGTTGAGGCTGCGGTTGGCTGTGAGGATGCCACTGCACTCTGGCCTGGGCGACAGAGTGAGACTCCGACTCAAAAAAAAAAAGAAAGAAAGAAAAAAGAAAAATGTTAGATAAAGGCTAGTTAGTAAAGCTTGCTATGCAGATTCCTCTGGTGCCATCTCCAGGCTGATGAGGATCTAAAGCTGTCTTCTGTAATCAACCTTTGTCCTTCCTGCTGGAGAGGGGAGGAGAGACACCCTTGTACATTTATGTCCTGCTTTTAGGCAAATAAGGGGAGGCCAGAGAGTGTTTCTTGTACCTGTTTATTCTCAACTGCCTTCAGCTCAAAATAATCCTTATGCCAGAGTGCTGTGTTTTGGGGTGACATAGTCTGGGACCCTTCCAAGGATGATAGGATAAGGGCGAGCACTCGTGAGAGCATTTGAACAGTGGCAGGAAGTGAAATGGGACGCTGTGGGGTGCGGGGTGGGGTTGGAGGGACAGGTAAGTAGTAGGAGATGAGTGTGGCAAATGTTGCTGAGAGGTAAAGCGTCAACACGGGGCTGGCCAGAGCTGGGTCTTAGGCAGGCAGACCACTTTCCATTTCCTTCATTCATTCATTCACTCATTCAAATACGGCTGGCCCCTATCATGTGCCAGGCCCTGCATTAGTAGGCAGGGCAGAAGCCTACCAACCTTCCGGGCAGGGCTGGGGAGCTGAGCTCTCCTCTCGGCCGCCGTATCAGCGCCCAGCCCCGAGGCCACGCAGGCCTAAGGTGATGCTTGGGGGTGAAATCGCCTATGACCGCTCACCTGCAGCTAGCTTCCTTCTACATAAGCGCTCATCCTCACGTCCCGGGTTCGGGCTCACGTCCCCCAGACCCTGCCCCGCCCCGATCGCCACCCACTCCCATGGCCACACCTGGAAAGGAAGGAAAGGGCGAGGGGGGACGGCCTGCAGAGGGTGTGGCGCGTCCGGGACGGCCTGGTGGCGGGGGACTGAGCTGACCGGAAACGGGGCTGAGGCCGCGGCCAGGGACGGAGCAGATGGTGGATGAGGAGGGGCCTAGCAAGGCCATCCTGGTGGCGCCCACCACGCCCGGCGGCTCGGCCAGTGCCGCGGACGGGCTGGGGGGCGGGGCGCAGAGACCAGAGACCGCCGGGTCGGAGCGGCGGGGGAGCCGGGCTGCTCCTCTGCGCCCTCTGCCGGCCGTCGGCTGCACTGCACGCGGCGCCGCCCACCTGCGCGCGGTGACCTGGGCGGGCGCGAGCCTCTATCCACCTGCTCGGGGTCTCTGCGTGCCTCTCTGGGAGAAGCCAGGTGGGCAAAGGAGTTTAAGGTTTTTTTTTTATTTGTCTGTTGTTTTTGGTTTTTGTTTTTTTGAGTTGGTGTCTCACTCTGTTGCCCAGGTTGGAGTGCAGTGACAAGCTCACGGCCACCGCAGCCTCGACCTGCTGGGCTCAGGTGATCCTTCCACCTCAGCCTTCCAAGTAGCTGGAACTACAGGCACGCGCCACCACGCCTGGCTACCTTTTTTTTTTAATTGTAGAGATGAGGTCTTATCAAGTTGCCCAGGCTGGTCTCGAACCTGTGGGCTCAGGCAATCCTCGCACCTCGGCCTCCCAAAGTGCTGGGATTATAGGCGTGAACCACCGTGCCCGGCCTGTTTTTTGTTGTTTTGTTTTGAGTCGGAGTCTCACTCTGTCACCCAGGCTGGAATGCAGTGGCAATGTTCACAGCCACCGCAGGCTTGACCTGCTGAATTCAGGCCTCAGCCTTCCAAATGTCTGGAACCACAGGCGCATGCCACTACACTCGTTTAATTTTTTGATTTATTGTAGAGACAAGGTCTCACCATGTTACCCAGGCTGGTCTCGAACCTGTGGACTCAAGCAATCTTCTCGACTCTGCCTCCCAAAGTGCTGGGATTACAGGTGCCACACCCAGCAATAGGAGCTTTTTTTGGTTATAGGAATAGAACCTTCCCAAAAGTCCCCTCCCTAAGGGCACTCAGGAGCCGGCCTTCCCCAGTTCCACCATTAGAAATTCCATTCTTGGCCGGGCATGGTGGCTCAAGCCTATAATACCAGCACTTTGGAAGGTGGAGATGAGAGGACTGCCCGAGCCCAGGGGCTCAAAACCAGCCCGGGCAACGTGGTGAGATCTCACCTGTACAAAAATCAAGAAAAATTCGCTGGGCATGGTGGCACACGCCTGTAGTCCCAGCTTCTTGGAAGGCTGAAATGGAAGGATCACCTGAGCCTAGCCAATCGAGGTTGCGGTGGCCATGATCATGCCATTACACTCCAACCTGGGCAAGAGAATGGAACTCTGACTCAAAAAAAAAAAAAAAAGAAATTTAATTGTTTGCAAGAGTAGAGAGAGAGCACGTTTGACTTGTATTGGTTATTAACTGTGAGGATTTACCAAACGTGCCTAGAAGGAGCTGGTAGTCAAAGTCATTCATTCTTTCCCTCGGCCAGGCTTTTATTTGTGCTCATATGCCAGGGGCGTCCTCAAGGTGACTCAGAGCCCACAGTCATACTGTCAGAGTGCTGGGTTGTGAAAAGCCGGTTTCTCCTGCCATGGTTTGCCTTTTATTAATCACTGGAAAGTTGAGCCTCCCTTCTCCAGGAAGTCTGCCTTGACTTTTGGGAGGTAAACTCGTGTTACAGGCCAGGTCAGTTTCTCGGTTTAGCAGACCAGGATTCCTCCTTTTTGTCCCACGATTTTGTCTGCTGTCACGGAGTCCAGGCTCGTTCAGCACCCAAGGCCAAAAGTCCTCATCAGCCAGGACATTTCTCTAAGGGAGAAAGAGGAGAAGGGAAATACAGAGTGAGCAGACTCCCTCATCTTCTCAGTCCAGAACAAGGGTATGGCGGACAGTGACCACACAGGCATACCCTGAGAATGACCCTGTGGTCTAAGAGGAATGTCTGCTCAGAATTGTGAGCTAAGGGATCCAGGAGTGGCCCCAGCCCAGAGGTTTACCCCTTATCCATGAAGAACACCTGGACCTCTGGCCTGTTCCTTGGGATACAAGACCTGCAAGCAAACCCTTTGTTTTGGGCTAAGCAGAAGTTTCTAAGTGAAGACCGCATAGTACCTGCCTGCCTTTTGCCAGCTGCCAGTGGTGAACCCATGTCTCTCCTGATGTCTCTGGGCCTTTTCTTTTCTTTCCTGTTTTTGAGTTAGAGTCTCACTCTGATGCCCAGGCTGGAGTACAGTGGCATGCTTATGGCCACCGACCTCACCTCGACCTGCTGGGCTCAGGTGATCCTTCTGCCTCAGCTTTCTAAGTAGCTGGAACCACAGGCGTGTGCCACCGCATCCAGCTAAATTTTTCGATTTATTGTAGAGACACGGTCTCACCGAGTTGGTCAGGGTGGTCTCGAGCCCCTGGACTCGGGCAGTCCTCTCGCCTCTGCCTCCCAAAGTGCTGGGATTACAGGTGTGAGCCACATGCCCGGCTTCTCCAGTCCTTTTCTTCAGCGGACCCTCAGCTGTCCCTACTCAATTCAGGAGGGTTGCAGCCCAACCAGAGTCATGCTGTCCTCAAGGGCCATTTGCTGGTCCCACATGGCCGATGACCTTCGTGAACACCCACCGTGGACGACGTGTTCCCCAAAGAATATCCAGGAGGTCCCAGAAGATTGTGAATGTTCAAGAATTTAAGTGAGGTCCTCTCTCCTCTCTTCAGGTCCCTGAAGCTGTTCCCCATCTCACTCGGAGTCAAGGTTGAAGCTCCTGCTTGCTCTCCTTGGCCCCACACTTTCTGGCCCCTGCTCCTTCTGTCCTTTTTATAGCTTGTCAACTAATGCTGTTCCTGCCACTCACTTCTCTCTTGCCATGTCGCCTTGCTGTTCCTTAAACGCACCAGACACACTTCCACTCGTGGTCTTTGCATGGACTATTCCCTCTGCCTAGATTGCTGTCTCCCCCATATCCATGACTCCCTCCCTCGCCTCCTTCAGACCTTTATTTGTTTGTTTGTTTACTGAGTCAGAAATTCACTCTGTCACCCAGGCTGGAGTGCAGTGGCATGATCACAGCTCACCACAGCTTCGACCTCCTTTGCTCAGGTGATCCTTCCGCCTCAGCCTTCCAAGCCACCACACCCGGCTAATTTTTTTTTTTTTTTTGTAGAGACAAAGTCTCACTGTGGTCTCTCAAACTCTTGGGCTCAAGAGATTCCCCCCACCTCGGCCTCCCAAACTGCTGGGATTACAGGCATGAGCCACCATGCCCACGGGCATTTCTTTCTTTCTTTCTTTGGAGTCACTCTGTCTTCCAGTCTGGAGTGCAGTGGCATGCTCACGGCCACTGCAGCCTCGACCTGCTGGACTCAGGCGATCCTTTTGTCTCAACCTCCCAAGTAGCTGAAACTACAGGCATGCACCACCACACCCAGATAATTTCTTTTCTTTCCCGAGTTGGAGTCTCACTCTGTCTCCCAGGCTGGAGGGCAGTGACATGCTCCTGGCCACCACAGCCACGACCTGCTGGGCTCAGGCAATCCTTCCGCCTCAGCCTTCAAGTAGCTGGAACTACAGCACATGCTACCACACCCGACTCATTTTTGATTTATTGTAGAGATGAGGTCTCGCCAAGTTGCCCGGGCTGGTCTCAAACCTGTGGATGAAGATGTGGCTAAAGTACACAGGAGGGCTCAGGGGAGGAAGTAATGCACTCTGCATGGAAACAGGAAGACAGCAGGATGGTGATGTCATCAGAGCAAGAAGAAAGAGAAAGTTATTCCACGCAGAGAAAACAGCAGGAGCAGCAACACAGAGGCGTGACATCCTCAGAGGGTGGGAGTAGGCTGGCCTGACTAGAGCCCGAGATGCAGGCAGGCCTGGCAGGTGGTAAGCTTGGAGACATGGATCAGGGTCATATTATATAGGGGTTTGTTAGGCCAAGTGTGGTGACTCATGTATCTAATCCCAGCACTTCGGGACGCCAACTTGGGAGAATTTTTTGATCCCACGAGTTCGAGCCCAGCCTGGGCAACAAAACAAGACCTTGTCTACAAAAAAATTTTTAAAAATACCCGAGTGTGGTGGCACATAGTCCCAGCTACTTAGGAGGCTGAGGAGGAAGGATCACTTGAGCCCAGGAGGTTGAGGCTGCAGTGAGCCCTGATCATGCTACTGCACTCCAGCCTGGGCGACAGAGTGAGACTCCAACTCAAAAAAAAAAAAAGATTGGACTGGGTACAGTGGCTCAAGCCTGTAATCCCAGCTCTATGGGAGGCCAAAGTGAGAGGACTGCCTGAGTCCAAGGGATTCGAGACCAGCCTGGGCAGGTTGGTGAGACCTCATCTCTACAATAAATCAAAAAATTAGCTGCGCATGGTGGCATGCGTCTGTAGTTCCAGCTACTTGGAACACTGCAGAGGAAGGATCGCCTGAGCCCAGAAAGTCGAGGCTGCAGTGGCCATGAGTGTGTCACTGCACTCCAGCCTGAGTGACAGAGTGAGACTCCGACTCCAAAGAAAAAGGTTGGGAGGGTGCTTGTTGGAACAATGACAACGAACTCTCTCAATTTTGGATCTGCACCAGAGTGGAGACCTTTCAGGGCAAAGACCCTGCTTCTAACCCCAGCAATGACACCACAGAAGTGGCCCTGTACACCTGCCTGGGAAAGCCTGGAATGTGTGTGGCCGCCCCAGGTGGCCACACGGGGGTCAGAGCACCTGTGGCAGCAACCTGATGGCCCTGCTTGCCTTCCCGTGGCTGACTCACGCAGGGTTCTCCATCAAGACCCTGCCGGCTCCATGAGGCCCAAAAGAGTCCCAGGTCCCATCCCCACAGCCTTGCTCACGAAGAATCTACATGTCAACATGGCCTTATTTTGCCATCTGACTCAAAAGGGTGGGGAGTGGAAAAATTATAGACAGCAACTACCCAGGGACGTTGGCGTAATATAACCGGTGACCTGGGAGACGACAGAGGCAGAAAATAATTTCCCTTTCGGACTGAGGAACAGAGAAGGGCCTCTCATGGCTGACTCAGAATAAAGATTTTCCTTCAAGCAAGGGAGAGTATTTGTACATAGGGTTTTGGTTGGGTTTTTTTGTTGTTTTTTGGGGATTTTTTTGAGTTGGAGTCTCACTCTGTTGCCCAGGCTGGAGGGCAGTGGCATGCTCACAACTGAAGCCTCGAGTTGCTGGGCTCAGGTGATCCTTCTGCCTCAGCCTTCCAAGTAGCTGTAACCACAGGCTTGCGCCACCACACCTGGCTAATTTTTTTTATTTATTGTAGAGACTCACCAAGTTGCTCAGGCTGGTCTCGGCCCCCTAAACTCAGGCCATCCTCTCGCCTTGGCCTCCCAAAGTATTGGGATTACAGGCATGAGCCACCGAGTCATTTGCATTTCTGTGAACAGGAATCTAACGTCTTAACTCTCCCTGGGTTAGCTTCTGCTTCTACAGAGCTGTCACAAACAATAAAAGGTGCAAATCCCCATAGAATCAGACAACCCAGGAAGAATCCTCAAGTCTAAGCAATGTCTGGCATTCCATTGTAAGACTACTAGAAATCTTTACCTATTTCAAAGTCCTTTTGGTCAGTCTTGGTGGCTCCTGCCTATAATCCCAGCACTTCAGGAGGCTGAGGTAAAAGTGTTGCTTGAGTCCAGGGGTTCGAGAGTAGCCTAAGCAACATAGTGAGACCTTGTCTCTACGGAAACATTTAAAAATTATGTGAGTGTAGTGGCACGCGCCTGTAGTCCCAGCTACTGAGAAGGCTGAGGCAGAAGGACCACTTGAGTCTAGGAGGCAGAGGCTGCAGTAAACCGTGATGGTGCCACTGCACTCCAGCCTGGGTGACAGAGTAAGACCCAGAAGAGTATAGGAAAGGGAGGGAGGTGAGGCTGGTTACCTTTTTTGGGGTTTTTTTGTCTTTTATTTTCAGTTGGAGCTCACTCTGTTGCCCAGGCTGGAGTGTAGGGGCGCGCTCACGGCCACCGCAGCCTTGTCCTGCTAGGCTCAGGTGATTCTTCCACCTCAGCCTTCCAAATAGCTGGAACCACAGGCATGCACCATCCCCCCCCCAGCTAATTTTTTTGATTTATTGTAGAGACAAAGTTTCACCAAGTTGCACGTGCTGGTCTCGAACCCCTGAGCTCAGACCGTCCTCTCGCCTCCCCCTCCAAAGTGCTGGGATTACAGGCGTGAGCCACCACGCCCGGCTGATTACCTTTTATAAATCTCCAAACTGGTCTCTGTCCAGAGGTGGAAATTGATTATGGCCCAGAGCCTCAGTCCTGGGGCCAGAGGAGGGTTGAAAACAATGGCTGCCTGGCTCTGACCAAAGCTGAGGGTGATGGGGAAGGTGACTGTTGGTCAGTGCCCTGCAGGCCTTCATTCTGGTCCTGGTGCCATCATCCTCCGTCCTTGGAGGTAAATTCAGAGCAAGGTTGAGAGGCAGTGCCTGAGCAGTGGAGTCAGCCCTGGATACACAGGCAGCCATGACGCCTCCTTAGACTCAGTTCCACTAACCCGTTCCTGGCATCTGGCTCTTTCTCCGGATGACAGCTTTCAGGACAACCTCACCAGGGCTTCAGGCCCACCTCCTGGGTTCTGGACCAGCCCTCGTCAGCTGCCACTCCACTCGGACCCTGCACAACTTGCTACCTACTCCCAGGCCTCACATAAGCCTTCTTTCCCAGTCTCTCCCCAGATTTGGCCTTCCGGATCTGTGCAGTTACCTAAAAATCAACCAGACACATTTTCTAGGCCTTGTCTTTTTTTTTTTTTGAGTTGAAGATCTCGCTTTGTCGCCCAGGCTGGAGTGCAGTAGCATAGTCATGGCTCTCCATGGCCTTAAACTCCTGGGCTCAGGTAATCTTTCCGCCTCAACCTTCTAAGTAGCTGGGACCACAGGCATGTGCCACCACGCCCGTCTAATTGTTTTTATTTTTTGTAGAGATGGGGTCTTACTGTGTTGCCAGGCTGGTCTTGAACTTCTGGGCTCAAGCAATGCTCCCGCCTCGGCCTCCCAAAATGCTGGGATTACAGGTGTGAGCCATAGCACTCAGCCTGCAGGTGACCTTAAGAAAAGACAGATTCTGCCAGGCCCGGTGGCTCACACCTATAATCCCAGCACTTTGGGAAGGCAAAGGTGAGAGGATTGCCTGAGCCCAGGGGTTCAAGACCAGCCTGGGCAACATGGTGAGACCGCGTCTCTACAATAAACCAAAAAATTAGCTGGGCATGGTGGCACGCACCTGTAGTTCCAGCTACTTGGAAGGCTGAGGCAGAAGGGTTACCTGAGCCCAGTAGATCACGGCTGCAGTGGCCATGAGTGTACCACTGCACTCCAGCCTGGGCAACAGAGTGAGACTCTGACTCAGAAAAATTCAGAAAATAACAAAAACTCTTTCACATTTGTTTGGCCAGGCTCAGTGGCTCAGCCTGTAATTCCGTGCTTTGGGAGGCCAAGGTGAGTGGATTGCCTGAGCCCGCGGGTTCGAGACCCACCTGGGCAACTTGGCAAGACCTCATTTCTACAATAAGTAAAAAAAATTAGCCGGGCATGGTAGCGCGTGCCTGTAGTTCCAGCTACTTGGAAGGCTAAGGCGGAAAGATCGCTGGAGCCCAGCAGGTCGAGGCTGCGGTGGCCGGGAGTAGCCATTGCATTCCAGTCTGGGCAACTGAGTGAGACTCAAACTAAAGAAAAAAAAAAAAAAAAAGAAAAGACAAGACAATTTCAGCCACCCTCAGCTTCGACGTAGCTCAGTCTGTCTGATGCTTTTTGCCAGGCTGCTGGCTGGGATCCCAGCCCTGTGAGAGTATGGGTCAGGAAGGAAGGGTTACATGGCAGCCAGGGAGGATGAAAACCACAGGAAACCGGGTACGGTGACTCACGTCTGTAATCCCAGCACTTTGGGAGGCTGAGGCGAGAGGACTGCCTGAGCCCAGGGATTTGAGACCAACTTGGACAACTTGGTAAGACCTTGTCTCTACAATAAATCAAAAAATTAGTCAGGTGTGGTGGTGTGCACCTGTGGTTCCAGCTCCTTGGAAGGATCGCCTGAACCCAGCAGATTGAGGCTGTGGTGGCCATGTGAATGCCACTGCACTCCAGCCTATGTAACATAGTGAGACTGACTCAAAAAAAAAAGGCTGTGCTTCGTGGCTCACACCTATAATCCCAGCACTTTGGGAGGCCGAGGTGAGAGGATTGCCTGAGCCCAGGGATTTGAGACCAACTTGGACAACTTGGTAAGACCTTGTCTCTACAATAAATCAAAAAATTAGTCAGGTGTGGTGGTGTGCACCTGTGGTTCCAGCTCCTTGGAAGGATCGCCTGAACCCAGCAGATCGAGGCTGTGGTGGCCATGTGAATGCCACTGCACTCCAGCCTATGTAACATAGTGAGACTGACTCAAAAAAAAAAGGCTGTGCTTGGTGGCTCACACCTATAATCCCAGCACTTTGGGAGGCCGAGGTGAGAGGATTGCCTGAGCCCACGGGTTCGAGACCAGCCTGGGTAACTTGGCGAGACTTCATCTCTACAATAAATCAAAAAATTATGACCGGGCTTGGTGGCTCAGCCTGTAATCCCGCACCTTTGGGAGATGAGGTGAGTGAATTGCCTGAGTCTGCGGGTTCGAGACCCGCCTGGGCAACTTGGCGAGCCCTCATCTCTACAATAAATCAAACTAGCCAGGCGTGGTAGTGTGTGCCTGTAGTTCCAGCTCCTTGGAAGGCTGAGGTGGAAGGACCGCCGGAGCCCAGCAGGTCGAGGCTGCGGTGGCCGGGAGTGGCCACTGCACTCCAGTCTGGGCGACAGAGTGAGACTCCAACTCAAAAAAAAAAAAAAAAAAAAAGAAAAACACAGGAAGGGGCTGGTTGACTGACTTTGGGGGTGCAGGGGCGGAGCCCTCCAGGGGGTGGAGGGTGTGCTCTGCTCTTCCCTGCCCCTCCCAGGCAGTATCTGGACACATTGTCAGACACAGCCCAGTTAACTGCAGTGAAACAAGGAAGACACAGGTGAGCCCCTGTCTTGTGGGACAGGCGACTCAGCCACAGACAGCCGGCCAGCAGCACCCTCGGTGGCTTGACTTGTGCTCATTCACCTATATCTGATAAAAATCATCAGACTGCACACACCTAACCCACTTTCCCCCTCATTAGCCCAGTCCATGCCCTCCCCCCTCCCTGTGGGCTGGGCAGGGCAGATCTTACCAACTCCAATTTAGAGATGACAACACTGAGACTCAAAGAAGTCAAGAGGCCAGCTCCAGTGTACAAACAGAACTCGAACCCAGGACTTTCTTATGACCAGAGCACCTCACTTTTGGACGATACACCATCATGCCAAAGCGGAATGCAAGGAGATTCACCCTCATGGTTGCCTGAGGCACCTATACCTCCATCCAGGGAACAAAGGGGACATCTGAGGGCCAGAAAAGTTCAAGAACTTTGGAAAGGGAAGGGATTTTCTTCCACGTTCCCCTATTTTCTTCCTGAACTTTGCATTTCTACACACAACACAAGACATTTGGATGAGTTATATTTTTTACTAAATATAACCGCAAATCCACAACCATGATGTGTATATGTACATATATATATAATTTTTTTTTTGAGTTGGAATCTTACTCTGTTGCCCAGGCTGGAGTGCAGTGGCATCCTCACAGCCACCGCAGCCTCAACCTGCTGGGCTCGGGCGATCCTTCTGCCTCAGCCTTCCAAGTAGCTGGAACTACTGGCATGTACCACCACATCTGGCTAACTTTTTGATTTATTGTAGAGAGAAAGTCTCGCCAAGTTGCCCAGGCTGGTCTCAAACCCATGGGTTCAGGTAATCCTCTTGCCTCAGCCTCCCAAAATGCTGGGATTACAGCCATGAGTCACTGTACTGTGCTCTATATAAACATATTTCTTTTTTTTCTTTTTTTTGAGTCGGAGTCTCACTCTGTCGCCCAGACTGGAGTGCAGTGGCTGCTCCCGACCACCGCAGCCTTGACCTGCTGGGCTCCGGTGATCCTTCCGCCTCAGCCTTCCGAGTAGCCGGAATAACAGGCATGTGCTACCACGCCCGGCTGATTTTTTGATTTATTGTAGAGATGAGGTCTCGCTGCCCAGGTGGGTCTCAAACCCGCGGGCTCAAGCAATCCACTCACCTCAGCCTCCCAAAGGCGCGGGATTACAGGCTGAGCCACCGAGTCCGGTTTATAAACATATTTCAACTGGCAATGATTCTCTGCTGGAAATGACTGGAGTTCTAAGTGTCCAACACACACACAAGCACACGCACCTGTTTCCAATCTCTCAAGCCACAACTGCGTGAAAGAGGAAGATTCAGATCCCACCCAAAATCTAAGCCAGATCTTTAAACTTGGCTTTGCCCAGTGAGACAGCCCCACCCAGGAAATCTCAGGACCAAACCTACCAACCAAAACAACTGAGAAGGAAAACAACTGTTGGGTGAGTTGCCCAGATACCTTTGGTTGCTTTATATTAATGAGGCCCCCTGGGCCCCAGCATAAATAGGACCAGGTTTCACGTGCACCGGAAAAACTGTACACGTGGCCCCTCCAGGATAAGGCTCCAAACCTAGGGAGGCCACCAAGGAGTGGTTTATAGGAATCACAGCTGATATTTGAACTTCACCTCAGAAGATGTCTACATTCTCATAGCATTTTCTTTTTTTTCCTTTTTTTTTGAGTTGGAGTCTCACTCTGTTGCCCAGGCTGGAGTGCAGTGGCACCATCTTGGCCACCGCAGACTTGACCTACTGGGCTCCGGCGATCCTTCCGCCTCAGCCTCCAAGTAGCCACAACTACAGGTGCGTACTACCACACTCCACTAATTTTTGATTTATTGTAGAGACGAGGTCTCACCATGTTTCCCAGGCTGTTCTCGAATCCACGGTCTCAGGCATTCCACTCACTTCAGCCTCCCAAGGTGCTGGGATTACAGACTGAGCCAACAAACCTGGCAGAGATGTCTACATTCTCAAACCAAATCACCCCAGGAGACTGAGATTCATTGGAGGACACCTTTGAATGTTTTTATAATTTTCTGGCTTTAAAACAGGTAGCCTGGGTGGCTCACGCCTATAATCCCAGCACTTTGGTAGACCGAGACAAGAGGATTGCCTGAGCCTAGAGGTTCAAGACCAGCCCGGGCAACTTGGCGAGACGTCGTCTCTACAATAAATTAAAAATTAGCCAGGTGTGGTGGTGCTCACCTATAGTCCCAGCTAGTTGGAAGGCTGAGATGGAAGGATCACCTGAGCTCAGAAGGCCGAGGCTGTGTGAGTGTGCCACCACACTCCAAGCCTGGATGACAGAGGGAGACTCTAACTCAAAAAAAAGGGGATGGGGGAGGGGAGCTTGGCCAGGTACAGTGGCTCATGCCTGTAATCCCAGCACTTAGGGAAGCTGAGGCGGGAGGATTGCTTGAGCCAAGGAGTTCGAGACCAGTCTAGGCAAAGTAGCAAGACTTCATCTCTATAAAAAGTAAAAAAATTCAGCCGGGCGTGGTAGCGCGCGCCTGTAATTTCGGCTACTCGGAAGGCTGAGGCGGAAGGATCACGGGAGCCCAGCAGGTCGAGGCTGCGGTGGCGGGAGCGGCCACTGCACTCCAGTCTGGGTGACAGAGTGAGACTCCAACTCAAATTTAAAAAGTAAAAATTAAAAAATTAGCCGGGTCTGGTGGTGCATGCCTGTGGTCCCAGCTACTCGGGCAGATTACCAGAGCTCAGGAGTTGAGAATTCAGTAAACCATGATCATGCCACTGCACTCCAGGCGGGGCGACAGAATGAGACCCGGTCTCTTGCTATTTTCTTGTAGTTTGGCGAAATGGGCTCTTCTCTGGACCTTTACTAACATATGGCCTCCTATCTATTCCTTTTATTCCGATGGGTGTCTCTGAATCCTTCTTAGACTATCGTCAGTGGATTTTCCTCCCTCTAATCCCTAATCATTCCCCTGGATCATCTGCTAAGAGGTACCAGATGTCTCCTTGGAGATGTCACAGCCGGGACTTGGGGTGTGTATGGGGAACATAGAGGAGAGGTCCCACTTACTCCAAGTGAAGTTGCCTTTCATCTTACGGCAGCCAGCCACCACGATGGCCCCACAGTGACTGTACCTCCTGATACCACAGCCCTGTGCAGTCCTCTTATACATGATGGACTGACCTTTGTAGCCAATAGGATAGTGTAGAAATGATGGGACGTGACTTCCAAGGCTAGGTCATAGAAGGCATTGCGGCTTCTGCCTTCTGCTGTCTTTGATCACTTGCTGTGGCAGCAATCAGCTGCCACATTGTGAAGACACTTAAGAAACCTGTGGAGCCAGATGCTGTGGCTCACATGTGTAATCCCAGCACTTTGGGAAGCAGAAGAGAGAGGATTGCCTGAGTCCAGGGGTTCAAGGCCAACCTGGGTCACTTGACAAGACCTCATCTCTGCTATAAATTTAAAATTAGCTGGGTGTGGTAGCATGTGCTTGTGGTTCCAGCTACTTACAAAGCAGAGGTGGAAGGATTGTCTGAGCCTAGGAGGTTGACGCTGCGGTGGCTGTGAGCATGATATTGCACTCCAGTCAGGGCGACATAGTGAGACTCCAACTCAAAAAAAAAAAAAAGGGGAATTCTAGAGTGGCTTAACTGGGTGGCTCTGGCTCTGTGTCGCTCACAAGGTTGCAGGGTCAAGGTGAATCACTGTGCCCGGCCTTAGAATTCCTGACTTGACCAGGCTCGGTGGCTCAACTTGTAATCCCAGCACTTTAGGAGTCTGAGGCGAGTGGATTGTCTGAGCCCACGGGTTCAAGACTATCCCGGGCAAATTGGCGAAACCTCATCTCTACAATAAAAAAAAAAATTAGCCAGTCATGGTAGTGTACACCTGTAGTTCCAGCTACTTAGAAGGCTGAGGTGGAAGGATCCCTGGGACCCAGCAGGTCAACACTAGGGTGGCTGTGAGTATGCCATTGCACTCCAGCCTAGGCAACAGAGTGAGACTCCAACTCAAAAAATAAAAAAATTTTAAAAAAAGAATTCCTGACCCACAGAAACCACATGAGATAACAAATGTTGACTGTTTTAAGCCAATCATTTTTGGAGTATTTGCTTCATGGCATAAGATAACTAATAATATTATGTGTAGGCTGGGCTTGGTGGCTCAGCCTATAATCCCAGCACTTTGGGAGGCCGAGGCAAGTGAATTGCCTGAGCCCACAGGTTTGAGACCTGCCCGGGAAACCTGGTGAGACCTCATCTCTACAATAAAATAAAATAGCCAGGCGTGGTAGCACACGTCTGTAGTTCCAGCTACTCAGAAGGCTGAGGCAGAAGGATCGCTGGAACCCAGAAGGTCAACCCTGGGGTGATCGTGAGTGTGTGTGCCACTCCACTCCAGTTTGGGTGAAGGAGTGAGACCCCAACTCAAAAATAATAATAATAATAATAGTATATGTATAATGGCATCAGAGTAAAAAGGGACAGAGTTTACAGCAGGGGTCCCTAGCCCCCAGGTATGGACTGGTCTGTGGCCTGTTAGGAATGGGGTACACAGCAGGAGGTAAGCGGTAGATGAGTGGAACACCACTACTGTCAGATCAGCGACGGCATTAGATTCTCATAGAAACGCGAACCCTATTGTGAACTGCACATGGGAGAGATCTAGGTTGCCTGCTCCTTGTGAGAATCTAATGCCTAATGATTCCTCCATCCCCCCCCATCTGTGAAAAATTGTCTTCCACAGAACCTGTCCTTTATGCCAAAAAGGTTGGGGACTGCTGGTGCAGAGGACTATTTGGAGCCTTGCCAAATTATTCCAGTTCTGGCGGGACATCCAGGTCTCCACCATCCCAATGGTGGGCACATGACCCCAGCTTGGTACTCCCCATCTGGAAGTCTGAGTTGAGTTTTCTTTCTCTTGCACATGAAGGAGTTCCAAGATAAGAAAATCACACAGAGAGAAGGACAGCCAAGAGCACAAAGATGAGAAGGAGAAAGTTAAAGTCCTCCATACTTCAGCTCAGTCAAGGAATAGAAAGGCAAAAAGTTCCTAGTAACTGGAATATGCATTTCCTTCATCATGTTTTGTGTTCATTCATGTACCTGCTAGGTGCAGTGGCTCACGCCTGTAATCCTAGCACTTTGGGAGGCAGAGGCAAGAGCTTTGCCTGAGTCCGGGGATACGAGTCCAGCCTGGTCAACTTGGCGAGACCTCGTCTCTATAATAAATCAAAAAAATTAGCCAGGTGTGGTGGCACGCATCTGTAGTTTCAGCTACTTGGGAGGCTGAGGCAGAAGGATTGCCTGAACCCTGTAGGTTGAGACTGTAGTGACTGTGAGCGTGCCACTGCACTCCAGTCTGGGCAGCAGTGAGACTCTGACTCAATAAGTAAATATAATGAAATGAATCCAGTCAGTATTAGGTTTTGTATTGCTGCATTTTTTTCCTCCTATATCTAGAGAAAGTGGGAAGAAGTTTGTCTACGTGTTCTACATATGGATCATAGCTATGGGGGGGACACAAGAGACGAAGGAAATACGGCCCTTCTCTTTCGAGAACTTACAGTCATGCCTGCTGGGGAAAAATAACACAATTGCTAAGAAATGATGCACACATTGTCACAGCTTCTGAAGGCATCTGGGGAGACCTTCTGATCTGAGTCTGAAATAAACTCTGCCATAAATTTCTATAGGAAAAATCCTGTGGAATTCACACTTGCTGTCAGCTTCTTAAATCTGTTGCCATGACCGTGTCATATGAAACACTGACTGTCGGAAGTCATTTCGAAAAGTGTAGCAGGGGCCGGGAGCAGTGGCTTACGCCTGTAATCCCAGCACTTTGGGAGGCTTAAGCGAGAGGACTGCTTGAACACAGGGGTTCAAGAACAGCCTGGCCAACTTGGTGAGACCTTGTCTCTACAACAAATCAGTCAGCCGGGTGTGGTGGTGCATGCCTGTGGTTCCACTACTTGGAAGGCTGAGGTGAAAGGATCGCCTGAGCCCTGCAGGTCAAGGCTGCGGTGGCTGTGAGCGTGCCACTACACTCCAGCCTGGGTGACAGAGTGAGTCTCCAACTCAAAAAAAAAGAAACAAAAAACTGAGCTATAGAGAAGGAAAAAAAAAGGGATATAATGTACGTGCCATAAAAGTCACCATCTAAGGCCGGGCTCAGTGGCTCAGTCTGTAATCCCAGCGCTTTGGGAGGCCAAGGTGAGTGGATTGCCTGAGCCCGCGGGTTCGAGACCCGCCTGGGTAACCTGGCGAGACCTCACCTCTACAATAAATCAAAAATTAACCGGGCTCGGTGGCTCAGCCTTTGGGAGGCTGAGGTGAGTGGATCGCCTGAGCCCGCGAATTCAAGACTCACCTGGGCAGCGAGACCTCATCTCTACAATAAATCAAAAAATCAGCCGGGCGTGGTAGCGCATGCCTGTAATTCCGGCTACTCAGAAGGCTGAGGCGGAAGGATTGCCGGAGCCCAGCAGGTCGAGGCTGTGGTGGCCGGGAGCGGCCACTGCACTCCAGTCTGGGCGACCGAGTGAGACTCCAACTCACAAAAAGAAAAAAAATTAGCCAGGTGTGGTAGCGCGTGCCTGTAGTTCCAGCTACTTGGAAGGCTGAGGCGGAAGGATCGCTGGAGCCCAGCTGGTCAAGGCTGCAGTGGTCACTCAGGCTACAGTGGCCAGGAGTGGCCACTGCACTCCAGTCTGGGTGACAGAGTGAGACTCCCACTAAAAAAATAAAACAAAACAAAAAGTCACCATCTAGCCAAGCTCAGTGGCTCATGCCTATAATCCCAGGACTTTGGGAAGTGAGGTAAGAGGATTGCCTGGGAGGTGGGAGGATTGCCACAGGTTCGAGACCAGCCTGGGCAATTTGGTGAGACCTCATCTCTACAATAAATCAAAAAATTAGCCAGGGGTGGTGGCGTGTGCCTATAGTTCCAGCTACTTGGAAGACTAAGCCGGAAGGATAGCCTAAGCCAAATAGGTTGAGGCTGTGGTGGCCATGAGTGTGCCATTGCACTCCAGTCTGGGTGACAGAGACTCCAACTCAAAAAAAAAGTCACCATCTAAAGTGGACAATTCAGTGGTGTTTAATACAAGGTTGTACAGCCATCACCACTCTCTAATTCTAGAGCATTTTCACTAACCCCCCAAAAAACCCTCTACCTATGAGCAGTCACCTCCCACCTCCCATGGTGCCCTTGACCCCACCCTTGGGAACTCCTACTTTATTTTCTGTCTCTATAGACTTATCTCGACTGGACATTTCTTTTTTTTTTTCAGAGTCTCACTCTGTTGCCCAGGCTGGAGTGCAGTGGCACGCTCACGGCCACTGCAGCCTCAACCTGCTAGGCTCAGGAGATCCTTCTGCCTCAACCTTTCAAGTAGCTGGAACCACAGACATGTGCCACCACAACTGGCTAATTTTTTTGATTTCTTGTAGAGACGAGGTCTCCCCATGTTACCCAAGCTGGTCTCGAACCACTGAACTCAGGCAATCCTCTCACCTCCACCTCTCAAAGTGTTGGGATTACAAATGAGCCACCGTGCCCAGCTGGACATTTCATATAAAAAGAATCATGTATGATGTGGTCTTTTGTGCCTGTCTTCTTTCACATAGCATGACTTTTTTCAAAGTTAATTGATGTTGTAGCAAGAATCAGGATTTCATTTATTTTTACCGCTGAACAATATTCCATTATATGAATTTACCATATTTTGTTTATCCATTCATTAGTTGATGGAGTTTGGGGTTGTTTACAGGGAGCAATTTTTTTTTTTTTTTTTTTTGAGTTGGAGTCTCACTCTGTCGCCCAGACTGGAGTGCAGTGGCCACTCCGGCCACCGCAGCCTCGACCTGCTGGGCTCTGGCGATCCTTCCACCTCAGCCTTCCGAGTAGCCAGAATTACAGGCGCATGCTACCACGCCCGGCTGATACAGGGAGCAATTTTTAAGGAAGCCTCGTCTATGTTGTGATCAAAATTATTATAAGTGATGTTCTTATCTTGTCAATTTGGGCTGCTATAACAAAAATACCATAGACTGAGTGGCTTAAATAACATACATTTGTTGCTGATAGTTCTGGAAGCCAGTAAGTCCAAGATCCAGGTGCCTGTGTATCTGGTATCTGGTGAAGGCCTCTTCCTAGCTTGCAGATGGTCATCTTTTTGTTATATCCTCACATCTTGGAGGCAGGGAAGGGGGTTATAAGAAGGGACAGAGAGAGAGAGTGAGACAGGGAAAAGAAAGAAAAAGAGAATCTGTTCTTATCAAGTGGTGCTAATCCCATCATGAAAGTTGTGAATACTATGTTCTGAGTACAGATGAAGCCAGCTACATTGCTTTGGATTGATCACTGAAATATTAACCCATGTTTTGAAATCCCATCTGGGCATTTTTCTTGGTATCCAGGCAAGGCAGCTTTTATCTCCAGTCTTGCCCTGTGAGTTTACCAGAATTTTCTTCCAGCCTTGTGTTCTATGGAGAAAGACCTTGGCAACCCTCCTGTGTCAAAGCTTAGTAACAGATGTGTTCTACCCAGTAAATTGAGGCAAAGGATCAATTTACTTTCCGGCCTAGAAAGCAATTACATGACCATCCCTGATTGGCCACACGTGGAGAGAAACAGTGTTGTTGTGAGCAGTTTGCAAAGATGGTGACCCGTGGGAGTCCTTTTCAGTGAGGCCACATTATTCATTCAGTCAGTCAGGCATTCAATGAGGGTTTGGCACTGCTATAGTCCCCGTCCCTTACCTGGCTCTGCTGGGGACAGCACTTATCACTTCCTCTTAAGGAACATGTGGCTCAGAACGGGAGGTCCTAGATAACACAGTAGAGGAGGACTGAAAAGCCCCGGCTTCTATCATATAGACAGGAAGTTGCCTTGCTTGCAGAAGATAACTGAATATTATGCCCGCAAGACCAAAAGCTTGAAAGCTTAAGGGGGAAGTAATTGGAAATAAGAGAAGTGTGAAGAAATTCCATTTCTGGTATGTTTCCTAGGAAATTGATAAGAACACAGGCAAACCTGGGTGTGCCATTATCAAGCTCTCACTACTAAACTCCAAGCCCATCCTTCCCCTCAGCTTTGTGATGCTGAGCTGGGAATACGCACTTTTCTCCTTTGCCCGCTACTTCCAGGTAGGCGCTACCAGTGGGGGTCACAGGGAATCCTGCAAGGCTGGAATGAGCACGCAGGGCTTGCCCCTTCCTGTTTGCCCCCAATCCTGGCAGGTTGCCTGGCAGTGGCAGCTCCTCCCAGAAAACAGCAGAATCCCCTTCACTGCACCCTGTGCAGAGATACCAGCGTGGTTCAAGCAGTAGCCCCTCCCCAGAGGCTGAGTCCCCTTTTCTGTCCCCTAAGCTGGAGTGCAGTGGCACAGTCGTGGCTCACACAGCCTCAACCTCTTGGGCTCAGGCTATCCTTTTGCCTCAGCCTCCCGAGGAGCTGAGACTACAAGCACGTGCCGCCGTGCCCAGCTAATTTTTTGATTTTTTTTTTAGAGATGAGAGTCTTGCTATGTTGCTCAGGCTGGTCTCAAAGCCATCTTCCCACCTTGGCCTCCCCAAGTGCTGGGATTATAGGCATGAGTCATCGTGCCCAGCCTAGATTTTAGTAATTCCATCCTCTTTCTCGGCCTTAGAGGTGGAAGGTACTTATGGCAGTTGCTACATCTCTTACAAGTTGGTATGCTCTTCATTTACATTTATTTTTATTTATTTGCTCATTTGTAGAGACGGGGGTCTCACTATGCTGAACAGGTTAGTCTCAAATTCCTGGCCTCAAGTGATCTTCCTACCTCAACTTCCCAAAGTGCTGGGATTACAAGGTGAGCCACCACACCTGACCTCTCTTTTTGCCTTGTCAGGTACTTGTTACAGCTAGTTAACAATGATTTGTTTTGCCTATTCACATGAATCAGGTGGTTTCCATTTCCATTTATTTGACCTTTGATCCCTGATGGATGAAATGGATCCAGAAAAGCAGACAGACGTTGATATCCAGGGGTGACCACTACTTAAGGAACATCATACTTTGGCCAGGAGATAGCCTGGAGTGAGTGCACGGAAGCCCACACCCTGCAGAAGGGGGCTCCAGCCATGACATGTGCATCAGAGCTAGGAAGACTTCTGTTAGGCCACAGTCCCAGAAGGGTCTCCAAAATGTTAGGTCAGGCCCAATGGTGGGTGTCTGCTCTGTGATCCGGGGCTGTGTAAAAGATGCAAAGAATTGCACAGAAGTTAGATTGGAAAATATAGTTTATTTAGAAAGTAAAGGCCGGGTGCGGTGGCTCACGCCTGTAATCCCAGCACTTTGGGAGGCCGAGGCGAAAGGATTGAGTGAGTCCAGGAGTTCAAGACCAGCCTGGGAAACTTGGTGAGACCTCATCTCTACAATAAATCAAAAAAATTTCCAGGCGTGGTGGCTCACGCCTGTAATCCCAGCACTTTGGGAGGCAGAGGTGAGAGGATTGCCTGAGCCCATGGGTTCAAGACCAACCTGGGCAACTTGGCGAGACCTCATCTGTACAATAAATCAAAAAATTAGCCAAACATGGTGGCGTGCCTCTGTAGTTCTAGCTACTTGGAAGGCTGAGGTGGAAGGATCGCCTAAACCCAGCAGGTGGAGGATGCAGTGGTCATGAGTGTGCCACTGCACTCCAGACTGGATAACAATGAGACTTCGGCTCAGAAGAAAAAAAAAGAAAGTAAGTGAGAGAGAGAGAGAGAGGAGATTCACCTCTCCAAGGTAGAGGAGGGAGCCAAAGCTAAGAAGCATGGCCAAAGCTCAAGGAGCCATGTGGCCAGACCACAGCTTAGCAAAGCAATGGTGAATGACGGCTTGAAGTTGAGTGCCTTTTAAACCTTCCCTTCGGTAGGGGGCGGGTCCTTAAGGTGATTGGGTGGTGGTCTATTCCACATTCTCACGAAGGGGACAGGTAAGCACATGTACTGAAGTCAGGTGATGGTGGCAGGCAGATGGGTAGGCTAGTCACATGATTGCCGCCATGGTAATGGTGTCTGTGTCATGAACGTCATGAAGGCTGATTAGGTTAACTCGCTTACAAACAAGCTGGGGAGGGGCTCTAAAGCAATTATCAGTAGCTACCTCTGAGAAACCGGTTCTGTCCTTGGCTAGTGATTAGAGGGTAAATTAAAGTCAACTACTAAAAAAAAAAAAACAAAGCAATGTTAAAATGGCTACACATTGGCTATATTGACTTATGTCCTTTCAACTTCCATTCAGTCAATAGACACATAACTCTTAGGAAGGAGCCGGGTGTGTTGGCGTGTACTGTAGTCCCAGCTTCTTGAAAGACTGAGGCAGGTGGATTGCCTGAGCCCAGGAGTTTGAGGCTGTGGTGAGCCGTGATGGTGCCACTGCACTCCAGTCTGGGTGACAGTGAGATTCCAACTCAAAAATAGGTGATAGATAGATATAAAGAGATAGATGATAGAGAGAGAGAGAAATTTTTTATTTCTTTGAGTTGGAGTCTCACTCCGTCGCCCAGGCTGTAGTGCAGTGGCACGCTCACAGCCACTCCAGCATCGACCTGCTGGGCTCCGGCGATCCTTCTGCCTCAACCTTCCAAGTAGCCAGAACTACAGGCACACGCTACCACGCCGACTAATTTTTTTTATTTATTATAGAGATGACGTCTCGCCAAGTTCCCCAGGCTGGTCTCAAACTCCTGAGCTCAGGCAGTCCTCTCACCTCAGCCTCCCAAAATGCTGGGATTATAGGTGTAAGACACCCATGCCCAGCCTCAAATTGTTAAAAAACAAAACAAAACATAATTCTCAGACAAGTTTTAGGTAGGGAGCGCTTATCACAATTCAACGTATCTCAGTAATGAAATCAACAGATTGACAAAGCTGGGTCTGTGGAGATAGGAGGAAATGGAATTTACATAGTGAATAGGACAAGGAATGTGAAAGCATGCTCAGTTAGATACAAAAGTAGTTGATGTTCTATGGGCAGTAAACTGTTACCTTTGGGGGTTCTTTTGTTTAGTGTTTCTACACATTACCCTCCAGCTTTTGAGGTTTGGAAAGCTTCTGGGTGTTAATCAAATAAAATTATATTCCCCACCGGCTTCAGTGGCTCGGCCTGTAATCCCAGCACTTTGGGAGGCCAAGGCGAGTGGATTGCCTGAGCCCTCAGCTTCGAGACCCGCCTGGGCAACTTGGCGAGAACTTGTCTCTACAATAAATCAAAAAAACTAGCCGGGCATGGTAGCATGCACCTGTAGTTCCAGCTACCTGAAAGGCTAAGGCAGAAGGATCGCCGGAGTCCAGCAGATTGAGGCTGCAGTGGCTGGGAGTGTGCCACTGCACTCCAGTCTGGGCGACAGAGTGAAACTTCAACTCAAAAAAAAAAATTATATTCCCCAAAAGAATCAGATGACTTTCAAGTGGACTTATTTGAAAATGCTCTAACATGATATTAAAAGATTGTGTACAACCTCACATCGTTAGGATGGCTACTATTTTTTTAAAAAGTCAGAAAATGACAAGTGTTGACGAGGACGTGGAGATACTGGAATACTCTGGAACACGTGTGCACTGTTAATGGAAATGTAAAATGGTACAGCCACTGTGGAAAACAATATGGTGATTCCTTCAAAAATTTAAAATAGAGTTACTATTCTGTCTTCGTGTGTTTTGTGCTACCGTAACAGAGTACTTGAAACTGGGTAATTTATTTTCTTTAAAAAAAAGAGGTTTATTTGACTCATGATTCTAGGTGACTGGAAAATCCAGGATTGGGCAGCTGCATCTGGTGACGCCTAAGGCCGCTCAGCTCATGGTGGACAGCAGAAGAGAGGCAGCATGTGCAAAGGGATTACAGGGGAAGAAAGGATACAAGAAAGAGAAACTCTTTTTAACAACCTGCTCTTAGCCAGGCAATTTGGCTCATGCATGTAATCTCAGTACTTTGGGAGGTAGAGGTGAGAGGATTGCCTTAGCCCAGGGGTTCAAGACCAGCCTGGGCAACTTGGCAAGACCTCTTCTCTACAGTAAATCAAAAAACTAGTGGGGCGTGGTGGCACATGCCTGTAGTTCCAGCTACTTGGAACGCTGAGATAGAAGGATTGTCTGAATCCAGTAGGTCAAGGCTGTGCTGGCAGTGAGCATGTCACTGCACTCCAGCCTGGGCAACACAGGGAGACCCCGACTCAAAAAAAAACCAAACCTGCTCTTGTGGAGTTAATTCATTCTACAAGAGTAAGAACTCACCCTAGTGGGTGGGCATTAATCTATTCATGAGGGATCCACCCCCATGACCAAAACACCTCCCACTAGGTCCAACACCACTACACTGGAGATCAAGTTTCAACATGAATTTTGGTGGGAGCAAATAAAACATACACAGCCAAGCACCATCTGATCTAGCACTTTATTTTTGTGCCTATACCCCAAATAATTGAAAACAGAGACTGGGTACATGTCTCATGCCTATAATTCCAGCGCTTTGGGAGGTGGTGACAAGAGTATTGCCTGAACCCAGGGGTTCTAGACCAGCCTGGGTAACTTAGTGAGGCCTCATCTCTACAATAAATCAAAACATTAGGCCGGGCACAGTGGCCCACACCTGTAATCCCAATATTTTGAGATGCCAAGGCATGAGGATTGCCTAAGCCCATGGGTTCAAGACCAGCCTGGGCAACATGGTGAGACCTTGTCTCTACAATAAATCAAAAAATGAGCCAGGCATGGTGGTGCATGCCTGTAGTTCCAGCTACTTAGAGGGTTGGGGTGGAAGGATCACCTGAGCCCAGCAGGTGAAGGCTGTGGTAGCCATGATTGTTCCACTACACTCCAGCCTGGCAAGAGAATGAGACTCTGACGCAAAAGCAAAAAAAGAAAGAAAGAAAACAGAAACTTGAAGAAATAGCTGTACATACATGTTCATAGCAGCATTATTCACAATAGCAAAAAGGAGGAAGCAAGCCAGATGTCCACAGATAGATGAAAAGATGTAAATACTATGAAATAGTAGTCAACCTCAAAAATAAAGGAAATTCTTTTTTTTGTTTTTTGAGTTGGAGTCTCACTCGGTCGCCCAGACTGGAGTATAGTGGCTGCTCCCAGTCACCGCAGCCTCGATCTGCTGGGCTCCGGCAATCCTTCCGCCTCAGCCTTCTGAGTAGCCGGAATTACAGGCATGCGCTACCACGCCCGGCTGATTTTTTGATTTATTGTAGAGATGAGGTCTCGCTGCCCAGGCGGGTCTCAAACCCGTGGGCTCAGGCAATCCACTCACCTCAGCCTCCCAAAGGCGCGGGATTACAGGCTGAGCCACCGAGCCTGGCTAGGAAATTCTTATATATGCTACAAAGTGAATGAACCCTGAGGACATTATGCCAAGTGAAATAGTCAATCACAAAAAGACCAGGCCAGGCACGGTGGCTCACACCTGTAATCCAGCACTTAGGGAGGCCAAGGCAGGAGGATTGCCTGAGTCCAGGGGTTCGAGACCTGCTTGGGAAACCTGGCAAAACTTCGTCTCTACAATACATCAAAAAATTAGCTAGGTGTGGTCAGCTGGGTGTGGTGGCACACGCCTGTAGTTCAAGCTACTCGGAAGGCTGAGGTAGAAGGATCGCCTGAGCCCAGCAGGTCAAGGCTGCAGTGGCTGGGAGCGTGTCACTGTACTCCAACCTGGGAGTCAGTGAGACACTGACTCAAAAGAAAAAAAAAAGACCAGTACTGTATGATTCCACTTAAATTAGGTACTTAGAGTAGTCACATTCCTGGAGATAGACAGTAGAATGATGGTTGCCAGGGTCTGAGGAAAGAGAAAAAAGGGGAAATTACTGTTTAATGGGAGTCAGAGTTTCAGTTTTACAAGATGAAGAGTTATGGAGAGGGAGGATGCTGATGGTTATACAATATTATGGATGTATTTAATGCCAGTATAGTGTCCACTTTAAAATAGATAAGGGGGTAAATTTTATTTATGTGTATTTTAACACAATTTTTAAACTTGGGGAAAAAAGATTATGTAGTCATCTTTTTGCTTTATTTTTTAAATGTGCATAACTTTCCCTAAACAATCCTCCCTGTGATCATAAATAACTTCTTTTTTTTGATTTGGAGTCTCACTCGGTCACCCAGACTGGAGTGCAGTGGCTGCTCCTGGCCACTGCAGCCTCGCCTGCTGGGCTCCAGCGATCCTTCTGCCTCAGCCTTCTGAGTAGCCAGAACTACAGGCGCACACTACCACGCCCGGCTGATTTTTTTGATTTATTGTAGAGATGAGGTCTCGCTGCCCAGGCAGGTCTCGAACCCACGGGCTCAGGCAATCC
This sequence comes from Cephalopachus bancanus, assembly GCA_027257055.1. Lineage (NCBI taxonomy): Eukaryota > Metazoa > Chordata > Mammalia > Primates > Tarsiidae > Cephalopachus > Cephalopachus bancanus. The sequence goes on from JAPVLO010000823.1 coordinate 376,937, forward strand.
ACTCACCTCAGCCTCCCAAAGGCGCGGGATTACAGGCTGAGCCACCGAGCCCGGCCCATAAATAACTTTTAAAGATTGTTCTTGATTGCCTCCTGAAAAGCCTGAGTTCATGTTTTTGTGACAAGATTATTACTAGAACATCTTGCTTAGTTGGCAATTTTCTTTTCTTTCTTTTTTTTTTTTTTTGTGTTGGAGTCTCACTCTGTCACCCAGACTGGAGCGCAATGGTTGCTCCCGGCTACCACAGCCTCAACCTGCTGGGGTCCGGCGATCCTTCCACCTCAGTCTTCCAAGTAGCTGGAACTACAGGCGCACGCTACCACCCCCGGTTGATTTTTGATTTATTGTAGAGATGAGGTCTCGCCAAGTTGTCCAGGGGGATCTCAAACCCGCGAACTCAGGCAATCCACTCACCTCGGCCTCCCAATGTGCTGGGATTACAGGCTGAGTCACCAAGCCCAGCCTAGCTGGCCATTTTCAACAGTCCTTGATGGTGATAGAAATTGGATCTAGGCATGATTTACAGCACATAGATGGGCACAATGGCTCATGCCTGTAATCCCAGCAGTTTGGGAAGTGGAGGCAAGAGGATTGACTGAACCCACGGGTTCAAGACCAGCCTGGGCAACTTGGCGAGACCTCATCTCTACAATAAATTAAAAAATTAACCAGGCATGGTAGTGCACACCTGTAGTTCCAGCTACTTGGAAAGCTGAAGTGGAAGGATCACCTGAGCCCAGCAGGTGGAGGCTGCAGTGAGCCATGATCATGTGACTATACTCTAGCCTGGGTGACAGAGTGAAACTTTGACTAAAAAAAAAAAAATTTTTTTTTTCTCATAAGATATAGTCCTTGAATTCTTTTATTTTTTTTTTTTTTTGAGTTGGAGTCTCACTCTGTCGCCCAGACTGGAGTGCAGTGGCCGCTCCCGGCCACCGCAGCCTCGACCTGCTGGTCTCTGGGGATCCTTCCGCCTCAGCCTTCCAAGTAGCTGGAATTACAGGCATGCGCTACCACGCCCGGCTGATTTTTTGATTTATTGTAGAGATCAGGTCTCGCTGCCCAGGCGGGTCTCGACCCACGGACTCAGGCAATCCACTCACCTCAGCCTCCCAAAGGCGCGGGATTACAGGCTGAGCCACCGAGCCCGGCTTCTTTTTTTTCTTTATTTATTTTTTCTTTCTTTTTTTTTAATAATGGTGGAGTCTCACTGTGTTGCCCAGTCTGGTCTCAAACTCCTGGCCTCAAGTAATCCTCCCGTGTGGCTCCTCAAAGTGCTAGGATTACAAATGTGGGCCATCATAACCAGCCATGTTCTTACAGGTCAATTGAAATTCAAAGAGTGTCTCAGCCAGTTTGCACAGGTATATCCTGCTAAATTGAGAATAAAAAGTTAGATCAAGAATACAAGCCGGGCTCGGTGGCTCAGCCTGTAATCCCACGCCTTTGGGAGGATGAGGTGAGTGGATTGCCTGAGCCCGCGGGTTCGAGACCCGCCTGGGCAACTTGGCGAGACCTCATCTCTACAATAAATCAAAAAATCAGCCGGGCATGGTAGCGCATGCCTGTAATTCCGGCTACTCGGAAGGCTGAGGTGGAAGGATCGCCGGAGCCCAGCAGGTCGAGGCTGCGGTAGCCGGGAGCGGCCACTCCACTCCAGTCTGGGCGACAGAGTGAGACTCCAACTCAAAAAAAACAAAAAAAAATACAATCAAGTTGGATGCCGTTGCTCACGCCTATAATCCCAGCACTTTGGGAGGCCGAGGTGAGAGGATCGCCTCAAATCACGGGTTTGAGACCATCCTGGGCAACTTGGCGAGATCTCATCTCTACAATAAGTCAAAAAATTAGCGGGGTGTGGTGGCATATGCCAGTAGTTCCAGCTACTTGGAAGACTGAGGCGGAAGGATGAGCTGAACCCGGCAGGTCGAGGCTGCGGTGGCCGAGAGCACGCCACTATACTCCAGCCAAACTGAGACTCCAATTCAAAAAAAAAATCAAAACAGAAACAACATTAAACAATACTAGACCACGCACGGTGGCTCATATCTATACTCCCAGCGCTTTGGTACGTGGAGGTGAGAGGATTGGCCGGAGCCCATGGGTTCGAGAATAGCCTGGGCAGCATGGCGAGACCTCATCTCTACGATAAATAAAAAAATTAGCTAGGCATAGTGGTGTGCGCCTGTAGTTTCGGCTACTTGGAAGGTTGAAGTGCAAGGATCGCCTGAGCCCAGCAAGTGGAGGCTGCAGTGGCCTTGAGCGTGCCACTGCACTCCAATCTGGGAGACAGAGTGAGACACCAACTCAAACAAACAACAACAACAACAAATACCAAAAGTATTTCAAAACAAAACACAACCAGATTGAGGCAGAATAAAATCCTCTATTGGAGTATAATACAGTGCTATTTCCTGACATTTTGGGGGTAAAATATATCATGGTCTTTGAAGGTATTAACAAGTCTCAAGGTCTTTCTAACCCAGTCAATAAAGTGTATGTTACGAGTGCTATTGACTGGCAAGAGAATTTTTTGAAAATTTTTTGTAGCAACAGCGTCTCAAACTCCTGGCCTCAAGCAATCCTCCTAACTTATCCTCCCAAAGTGCTGGGATTACAGGTGTGGGCCACCATGCCCGGCCAGCAAGAGTATTTTAAACATAGAAAAAATCTTTAAAGATTTTTATTAAGAGTAACTGTGGGCTAGGTGCAGTGGCTCACACCTATAATTCCAGCACTTTGGGAGGCCGAGGTGAGAGGATTGCCTGAGCCCATAGGTTCGAGACCAGCATGGGCAACTTGGCGAGACCTCATCTCTACAATAAATCAAGAAAACTTAGCCAGGCATAGTGGCGCATGCCTGTGGTTCCAGCTACTTGGAAGGCTGAGGCCGAAGGATCACCTGCCCAGCAGGTCGAGGCTGCCATGGCTGTGAGCATGCCACTGTACAATAGCGTGGGTGACAGAGTGAGACTCCAACTCAAAAAAAAAGAAAAGAAAATTGTGCCTAAGTTTTGATTATACAATAACACAATCATTGCTGATATTAAAAGTTTACCAGAAATTTTCCATGGACATTGCAAGTTGAAGTAATAAAATCCAAATGATTTGCAGCATTGCCTGAAGTTCACAAGAAACAGTTCATTTCTTTTTCTTTTTTATCTATACTCTAGGTAGATAAATTGATATAATTCAATTTATTTGAACACAGATATTTACATTCTCATAACCTTAAACATTCTGTGGAAACACTAATGATAGATCTAACCCATAAAGCCAGTACAAAAAATCAGAAGGTTCAAATCAATTAGGCTTTCCAAATAACATACACACAAAAAAACCCAAGTCTTACCTAAAATGAGATATACATTTATATTACAGGTCATGTTGTGATAAAATCAAGATGGGCCAGGCTTGGTGGCTCAAGCTGGTAATCTCAGCACTTTGGGAGGCCGAAGCGAGAGGACTACCTGCTCAGGCGTTGGAGACCAGACTGAGCAACATGGTGAGACCTGAACCCAACAGGTCAAGCCTGCGGTGGCCGTGATTGTGCCACTGCACTCTAACCTGTGCGACCGAGTCAGACTCTGACTCAAAAAAAAAAAAAAAAATCAAGATGAAGGCATATGTTTTCAAACCAAAATTATCCAATCAGACTTATTTGTTGAAGAATATGCACTTATTAGGAATACTGGTGAACATAACACCAGATATAATTCTGCATTCTTTTATCAAACATTTTAAATACTTCCTGGAAATTTTCCTTACTACATTTTTTATGACTGTGTATTGACTGTATTGCTTATTTTCTTTCTCTTTTTTTTTTTGTAAAAAAAAAAAAAAAAAGCTAGGATTACAAGCATGAGCCATCACACTCAGCTGATATCTCGTGTTTTCTATATTCTTAGTGCTCTGGTATTTGAGACCTTGCTCCTAAAGAGACTGTCCCTCCCAGGGTCAGTGAATTCCTAGAAAGAGCATATATGAGTACCCTGCAAGCACAGATAGACAAACCAATCCAGAGCCTACAGCCCAGCCGTCGCTTTTCTCAAACTCTTACACACCAAGCCAATATCCCCCTTCATCCCAAATTATTCCAACTCCAGGTGCTGGATTAACTAGGGGCCATCGCTATAGTCCAGAGCCCACCGAAATGATCCAAACTCTCCCACGCTAAACTTGCTCGGCATGCCTGCCCTGCCTCCTTCACGGTGGAAACCCCAGGGAAGGTCCTGGGCCTTCCTCCCCACTTCTGCCTCCCAACAACCTTGGTGCTTCCCCATGTGGCCCTGTGTGTCACACCAACTGTTTCTAGGGATCTGTGAGTATAAGCGTCTCTATTCATGACAGTCATTTCCGTTTCTGTGTGTCTTACCATAACTGATTGAAACAAATCCTAAGTATGTTTTGAGAACAGATTGCTCATTGCTAGCCTGACACCTACTTGCATTTTTTTTTTGGTTTTTGTTTCTGTTTTTTTGAGTTGGAGTCTCAGTCTGTCGCCCCGACTGGAGTGCAGTGGCCGCTCCCCGGCCACCACAGCCTCGACCTGCTGGGCTCCGGCAATCCTTCCGCCTCAGCCTTCCGAGTAGCTGGAACTACAGGCATGCGCTACCATGCCCAACTAATTTTTGATTTATTTGTAGAAACGAGGTCTCACCACATTGCCCAGGCTGGTCCCAAACCTGTGGGCTCAGGTAATCCACTCATCTCAGCCTCCCAAAGTGCTGGGATTGCAGGCTGAGTCACTGAGCCCAGCCTCTTTTTGTTCTTTTGAGATACCTATAATGAGAAGAAGTGACAGATTCCCACAACCTGTTTCAGGGAATCAGAATATGCTACCACAAAATATGCTACTTTGGCATGGAGATTCTTTTCAACTGAAGGGGATT